>QEPC01001247.1:1246805-1284721 GCA_003113815.1 Sphenodon punctatus
ACATGGACCTGCCTGCTGTCATTCTCATCGTAACCAAGCCAAGTACGTGCACTTGAGACCTCGCATCTTCATGAATGTTAGACCCCTTGTCTCTCCCTGTGTTCCCCTTCCTAAGTCTCTCCCCCAGCTCCTGTCTCTCAGATTGTAAGTAGGGCTGTAGCGGAATATCGCAGCGGTAGCTATTTCCAGCGGAAACAGTGTTTCCGCAATTAGTGGAATGGCATGGCAGATGCTTTCATTCCGCGGTTTCATTCCGCGGTTCCGCGGTTCCGCTTATTTAATTCCGCAACTTAGTGGAATCGTGGAAACATGACATTTTCGCTATTTCCGCAATTCCGCCAGCGCCACAAAATAGTGGAATAGCGGTTTTCCGCAATTTTTCCGCAATTCCGCGATTTGCAGAATTCCTGTGGAATTAGCGGAATATCCGCAGAAAAGTCACAGTGTGGCGCGGGCAATTCCGAAATGGCGGAACGGAATCTCATCGCGGTAAAAGCTGCTGCCGCATCTGCCCTAATTGTAAGCCCTAGGGGCAGGGACCGTCTCTATTTTATTACTTTGTAAAGTGCCAGGTACACTGCTGGGCCTATATAAATGTTTGTTAATAATAGTAATAATAATATGCAAGTTTTGGGGCAAGATAGGGCTCTTACCCAGCAAGTAAAACATCAGAAATTCCGACTGAGTGAATGTGGGACACAGCGGGTACTTACAAATGTGATGGACTGGCTGTTCCCCCATCTGGGGGTGGGAAGGACTTCATTTCATTTCATTTTTCATTTATTGGATTTATATACCGCCCCATCCTGCACAGCAGCTCAACTTCTCCTGACCAGCAGCGCTGCCTGACCTGGTTGGAGGGAGGGATTGGGGAGAGACATACAGCCGCTCTACTATGCCCCCACATGGCCAGTGCCACCTTGCTCCCCGCCATAATGGGTAGGCATGGCTACCTATTACAGGTAGCCATGGCTGACTGCCATAGCTACCATAGCTACCCTCACATTGGGAGCAGTCATGGCTGGGATCAGACATTCTTGCTCGATTCCACCCATTCTGGCTGAGCTGGGCACAAGGCCTGCCTTCTTCCAGACCCACCGTTGACTACTGTGGGCCCACATTTCTGGCCCAGCCATCACCCCATGCAGTGCTTTTTCCGGGCCCACGTCTGGCAGGACTGGAACAAAAATTCAGGCAACGGACTGACCTAGTCAGGCCAAACCAGGCCAGCGTGATGTCTGTTAACACCCTCTATGGCCATCTCTTTGGAGGGTGAATAAGAGAAACTACAACAACATGGCATTGACTTCTTCCTTAATGCCTCCCCTCCCAAGTAACTGCTTTTAAAGAGTAACAATGATTGACCCTGCCCCTCATTTTATTTATCCGATTGATTGGTTGATTGGTTGGTTGGTTGGTTGGTTGGTTGATTGATTGAGTGATTGATTATAGCACTCCGATTTCCAAGGTCTCAGGGTGGGTTACAAAAAATAATAAAATATATAAAATAGGAATCCTATTCAAAACCCATTTCCCCCTCTACTATCACCTCCTGCCAAATGGTTGTCCGTACATAAAGGACAGACATTACCACCTGAGAAACATTCAGACTCAGGGCTTTGGTGAACCTCCAGGCAACGGACATTCCAGAACTCTGGAGCAGTCACCGATAATGCCTCTCGGTGTGCCCTGGCTGTATGGAGTTGACACGGTGATGGCGCAATGCAAGACAACACTCCCAGCTGACCTCAGGGGCTGCAATGATACATAGGGGAGGAGGTGATCTTTTATATATGCAGAGCCCAGGGCACTTTACTCCTCCCTGCTTTGGCATAATTGTCTCCCTTCTTAAAGTCCCCTCCTTTGTTTACCACATGCACAGTTACTGCTAATCATTTCTATTCTGCTACTAGGCATACACAGTGCTTTACAGACACAGATTTTTCAGAGGCAGGTACCTGCCTGCTGGTCTTACAATCTAAGATGGACAAAGATGAGGGAAAGATGGACACACATATAATCCCATTTTACAGATAGGGAACTGAGGTAGGGAAGATGTAGGGTAGAAACAGATAGGGAAGAGAGGTTGCATCTTGCACCCAAGGCCATCCATTGAGTTCATTGTCTAAGTAATGAAAGCTAACCGTTTGGAAAAAAATTGGTTGCAACTTGGGCCCAAGGCCACCCAATGAGTTGATTGACTAGAGTGAGATTTAAACCCTGGTTTCCCAGGACGAAGACCAGCACCTTATTCACTACACCACACTGGCTGCAAAGTTCTGAGTAAGGTTGAAGTGACAAGTACGACCCCATGAATAATTCATGAGAATCAGGGGGAGGGGGAGAACTTGGGTATTCTTGGCCCCTCCTCAAGTTCTCATGAATTTCTTGCAGGGGCCAAGCACAGGAGCAAGATACGAGTAAGGGGCAAAGATAAGCCCCCTGGGCACTTCCACCCCCCCACCAGACCTCTAAGCCTGGGAGGAAAGAGAAAGCATGGACAGGGGTTTGGGGGCCTAGCAGGAGGTTCAGGCAGGGGATTACATACTGGTCCTGGCCCCGCTGCTGTCCTCCACCCGGCAACAGCTTCCACTTCCCTGGTTTGTTTGTAAAGGAAGAAGAAGAAAAAAAAGCTTTAACTTGAGCATGTGCAGAAGAGCTGCTCAGTCCTTGTTGCCCTTTCCAAAGATGGCACCTGTAGGGCTGAGAAGCTCTTCTGCACATGCTCAGCCCTTTTCAAAGATGGCACCTGTAGGGCTGAGCAGCTCTTCTGCACATGCTCAGCCCTTTCCAAAGATGGCACCTGTAGGGCTGAGCAGCTCTTCTGCACATGCTCAGCCCTTTTCAAAGATGGCACCTGTAGGGCTGAGCAGCTCTTCTGCACATGCTTGGCCCTGCAGGCGCCATCTTTGGAAAGGGTTTTTCTTTGCCCCCTGCTCACTTTTGGCTCCTGTGCCAGTCCCTCTGCCTGCAACCCTAGCCCCTTCCTGGTCCCCTCAAATTCTTGCTGGTCCTGATGAAAAGGGGGTCATTTCTTGTCTCACCTTGTTTCAAGACGAGAACCATCTGGAACCAACGAGAATTGCAAGATGAGTTTGAGCCTTAGTTTTGAGCTTATGCATAGCTGTTTATAATTTGATTTAAATGTTAGAAATGTAGAGCTTAATTTGGTATCTGTGGGTAACACCCACATTTTCTAGTACAGCATCAGGTAGTTGATGAGCTACCTGTTCACCGATCAGGATTCTGGATACCGTAAAAATAAGTAATTTCCAGTGCCAATTTACTGCGTTTCTGGTTGCTCATTGAAAAATCGCTACAGAAAAAATAATAATAATCAGGATCAGAAGTCCATACTCCCAGACATTCCAGGATAATGGGTAACCAAATTGGGTTGAAATTGGGTATCAATTACCAGGTACCAGGTACCAATTCTGGTACCTGATATTTTTGAGTTGGTTTTAGGTACCAGAAATTTGGTAGGAATAACGTTTTTGTCAGCACTCGTTTCAGCTCTTTAGAAATACCATCTCTCTTAAATGCTAGAAATGCCCTGCCTTCCCCCTAATGTGTTTATAGAGGGATGGCCAGTGTTGGGGACAGAAGAAAGATAGTGGTGGGGACTTAAGCAGTGTCGTACTGCCTCTCCAGATCACTGTGGAAACAACAAGGCAAGCTATGGAATCCCATAGCAATGGCACCCACCTGAACTAAGAAGACATGGATACATGTTGACTGAACCCGAGACACAAGTGGAAACTCCACACAGCAAGTAAGTCAGCATAATGGTTAACCTAGCCCTCTTAACTATATGAATGAAGATTAGAGAGTGGGTACCATGTTGTTCTGACTATACATCAGGGCCTGACCTCGAACTGGGAGCCATGGTGTTGTTCCACTGCTGTCTCCCTCCACAATTGCACTGCAGAACTCTGGCTTGGTCTTGCTGTCTTCTTTCCTTGGCCCATGGCTGTGTGCTGGGTAGGGGATGTGCATTTTGTATTCTTAATATAATTATGATAATGACTTTTGTAAGTTCATTATTGTATTTATAATTATGAATACAAATTTAATAATTCCAAAATAATGTCAAAATTTCATAATTCGTATTTTTTTTTTTTTCTGACTGTGGAACACATACTTTAGGCTGTAACTTATTTGTTTTGTGTTCAGTTTTGAAAAACTTTGGACAAAGTATACCACTCACTGAAGAAAATAAGCATGCAAATATCAGAAGGCTTGCATTTAGTATCCAGATTTTATATTCATTATGGTTTTTAATGCATTTATGGTTGTAACTTCCTTTCTGCCAATCCAATTTGGATGAAATTTGGATATATTATAGCCCCCCAATACAAGGGCCCATCCCTGCCAAGAGTCAGAAAGATTGAATACATCTCCCAATTCTATAAGCAATCAATATTTAGTGGATTTTGCACACATTTCTAGCTGTAGACATTTTGTTGTCTAGTCAATATGTATGGAATTTGGATGCAGTGTACCTTTCATGAAACAGCTAATCTCTGGCAAAATTTAGGAAGATTAGCAAAAGGGACCCAATTCTAAAAGCAATTGAAGGTTTCTGATTTTAACATGAGTCATGCAAATACAAGTCCTGAAAATTTGGTACAAAAACTAAAATTTCAGGAGATTTATTTATTTATTTAATCATTTATATCATGCCCCTCCAGCTGAATGGCAGCTCAGGGCAGCTCACAAATACAATTAAAACAATTAAAAACAATCCATAACATTAAAAAAGCTTATTTAAACAATATAAAACAAACTATAAAAGAGGTAAAACCCACTGGCAAACACCCATCATGCCTCTTACCCCCCCCCCCCAAATCCTGGACAAACACCCAGGTTTAAGAGGCCCAACAAAAGGCCAACAGGCTGGGAGCCAGGCATAAGAGGGACTTCAGGCAGCAAAGCATAGAGAATGGAGAAGCATCTCAGCAATCATGAGACATGATTGACACATACAGGCTGGCCAATTGGAAACCCAAACACACCCTGCAGCACTGTGACAGAGGACATCAAAATCTCTTATTGACTCTTTCCTAAGCATATGCTTCCAACTTCCCATTGGTGGGGAGGGTGGGGTAAAAATTAAAATAATAAATAAATATAACAAGTGGGGGGCGTTGGGGTTGGCACAGCACAGAATGAGGATACACGATTGACATTTCTGCTGGCCAGTTGGCATCACAAACCCATCTTGTACCACTGTGACAAACATAAGGGAATCTCTGGTATAGCCTCATTCTCTGGAGCTGCTTCCCAGGCTTCCAACTTGCTAGTACCCAATCACTGTAATCAGGGAAGCTTGGGAGTGGGCACTGTGAAGCAATTATAAGCTTCTGTCAGCCTGCACAAGCTCCACCATGGGTAGATCTTGTGTGGCTCGTAGGCTGGCTCATTGCTCTGTGTATGTGACTGACTGCACTGTAGTTTTCAGCTTCACTGCAAGTGCTCAAAAAAGCAGAACTCTGAACCTATTCTCCCCCATGTATGCCCCAATAGGAATGGGCAAACAGAACCGAGTTTGGAAATTCGGTTCAGTTCGAAAATCAAGTTCGGTAATGAAGTTCGGTTCGGTCAACCGAACTATTCAAGTTCAATCTGAACTCCGAACTTCCGAAAAGAGTTTGGAAATTCAAACCCCATTGAACTAAATGGAATATTATCTTATAGGGATGGGCGAACAGAACCGAGTTCGGAAATTCGGTTCGGTTAGAAAATCGAGTTCAGTTCGGAAGTTCGATTCTGTCGACTGAACTGATTGAGTTCGGTCTGAACTCTGAACTTCTGAACCGCATTCGCCCATCCCTATGCCCCAACCGATTTTGGGGTGCCAATGACTGAAGCCTATGCCAGTGCCTCTGGCACCTGCTCCCCATCTGCTCAACCCACCTCCTCCTATCTTATTCACTCTCTCCACAAATGCTCCAAAATCATATCTCTTCATCAAGTAAAACATCTACAGTTTAAACAGAAGCAACACCTACAAGTGATTTAAGGAAATGTATGAATTCTGTAAAATTCATAAAACTACTATTACTTATACAAATTTAACACTTTATCCAATCCTTCTGAAATTTGTCTACGATGAGCCACTGGGTGAGGAGAACAAACAGGCAAAAGTTCATCCAAATTGGAGGGGAAACGAAGATGTTACACCTGGAAATGATTAAATTGCTAATTAAGCATGAAATGATTAAATTGCTAATAAAATCAGGACCACTTATCCATTCTTCCTGGAAATTGTAAGGGATGATCACTTTCATGTTGGGTATAATGAGTACAAATGTCACCCAAATTGTATGAAAAGTAAAGACATTACAGCTGTCAATGTGTGCATAAACTACAAACATCCAAGTACTTTCAGAATTGATACCCTTTATCTTTATGAAATCTGGCTGGAATGATCCCCTGGATGATGGGACAATCAGTCCAAATTTCAAGCAAATGGGATAAAAAAGATGTTGCAGCCAGAAATCAGTTTCCCATAGAAATCAATGGGGAAAAAACAAGTTCAGTAATGATGATGAATTTATATATAATGAAATTCCAAAATCCAAAGCTACATATTAACAAAATTATGAATTCAATAATAGATCCCTGGTGAACACCCCTGATGCTGGGGCAACACCCTCACCTGCTTCTGATTGGCTTCATGAGAAGTTATAAGGTTGCCTGGCTTCTGGAGGAAGCTGAGTATAGCAATTCTGCATCCCCTGTATCCTCTGGTGTCCTGTTCCTTGATTTCCCTTAGATCCTACCCTTGGTTCCTTGTCTTTGTTCCTGGACCTTGTTTCCAGATCTCTGCCCTGCTCTTGTCTTCCTGGTTTTCTGTCCCTTTTTTCTGCCCTGGCTCCCCATGTTTGTCCCTGAAATACAATAGAGACAGGATGATGCCCTAGATGAACTTCTGTTGGTTAACGTGTTCAGGCTAAGGTAACTACCACCATGATAATTCCTTTTGTGAACACCAAGTGAGTTGGAAAAGTCACCAAGTGAGTTGGAGAAGTCACAGAAGATTTCTGTGGAGCAGGTTGCTCAGTTTGCTCTCTCAAATCCCACACTTGGAGCCTAACCATAGGACTGCATTTCCTTACAGTGATTTCTTGATTATACTTGGGCAAATCTCTTGGGGATTTTCCTGTTTGATGCTGAAGCTCAAGTTGTTGGGTTAAAAATATAACATTTTTGTCAGAGCTGAAATGGGTACATGAATTGGTGCCGATGGTTATTATCCGTGTTTTTGAATACAATTTCAGTTATCCAAATTGGTATTTGAATACCATTTGAGTACCCAATTTTTATTCCCCCCCCAGATTTTGTGTGTCTGAAATTACTCCAAACCATGCCCCCCCCCAAACCCGTATTTTTTTCTGGCATCTGGACCCGGAAGTAAAAAATCCATGACCAAAAATTAAGTACAAACACAGTATTTTGGTATTTTATATGGCTGAAACTTGATCTTCGGAAAACTTCAGAATTTGTTGAAGATTAAGGTATTTGGTTCCGAGAGTCCAAAGTCTGAAGTTCAAATACCAAAGTTGTTCTTCAGAAAACTTTGGAAAACTTCAGAAGTGGAAGCACACCCGGGGGGGGGGGGGGGGGGGGCTGGTGGACAGTTGAGCTTCTTCTGGAAATGAAATTTAGTGCCATATTTGGGAGGAGGAGGGGTATGGGAAGGGAGAATTGAATGATGGTAAGCCAGATGTTAAACTTTTGATTGATTGGCAGGGCAAAATAAAAGTGGCTGCAGCCATTTTCCATTCTCTTTGGTGAATTTAGCTGTGTGCTACAGTGCTAGATCTGTAAGTAAACGGCTGGGGAGGAGGAGTGCCTGGCCTGGCCCGGCGTGGCCCTGGCATGGTATGACATGACTTGACATGGTTTGTCCTGTCCTGTCCATAGGGCCAATGTTGGGGTATGCGGGTTACATTTATCTTTACCATGGCATGCTTTTTTATATGGGTGGGACTGCCGGTATCGGATTAATCCAATACTGCCGATAATGTGCGGTATCAGATTAATCCAATAAAACCAGTAACACTGGTATTGGCATACCGAATTTTTAACATTGGCCAGTTTACCAGATTTTTTACATCGTGGTCATGACCACAATGTAAAACATTTGGTAAACCGGCCATTGTTTTTTAAAAATGGTGTGCCGCTCCTGGTAAACTTGTTATTGGGGAGATCCAATACCAGTAAATCCAGTATCCAGCATTCCTCCCAGAGTCCCACCCCTACTTTTTAAAAAATGGCTGCCACATTACTTCTAGTTCTGCCTGCTTCTTGGTTGGCACTTGGCACCATGAAGCCAGAGAGATCTCTTTGCCTGACTCCATGGCCCCTTGCCTGGTCTGTTCAAGTTACCAGTGCCACAGTACCAATGCAACGTCAAGACTAGAGGGTTCCCTGGGGTGTGTGAGTGGGTGTGGTTTCTTTCTTGTGGGAGCTGTTATAATTTTGTCTGTTGACTGGGCTGGCTGGCTTTTGATGGGATTTTTATTTCTCCCTGCAGTTACGTATTATTTTGCGAGGTTGTGTGTTGTCTTCTTTCTTTTTTACCAAGGCTGTGTCTGCCGCAGCAGAGCCTAATTGTACAGTGTCACTTCTACTGCTCTGCCAGCTGCTTGCCACCATGAGGCAAGACTGGGATCTCTCTGTCTGACTACACTTCTCCTTGCCTGGTCCAAGTTACCAGTGGTGCCACAGTGCCAATGCCATGCCAAGAAGGTGCCCCTATGTGTGTGTGTGTGTGTGTGTGTGTGTGTGTGTGTGTGTGTGTGTGTGTGTGAATGTCTAGTTTCTTAATTTTGTGACTTCTGGGTTTTTGCCAGCTTTTGGTGGAATTTATTTCTACATGCAGTTGCACATGAGGTTGTGGCATTTTGGGTACCATGAATTTGATGGGTATATCCTTTTTTGCGGGTACTCATTTCAGCTCTACTTTTTGTGCCTCTGTTGTGACACCCATAAAATGGGGATAAACCCCAATTAGGTCCTGCAAACTTAGGAGCACTGGAAGCTGTTCAGATGTCACTTGTAGGCAAAAAGAACATATTATTTATAGTTAAAATTAACCTTTCTTTAATGCCCTTCTCACATTCTGAGAGCATAAGTGCCATATAAATGCCAAGCATTATTTATTATTAATTATTATTATTATTATTATTATTACTGCCTCACATGGGAGTCATGTGGATTAATTAGCTAATCTTTGCATGGGGGCTTGAAAAATGCTAATTGCCATGTAAATGCTAAGTGTTATTCCATATTTATCATCCTGAAAGATATATCAGGCCAAATTCTTGGCCTCTCCTAAGTCCTCTTTGGAATGCTCTAGTGGAGCATTGTGGATTGAAAGCTGCTGCCTCTGCATTCCAAGTTAGCATAAGGCTGGCATAAGTAAGTAGTGGTATTTTAGATCTTTGTGTGGGCTAGGTCTGGGGGGGACTTCATGAAATGGAGATAAGGCTTGGTGCTCTCAGCAATCCTGGTTAGAGCAGTGGCGCTCTGATCACCATTATCTGCTGCTTTGACTTGCATTGGTGTCCAATTTCACCCACCAGATCTCTGTAGGATCTGGGGTTGCAAAGGAAAGGTGAAGGCATATATAAATATTCACCACCTGTCTTACATGCATGGCACAAATTTTGTTCTTCCCTGCCCTGATATCAACTCTTCACATCCTGCCGAGACCTCCACCTTGCCAATGCCCACTACTTTTGATCAGGTTTAAGTCCCCATTTCCCTCCCTCCACTGGCTCCCTCTCCCCCTTTGCATAGAGCTGAAACCGATACTTTATTTGGTACTCACAGGTAATATCCGCACTCCCCAAATAACGTTCAAGTACTTGAAAAAATGAAATGTTGATTGCTGTTTTTTTGAGTACACAAAATTACCTGCAAAACACATATAATACACCTCAATTTTTACAAAATCCAGGCCAAAACCAATATTTGGGTATACCGTTTTTTTGGCATTTTAGCATTTCATTATTTTTGGTACCCGATTGAAAACCGGTTTGGCTACTAAAAAGTAGGGGTGGGACTCCAGGCTTGTCGACGCACCCCCTCCGAAGGAAGACGCGGACACTTGTATGGGTTTGAACGGCCGCACTCTTTATTGTTAGTCGATAAAAAGGGGGAAGAGGTGACCCTCCCACTTCCCCCTTTAAACTGGGGTCCTATCAATCTCTTCCTAACTGTTAACCATCGCCGCAGGAGGTTTCCTTACTGTAGCAGGCGCTGTCCTTGTGCCCTGTTGCCCATTTTGCCATCTTCGGGTTAAGCCCGAGGGGAATCCTCCTGTGCCCTACCTTAACAAACTTCTTCAACTTACACCCTGCCCCCATCCCGGTTTCACCGGGCCAGAGCGGGTTGTTCGCTCCTATCCCCTCTCGCCTACCAAGGCGGGGGTTTAAACAACAAGGATGAGGACACCGTAACCTCCTGTTTGGTACATGGTCCGCCCAGCAGGCTCGGCCGCTCGTCTCTCACCCTTGGGCTGACCATACAGTGGGCCGCACTGAGCGGCTATGGATGGCCTATACCCATCTCTTAAGGAGATGTTGCTACCCTATGCTATGTTAACCTTTTAAACTTTTAACCCTTGGCCTGAAATCAGGCTACCGCCACCAGAACCGCCAGCTTTGCTTGGCTGGTTCGCCGCCAAAATACCACTTCACAGGATTTTTGTTAGGCTGTTTTTCAGGGCTCCAAGATATATGTCACATCCAGCGTCCGATAGATGGACCCCATCGCTCCGGTATAGCTCGTCCCTATCGTGCCTAATTGCTGTATGCTTAATTGCTATTCCCCCCATTCGTTGAAGCCAATTGCTAATTTCCATGTTAGCCCTTTTCCTAGCCCGGTCCACTCTGCCTGGGTGATGGGCATTAGCCCATACCCTCCGCTGTAACATTTCCGACCAAACCAAGGTGCACTCTTGGAATCGATCCTGCACCTGTTGCAGGTCGGCCTTGGCCCTCTTAGTTAGCCACAGCCCCGTAACTTTGGGCAGGTTGTTTTCTCCTAAATGTATTATAATTATTGCTGGGGGTGGAAATTTAATTGCTGCCGCGGTCAGCGTTGGGAGCAGCTGCTCCCAAAGCATTCCTCGACGTCCCAGCCAAATTATGTTTGCCTTATCTCCTATGCCCAGCTGGGTGCCCCATCCAGTGCGCGCGGCCATCTTCCCTGCCCAGTGAACGATGCTGTGGCCGACGATCCACACCACCTGCCGTCCCCTTGGAGGTCCCGGGTCTGGAAAAGAAATCATGTTTATGCAATTGCTGTCGTTTACTCTGATTCACTATCCTTCTCGGTTCGGTGTCCCTGATGTACGAGCGATAAGCTGTCGACCGCCATCTCCCTATATGCTGGATACGTTCAGAAGGCAGACCCATGTCTGCTGCTACCGATGCCGCCCCTATGCGAAAGGAGTGTGCAGTATAACAAGTGGGGTCCAGGCCAGCTACCCTAACGCACATGCTGAGGACTGACCCGAACTGATATCGAGTTAACGGGGTACCATCTCTGTGGAGAAATAACGGGCCCACAACAGTTGGGCGTAATGTTAAATATTGTTTCATTGCTGCAACCGGGCATACACTGGTATCATCCGAAGGGCACAGTCTCACGACTCTGCCCTTTCCTTTCTGGTCTGCCTTAGATTTCCTTAGATGCAACAACAGGGTGTCCCCCTGCCAACCCAGGTCTTGGATCTGCAGGGCCGCCCCCGACCTATCTCGCCGTGACTGGGCGACTATCTCGCTGATCCTGAATGCTCCAAATAGTGCCACCCGGAATGCCGTATCAAAGAGAATCACCTCGCTTTCCGAGTGACACACGGTGTGTAACGCCTGGTTAATAGCCGTGAGGACCTGTGGGGTGATAGGAGCCCTCAAGTCCTGAGTCTGGGGGGCACTACGGGTCCAACTCTCCTTCAGGCGGCTCATAAAAAAGCCGTTATCAGGAGAGGAGTGTCCCGCCAAGCGGCTCATAAAGGAGATGGCCGATACTTTTCCTCCAATGGTGCCTGGTGCTAAACCTCGCTCCCTGAGTTGGAGCGCAAACTGAAGCATCTGCCCCTCAGGAATGGGGAATCCTAGTCCCCAACCTTTCCCTGACCTGTAATCCTGGAACTCTTTAAAGGCCATTTCATACGCCCGTCTGGTTCTAGGCGCGAGGGATCCCTGCACTGCCTGGTTTAGGTCTAGAATCCAAGGCTCCACATGTCCCTCGGGAACGGCTCGGGGTCCTTCACAGCGTCTGGTGCGAGCTGGCGAAAACGGTCTGTCTGAAATCGAGAAAGGGCATCGGCTATGCCGTTATCGATCCCGGGCACGTGCTTAGCCACGAACAAAATGTTTGCCCTCAAGCATTTGAGTACAAAATGCCGGACCAGCCGCATGACCCTTTCTGACTTTGACGACAGTTTGTTAATGACATGAACCACAGCCAAGTTATCGCACCAGAAAAGGACCCTTTTGTTGGAAAATTCCTTTTCCCACAACTCGACTGCCACCACTATGGGAAAGAATTCCAGGAAAGTTAAATCCCGGGTCAGCCCCATTGCTTCCCAGTCATCCGGCCACGGGGCAGCACACCATTTTCCTCGGAAGTAAACACCGAAGCCGCATCCGCCTGCTGCGTCAGATTGTATTTGGAGCTCCGCTTCCAGCAGGAGTCGTTGCCGCCAGAAACTCACCCCATTATAACCCTGGAGGAAGGCCTCCCAGGTAGCCAAATCCTCCCGCATTACCCTCGTCACTCGAACGTGATGATGCGGGGGACGGTCGCTCCCGATGTGGGCATACAATCGTGACATAAAGGCTCTTCCTGGTGCAATGACTCGGCAGGCAAAATTAAGGCTGCCTGTGAGGGATTGCAACTGCTTAATCGTTACCTTGGTGGCCGCCCTTGTCGCCGTTATCATTTCCTTAAGTGCTTGTAGTTTATCAGCTGGTAAGCGAGACAGCGATTGTGTTGTGTCAAGTTCTATACCTAGGTAGGTTAAACGGGTCGTTGGGCCTTCGGTTTTTTCCAGTGCTAATGGTACCCCCAACTCCTCGGTTACACTCTGAAATGCCCTCATTCCTATTGCACACTCCCTGGTTGCCGCCCTTCCCGCGAAAAGGAAATCGTCTAAATAGTGCGTGATCAAGCTCCGCCCTGCGCGCTGTCGCGTGATCCATTCCAAAATTGTACTGAACTTTTCGAAAGCCGCGCATGAGATGGAACATCCCATGGGCATTGCTTTATCGAAATAGAATTTGCCCTGAAACTGCATCCCGAGGAGCTCAAAGTCCTCAGGATGCACTGGCAGGAGGCGGAAAGCTGACTTGATGTCGCATTTCGCGAGAAGGGCGCCTTTTCCGCAGGAACGCACCATTTCGACTGCAGAGTCGAAAGATGCATACCTTACAGAGCAAAGTTCGGGAGGGATCGCATCATTCACTGACTCCCCTTTGGGGTGGGACAAGTGGTGAATCATGCGATACTCCCCCGGGGTCTTCTTTGGTACTATGCCCAGAGGTGATATCCGCAACGTGGGGATCGGCAGTTCATTGAATGGGCCCTGTATCCTACCTTCCTTCACTTCCTTCTCGATCTTCTGCTGGACTAGACGCTCATTGCCCTGTACAGATTTCAAATTCTTTGCCCCCAAATGATAACGCGGGCCCTGGGTGGGAATCCTGAAACCGAGCCTAAATCCCTCGATAACGTAATTGGCGGTCAGACGGTCAGGATAATCTCGGGCCGCTTCCAGTAAGGCCTCATGCCGAACCGGAGTTGGCGCCCTTACCCACTGGCTGGTTGGCGTTCCCCGTGCCAGGGGGGGGCTGTCTATTACCTGCTCGCCCCTTGTTTTTGGTTCCGTATTGTCGAAACCTGCTACATGTGGAGGCGGCGTGGTCGCCCGCACACTGGGTGCACACATGCTTGAATCTACACTGGGCACGAAAACACCTGCCCCCGTCATTAAAATCCCAGCATGTAGGAGCTGCTGAAGGTAGTCGTGTTCTGCCCCTTTGTCCCCCTTCCACTTGCTGTGTGCCCCCCATGCGCGAGAGGACATGACCGCTGTCTGATCGCGGGGCATACCTTGCACAGCTAATGCACTCCAGCCATATGTCATGGGCATGGAGGTCCCAGCGCAAGCGGGGGTTATTGGCAGCTCTACGCCGAAAAGATTCGTCGTAGCGCAGCCAAGCTCCCGGTCCACCTGTATCATAAGCCCGGCGCACGATGTCCGAGTACTTAATCATCTCCAGCCCGCGCTCGGGAAATCTGGCCATTGTCACCCCCATATATATTGTATACGCAGCTGTCCAGTTGGACCAGGTGCGTTCAGCCTTTGGCTTTTTGAACTTCTCCTTCTCCTTCCTCTCTTCCTTCTCGTTAGGATCTGGTATGGGGTCACTAAAAAGGAGGGCAAATATATCAATATATTCGCCGCTCCATATTTTTTCCTTAGTAGCCTGGAGAAGGTGCTCACCTAACGGAGCTGATACATCGGCATGACCCCCAGACAGGGGCCGTGGCTCTTCCCTGTGGCCGCAGCACAGTGTATTACGCCCCCTGCAACACTGGTCCGCCCCCCATACTTGTGCAGCAGCTTTGTACCTGGGGGCTGGGTAGTGCTGGCACCCGGTATGGTGGTGTTGAGGGAAACGACCCCCGGTATGCCCTCCCCACTCCCAACTGGGGGAGGCCTGGCTCCGTCCCCTTTCCATGTGGGTACTTGCAAGTGGGATACACTCCTCCTCGTGGTTTCTGTCAAGGCCTGTACACCCAAATTCGCCATTTCCTTCACACCAGCTGCTGTCCACCCGCTCACCTTCGTAAGCTTCCGGGTCGTACCGTGATCTTGCGCCCCCGATGGTGCGTCTCAGCCCTTGTTGCCCGTGGTGGGCTGCTTCCAGGCTCTCCGTCAATGCTTGCATTCCTTCTTTGAGTGCCTCGATCTGAGCCTGGAAGTCGGGTGTGTCTTCATCCCTCTGTCTGCTGGGTCCTGGCTCCTCCTCTCTTCATCTGCTGGGTCCTGGCTCTTCATCCCTGTAACGAAAAGGGAGCACCCGACGCCGCCCACTTCCCTGGCGGTGCTGGCCCTCCTCGTAGTCTGGGGGGCTATCTCCCATTCCCCGGTCTCCCGTGACCGCTTGGGTGGGCTCATCCTCTCCCCCCGCCCTGCCATATCTCCCCTCCCCCTGTGCTCTCTCAAGCTCTTCTACGCGCGCTTGATATCCCTCCAGCTGTGCCTGCATGGAGCGAAGGACAACCTCCTGTGATGCCCTATCCTGTTGTTTTCCTTTGGCTCCTGGCTTTTTTTTGGGGGGGGGCTTATCAGCTTTCTTTGCTTTGGCACTACCCTGCCCTTTTCGTGTACGGGGGGCCATGCCTACCCCCACGCCTGGAATACCCTTTTAAAGACTCTTGGGGGTGGTGGCAACCGGATGGAAGGGGGCTTGTCAGGCCCTTTTTTCTTTTTCTAATGCAGTGGGGAGGGGCAGTGAGGCCCCTCTGAATAACCCAGTGAGGGGGGTGGTGGACACCAACGGAGGGCAAAGGCAGTGCCCCCACTGAAGGCCAGTTGGGCCCTGGCCTATTGCTTGGCCCACAGCCCCGTGGACCCTCCCCAGTGAGAATGCCCTGTTGGGCTCTACTGTTGGGGGGGTGTAAAGGGTGTCCTTTCCACCCCGGCCCGGTTCTGTGCCCTCGCTACCGTGAGGGGGCGGGAGGCTTTTGAAGGGAGGAGGGGAGGCCGCTCGTGGCAAGCAGGCCAGGTGGTATCAAGGCAAGCGGGGGGGTAGAGAGCTCGAGGCTCCCCGCCGGGCCGCCTCTAGCCGCTACGTGCCTTGAAATCTCCCCTGGGGCCGAGATCCCTCGTCGCTCAGGTCACCGGGGGAGGGGGGAGGCTCTCACCGGGCGTCCCCAGTCAGGTCGCAACAACCTTTTTTGCCCTTTGCTGGGCTCACTTCCCCTGCGGCAAGGCCTGGCTCCGCTCCCACAGGCTTGCCGCGTGTCTCACTCCCCGCTCACCGCCCGGCCGAATGAAGCGGCTGAGCGGGGAGTCTAAGATGGCGCCCGGGAAATCCCGCTCTCGCGAGAGTCCCGGGCGCATTTCAATTTGGTTGCGTAGCAACCACGGCCTCTCCCTCGGCAGCACGTGCGGCCGCTCCTTTCCCCGTCCTCCTTCCCAGGGAAGGTAAGCGGGCGCCGCCAAACCCCCGCCGCAGCTATCGCGAAGGGGACAAATTATCAGTTACTGGTTTTATCGGTATTGGATTAATCCGATATCAGATTTATCAGTATCGGTATATCAGTTTTTTAACATTGCCGATTTTTCAGATATTTAACATTGCGGCCATTTTTAAAATGGTATGCCATTACCGACATTATCGGCATTATTGGATTAATCCGATATCGATAGTCCCATCCCTACCGAAAAGTACTGAACTTTTTCAGTTTGACTGAGGTACCCAAATTTAACAGGTATACTTGTTTTCACTGGTACTCGTTCCACCGCACAAACTACTTGCCATCACTGTCAAGGTTCTTCATGACTTTATTCCTCCTTCTCTCTCTGCTGTCATTTCTTTCTATGTCCCAACAGGGAAATTTGTTCCTTCTCTGCCACCACCCTGATTTATCCCACAGTCTCCTAATCCCTAAACTCTCTTATCCCTTTTCCCCATGCTTCCCCCCATACTGAAAGATGTTCCCTCAACACATATGCTGCTCTACTGCCTCCCCTCTGGCCTTCAAATCCCTCCTAAAAACCGACCTCTTCTGTTAGGGTTTCCCTAGTTTCTCACCCCCATAGATTGCTCATTGTTCTCCTTATATCATCTTATCTTTCAGGATCTCCCTCAAACCCATGTAGCTAAGCTAAACACTAGGATTGAGACTTTGGGTGGAATTTTGGTTTCTGTTTTTTTGTTTTGGTTCTTCATGATTTTCAGTTCTAATTTCGATTTCAGTTTTTGGGGGGTTATTTGCATTGATTCCCCGCACCCCCTTTCCCCCTCATTGCTTCTCCCATTGAAGTCAATGAGAACAAACTGGAAAAAAAGTTAATGCAAAAAACCCCTGTAATGCTGGATCTGAAAAAGAACTGCAATTTTGGTTTACAGTTTTAAAACCAAAATGGCCATTTCAGTTCTATTCAAAACTGGAATTTCTACCCCTACTAAACACATCCACCAGCAACTTCTTGACTTTTCAAATGCATCCTATCTCTTCTTGTGTTCCCTTGTCTCCCCTTCCTTGTCCATCCTAGATTGTAAATGGAGCTGAAAAGGGTTTCCACAAAATGGGTACTTGAACCACCTTGGATGGATTAGGTACATCTGGTTCCTGGAGAGTTTCCCACATTGCTGAGTTACAGTTACCAAAATATCATTTTTCTGTGCACATATTATTATTTTTCCAATTAACCAAGTTAACAATTTACCATTTTTCTGTCCATTACCATCCATCCATTAACTGTTCCAAACTCTCTTGTTGTGTGCGTGCGCAGTATGATGAAAATAATAAAACATGGAAATTCAGGAAGATGCTGAAACGGTAACCTGGTAAGTAAGAATGGGTTGTTAAAAAGGAAAATTAGATACTCAGTAACTGACATAGGGCCTTTTTACACAGACACTCTAACATAGATAAAATGGGGGTTACATTTTATTATACATGGTACAGGGCAATATTGCAGCCCTGCAACATAGGCCCTTTTCACACAAGATGCCTCCACCCAATTTTTCTGGGTGGAGACATTTGTGTAAACATCACGGCCAGTGGGTGGGGTGCATTTCACTGGGTGGAGGTGTCTGTGTAAACACCGCAGGTGGTGGGTGTAGGTGCGTGCATGCTCCTGCACAACACCCATCTCCACCCACCACCCACTCACGGAGCAACGGACTACAATGCCGATTGTCCAGAATTAAGAGTAAGGAAGGATCCAGTGTTATGGAATCTTTTTTATTAGAGCTAAAACTCTAATTTGGTAGCAAATGGGTATTACCAGTATTTTTGCGTATCATGTTGGGTATTCAACAGGCTATCTGATCCAAAACCTGACATTTCCAAAACCAGTGTTTCAATTTTTGATTTTCCAGTTACTGATCAGTAAATCAGGACAGAAAACTGAAAAATAGGGACCGGAAGTCAAAATTACGAAAATGAAAATTGACATTCCGGGACATTATAAGACATCAGGTACCCCGAATCAGGTCAAAACCGAGTACTGATTCATGCCTGAAATTTTTGAGTCCATTCAGGAAGCAGAAATTCAATGAATATAGCCTTTTTTGCAGGTACTTCTGAAGCACCCATTTTGCCTATAGGTCCTTATTTTTTATGCTCTTGTTAAATGTAGCAATGCTGAGCTTCCAGTCTTTTCCTGTTCTTTTCTGTTCTAGGAATTCCTTTAAAAAAATAAATCTACAAATGGGTTAAAAGGTTGGAGGCTATCAGGTCCTACTACTTCCCTTTAATTTGAACCCTGTTGCACACATTCAGGGCTCAGAAGATGGCCGGTTCGTTGCAAATGATTTCTCAAGAGTCCATATTGTGTGCTTGGAAGCTATAATAACTTAGTTTTTTAGAGGCTGAGATCATTCACTGGGGCTCTCATGTAAGGGTTATCTACAATAAAAGTGCAATAAAATTCTCAAGAGCTGAACTTCCAAGCCAGACAGTCTCCTGTTATGATTTTCAGTTAACAATTCTCTTTCTTTTAAACTCCCTTTCAAACTTAATATTTATCACAAAATTGTGTATGCACATACACACACATACACACGTCTTGCAGGACTGCTCCCTGCAACATATTTCTTATTTTATTTTATTATTTTATTTACTTATTTACTTAAATTTAAGATGCCGCTCTTCTCCAAAGACTCAGGGCAGCTTAAATGTAAAAACATATAAAAATCTCTTTAAAAAACCATCTCAACTAGAGCTGACACTCGCCCTTGCTAGTCCCATAAATCTTGGTGAGAACCGAATTCTCACCAAGATTTTCAAGAACAAGAATGGGTTGAAAAGCAGCCAGTTCTGAAGCTGTTTTCATACAAAACAGCCCAAAACCGGCACTGTGCATACGTAAAATGGTCAACGTGGCCAGTCTGTGCATGCACAGCCCCCAGGGGCCAGTCTGTGCATGCACGGCCCCCAGCGGCCAGTCTGTGCATGCACGGCCCCCAGCGGCCAGTCTGTGCATGCACGGCGGCCAGTCTGTGCATGCAAAGAGCATTTTAGGGGAATGAGAATATTGTGAGATTCTCGAGAACCCTCAAAAAATGCTCTGCACATGCACAAATGGCCTCTGGTGGGCCGTATATGTGCAAAATGGCTGTGGTGGGCGTTTTGCAAATGCCCAGAACACATTTGAGATTTTTGAGAAACTTGCAAGATTCTCAAAGATCTCAGCGAGATCCGGAGACATTTCACGTGGGCTGTGAGAATCTCATGCATTCTCATGAGAACGTGCAGGATTCTTTCTTCATCCCTACTCTCCGCCCTAAATAATTCTCACCTAACCCCTATCCCTGCCTGTCAAATGCTTTTCCAAAAAAAAAGGTCTTACATTGTCTCCAGAATATGCTCAGGATCAGACTCTAACAGACTTCCAGAGGAAGGAAGTTCCACAACACAGGGGCAACCACTGAAAATGCCCCTCTGCTGTCCTCATTGTATGAAGAAGATTGGTGGATGGTACCCGCAGGAGGGATCCCCTTGCAGACTGCAAGGATCATGATGGATCATGAAAGAAAAATTGTCTTAGTGCTTTGTTTTCTAGGGATGGGCAAATGCGGTTCGGAAGTTCGGAGTTCGGACTGAAATTGGTCTGTTTGGTGAAACGAACCGAACTTCCGAACCGAACTTGAATTTCAAACCGAATTGAATTTCCAAACTCTGTTCTGTTCGCCCATCCCTAGTGGCAACACACACCAAAAAACATGGTTTTGAATGGCCGAACTTGATTCGGAAGTTCGGAATTCGACCAAACTCGGTCTGTTCGATCAACCGAACTGAACTTCTGAACCGAACTCGAATTCCAAACCAAACCAAACTGAACAGAATTTCCGAACTCCGTTCTGTTTGCCCATCCCTATTGTTTACATCTAAAGGGGCAGTAGTAGTAGCGTAGGTATAGGTGGGGCAAGTGGGCATTCAAGGGGACCTAGGAGGAGTCTGGCTGGGTAGCAGAAGACAGAGCCAATCTCTAGCATCACAGAAAGTCTCCTCCACACTGCTTCCCTGGATACTCAGGTAGGTCAATTCATGTCAGTTCCTGGCAGTCTGCCTCTCATGGTCCCCACCGTATTCCTATGCTGATTCTAGGGGTGTGCAGTTCGTTTCATTTTAATTCGTTCCAAAAATTAATGGAGCCCCATTCATTTTCAAAACTAGGATAACAAAAAGGAATGAATAAGCAAACAACATTGGTTTAATTTCCTTTTCTCTTTTGTTTCTATTATTTTTTCCATTTTATTTATTAAAAATACTGTAAAATAAAATTAAAAAACATTACTGTGCATGTGCAAAATGCCCACTGGGATTGCTCTGTGAAGGCACACTCTTTTTACAAAATGGTGCCATCAGCATCAGTGCCATTTTAGAAAAGGGCCACGCGTGTGCAGAATAGCCATAGGGGCGATTTTGCGCATGGACAGTAAAATAAGTAAATAAATAAATAAATAAATAATAAAACAAAAAAATACTTGAAAATGTACAAAACCATCAACCCAAGTGACTTTTTAAAAACAAAAATGAAAATGAAAATGATTGAGGTCCCTGCTTTACACCCCTAGCCCATTCCCTGGTAAAACCTTCCACCAATCCCCAGGTACAAATTCAGAGCCCTGCCCCCTTCTTCCTGCTTCTAAGGCTGCATTCTCATCTGCGGTGGCGGTGGTGGCAGCGGAAGGGGCGAGGGAGATGCGGCAGCGCGTAGGAGCTGGCGGCAGGGAAAAGAGCCGGTGCGAATGGGGATCTGCCGCGGCTTCTCTACCGCATGTCAGGGCAGGGTTTTGCGAGAGAAGCCGTGGCAGATCCCCTTTTACACCGGCTCCATGCTGCCGCATCTCCCTCACCCCTCCCACTGCGACCACCTCCACCACAGATGAGAATGCAGCCTAAGTCTGGAGGTATTACATTGCCTCCAGAAAATAATCAGGTTCAGGCTGTGATGAACCTGTCGGGGAAAGGAATTCCAAAGCTATGGAGCAGCCTACAAGAATTCTCCTCTGTGTGCCCATGGGTACTTTCAGACGTTACGGGCGGCCGGTTCACCACAGCGAACCACCAGGGGGGGCGAACAGCCAACCACGCCCGGGGGTTGGAAAACGACCCAAACAGACGTGCCGGGAACGGCACCACGGCCCGGAACCGGGCCACACCATCATGGGCCGTGGCAGCACAACAGACGTGCAGCCGAACCCCCGGCGGGCGCTAAACCCCCACAAGGCACCGGGCAGGGGCGGGACACAGACATGGCCGCCTGAGGGCAAACGAAGCCACAAGGCACTCAAGGGAACGCCCACACAAGGGAAACGGGAAGGGAGGGGGGAAGAGCGAGAACAGGCTGACAGCCGGCTCACACAGCGGTCCCGCAGCAGGGCACAATGCACGGCCACACGCCCGGGCACACACACTCACACCAGGGAAAGGCCGGGAAGGGGGGAAGGGGCGCCCGGAACGCCCCACCCGGAACACCGGCAGGGAGGGGGGGGGCACCACCACGGGGCAAGGCACGGACAGCAGCAACCCCCACACCACCCCAGTCCAGTCCAGTCCAAGGAGGTGCCCCCACAGGAACAGAGGCAGTCTCGGAGGGGGGGGGGGGACCCCCGGAGCAAGGCACGTTGGGGGCCCCCAAAGCACAGCGAGGCCGGCGGAGGGGCGCCAGGAGGAGGAGGAAGGGGGCCCCACAGTCAAAGGCTGGCACAGGCAGGGCAGCCGGGTCCAGCGGTGCTCCTCCGCAGCACCAGCGACGCTCAGGCAGCACCCACGGAGTCACGGGGATGGAGGGGGCCCAGGACCACGGCCAGGGGCAGCAGCAAGCAGCGAGGCGGGCGGGAGCTCACCGAGGTGGGGTCCGCAGGTCGGGAGCGGCCAGCGGGGACCAGGCCCCCCCCCCGGGCCGGGGCGGGAGCCCACACGGGGGCACCACGCCGGGGGGGGCAGGCCAGCGACGCGGGGCTCACGGGCCGCTGCCGGGGGCCCCGCTGGCCCGAGGGCCCGGGTGGCCCGCCCGGTGGACCAGGTGGGGCCAGTGCAGCATGCCCCGGCGGTACCCCTGCAAGGACATGTAGTGGGCGATCAGGTAGTAGGCCTCGAAGGGATCGGGCATGGTGAGGGCCAGCTGCACATCCACACGCGCCCACACCGCCAACAGGGATGACATCTCCACCGCGGAGGGCTCCGGCACACAGCAGGCAGCAGAAGGGGGCCACGGAAGATGCCCCAGCTCCAGAAGCCGCTGGAACGCCGCCCCACGGGTGCGCTGGTACCCACGGGCCCCGTGAACACAGGAGAAGTAGCTCACGGCCAAGGCAGGGCCACCCTCGGCCAGGCACTCCGAGTAGGCGCCCAGACCACACACCACCAGCGCTGACACGGTCTCAGAGGCGCTCCAGGGCACATGGGCGCACAGCACCTCCGGGATGCGCCCCTCGGGGAAACGAGCCAGCCCCAGGGCCTCCGCATGCAGCCGGCAATCACGGGCGCTCACCACATGGCCAAAGTAACGGAGCCCGGAGCTCAGGCTCTCGTAGGCACCTGCACGGCTCCCCGGCCCGGCCAGGAGCAGCTGCACGGCAGGGGTGTGCCACAGGTCGCACAGAGACATGGTCTCGCGGAAGGCCCAGATATGGGGGGCCCCTTGGGGGCCGGACAGCGGGAGCCCCATGGATGGGCAGCCAGCCATGGTCCAGCACAACAGGGAATGGGACACGGAGCCCGGAGGGCACACAGACTGCCCAGGGCCGGGAGAGGCTCGGCCCGGCCCCCGGGACAGGGAACACGGGCCCGCACCGCAACATTGTAGCACAACAGAGCGAGGCGTGGGGTGCGGGCCCGGCACAGCTGCAGAGAACAACAGCGAGCTCTCTGTCTGCCTAATCGCACCTTCAAGGCCATCCCGCTACAAACAGCGAGGGGAGGGGGCCCGGGGTGCTGGGGGCGGGAGCAGCCGGAATGCACCGGCACAGGGCGCGCGCAGGGCCGCGAGGCCGACCCCCGGGCGGGGCCACCAGCACCGGGCCGGCATAAGCGCTCCCAGCCCCCACCGGGGCCCCAGCACCATGGAGCGCGATAGGGCAGGTGGGAACTGGATGTTCCTCGCGCTCGCGGCTGAGTGGCACCGTGACCACACTGAGCAGCTGTGCCTCCTGACCGAGAGGGTGCACCTGGCCGTCCGCCTGCGCTATGTCCTGGCCCTGCGGGCTGGCGTGCGCCTCCGGGGCCAGCAGGCCCGCAGGAGAGTCCGTGGCCGGCTCAGGGCTCGGCGCCGGGCCTGGGGGGCGTGGCTGGCCGCCTGCCGGAGCCTCACCCGGCCCGCTGCGCTCCGAGGGGCCGCGAGGCGGTTCCGCTGGGCAACGCAGACCCTCCGCCGGGCAGCGCTGCTGGCTATGCCCATAGCGCGGAGCCTATGGGTCACGGAGCGGCCCCAGGCCTGGTGGGAGCGGGCCCAGGCCCACTGGGGGGAGGCCGAGTGGGGGTCCCACTTCCGGATGGGCAAGGCCACCCTGCTGCGCCTAGCGGAGCTCCTCGCGCCCTGGCTGGAGCGGCAGCACACCTCCATGCGGGAGCCCATCCCCATGGTCCAGCGGGTGGCCATAGGGGTCTGGGCCCTCGCAACGCCCGACTCCTGCCGCTCCGTGTCCCAGCACTTCGGGGTGGGGCTCAGCACGGTCGCCTGCATCGTGCGGGATGTGTGCGAGGCTGTGGAGGGCGTGCTCCTCGACAGGACCATCCAGCTCCTGGACCAGGGCGCTGTGATGGCTGGCTTCGCGGCCGGGGGCTTCCCGAACTGCATCGGAGCCGTGGACGGCACACACATCGAGATCCTGCGCCCGGCCGCGGGGGAGGCCCTGGAGTATGTGAACCGGCACGGATACTACTCCCTGCACCTGCAGGGGGTGGTGGACCACCGGGCCCGCTTCATAGACATCTACACGGGCAACTCCGGCCGGAGTCACGACGCCAGGATCATGACCATCTCCCCCTTCTATGCCCGCATGTACCGGGGGGACTTCGCGGACATGGGCATGAGGTGGATCGAGGGTGTTCCCATGCCCCCCTGCATCCTGGGGGACCCCGCCTACCCCCTGACCCGCTGGCTGATGAAGGTCTACCCTGTCCCGAGCACCCCTGCGGAGCAGGTATACAATACCCGCCTGTGTGCGAGCCGGACCGTGGTGGAGCGTGCCTTCGGGGCCCTGAAGCAGCGCTGGAGGAGTATAGCTGGCCGCCTGGACTTCACCGTCCCCACCTCCGCCCTGGTGATCGGTGCCTGCTGCGTTCTGCACAATGTGTGCGAGACCGAGGGGGCGGCCCTGGAGTACCCCGAGCCCCACCGGCCCCCCGGTCCTGTTCCCCTGTACGTGAACGCAGGGAACCCCCGGGAGTACCGGTATGCCAAAAGGATCCGGAACGCCCTTGCAACCCACATCGCCCGGGGGGGCCCGCTGTGAGGGCCTTCCCGCCCCTGGGGGCCCCACCCCCCGTTCCGTGCCCATGCCCCTGTACACGCGGTCCCACAGCCCTGTCCCCCCCACAAACGGGCCGGGGACAACTGTCTCTTTACAACACTTTATTGCCCACACAGTGCACACAATCACCCTGTGCCCCCTCCCCACCCCCGTCCCCGTGACCCCGTCCACCACCCGCCCTCATGTGGCCCTCCCCCTCCCCCCCCTTCCCACCATCCCCCCGCGTTTCCTGGGCCGACCCCTCGTGCGGCCGCTTGGGCCCACCGAGCTCTGGGAGCTCCCCTCCCCCCCACTGTCCGTGTCCCCTGCCGTGTCCTGGGCCGGTCCCGGCCCCGGCAGGGGGCCGGGCGGCGGATGGGCAGCTGTGCCCGGTGCCCCGGTCGCGCCCCGGGGGGGCTGGACCCTCCGGAGGCCCGGGGGCACTGGGAGGCGCATGCGAGGGCCCTGGGGCCGGGGGGGCGCCAGGGGCGGCAGGGCTGGGCCCGGGGGCGCCGAGGGGCCCGGCATGGGGACCTGGGCGGGCAGGGCGCCCGGAGGTGCGCCGGCCATCACGTAGGCACACATGGTGCCCGCATGCAGGAGCAGGGAGGTCCCAATGTCGTGGGACCTGTCCATCTTTGCACTGTGCTCCCGCACCATGCCCTGTATGTCCTGCCGGAGCCCCCTGAGCAGCCCCTGCTGCCGCTGGTGCTCCCGGCGCTCCCGCCTCCGCTCCAGGCGCACCTCCGCCTCCAGCCGGCGGTCTGTCTCCAGGGCCTTCTCCATGGACCGCTCTATGGCCGCCTCCATGCGGTCCACGGAGGCGATCATGCGCTCCCCCTGTTCCTCCGCCCTGCGGACGATGTCCTCCGCTTGCTCCTCCCTGCGCCTGCGGACCCGCGCCCGGTACTCCCGCATCCGCTGGGCTGGGGCCGCGGCCGGCGGAGGCGCCGCGCGCGGGGGCTGCCCTGTGGAAATGGGCGGGTGGGTCAGTGCAGGGCCCTGTCCCCTAGCGGGGTCGGGTCCCGGGGCCCCCTGCCCCCCCTCCCCCACTGAGGCCAGAGGCCCCCCTGGGCTGGCGCCCGGGGGGCCCTCCCGCAATCCCAGCCCTCCCGCCTTACCTGGGTCCGGCACCTGCTCTCCTGTGCCCTCCGCGGGGGCCTGCACCGTCTCGCTGGCCCGGTCCTGGGGCTCCCCATGTCCTGCGGGCGGGAGAGGGGGGAGCGGGTGAAGGGGGCTGGTTGTGGCCCCTGCAGCAGGGCCCCCACCCCCGCCCCTGCCACCGGCCCCCTGGTCGTGCCCCCCCCTGCCCTGGGGGCCCGCTTACCCTCTATGTCCGTCTCCGAGCCTTCGGAGGCCGGCGCCTCACCCTGGGAGTGCTCCCCCTGGGACCACTGGCTGAGGGTGGTGAAGGTGCCGACCTCCGACTCCGCCTGGCCGGCCCGGCGTTGGGATGTCTCCGGGCTGCTGCTGGGGGGGGGCCTTGGGGCTTCTGCGGGTCCCGGGTGGTCCTCCTGGGGGTGGGGGTCCCCTGAGCTCGTGTCTACCGGGCGGGCGGCGAGGGGAGGGGGTACCTCGGCCCGCTCCCTGCCCTGGACCACAGCGCTGCCCACCAGGCGTGGGGCAACTATGGAGCCCTTCATGTGAAGGATGCGGTCCAGGGCATCGTAGTAGGGGGCGGTGCGGGCCCCGTGGCCGGAGCGGCTGTTATTGTCCTTGAGGGCCTTGTACCCCCTCTTGAGCTCCTTGGCCTTCGAGCGACACTGGTTGACAGTGCGCTCGTGCCCCGCCGCCTCCATGTCGCGCACGATGTCCCGGTAGACGTGCTCGTTGCGCTGGTTTATTGCGAGCTCCAGCTGGTACTCTAGGGTCCCCCAGATCCGTATGAAGTCCCGGGTCTCCTGGAGGCCCCACTGTCCCCCTCTGTGATAGGCCTTCCTCCGGCTGGGCCCCTGCTGTTCCTCCTCCCGGTCCAGCTCATGCTGCACCTGCCTCTGCTCCTCCTCCACCTCCTCCTGGGGGTGCGCCTCCGGGGGCCGGGGGCCGGGCTCCTCCTGGGGCTCGTCCGCCCGGGCCGACTTTCGTGTCTGGGGGGGGGAAGGGGGGTGGTTGGTTGCTGGGTGAGGGTGTGGGCCCTCTCGGGGGCCCCCTGCCCCCCTGCCCTCCGCCCGGGGTCCCCCTGCCCCCCTGCCTTCCGCCCGGGGTCCCCCCGGCCCCCTCCACAGGGGGTTCCCCTGTGCCCCCTGTTCCCCTCCCAGTGGGTGCCCTTACCCGTTTCCTGGGTGCCTCCTGTGGGCCTGTTCCGGCCGCTGTCCCCGGGGCGGCGCGACCCGGCTGCAGCTGTGGTTGGTGTTCCCGGGGCGCCTCCCTGGTCGGGTGCTCCCGTGTGCCCCCTTCCTGCACCTGTGCCCCCTCCGCCTGCATCGCTGGGCCTGGCTGCACGTCCTCCGCCTCCTGTGCCGCCGCTGTCGCTGTTCGTGCCTCCGGTCTCTTCCGCTTCCCTCCTCGCTCCATCCCGCCACGCTTGCTTGCTGCTGCTCTCGCTTTAAATCTCCCTCCGGTGTTTGTGTTGGTGCTGGTTGCCTGGCAGCGACGCTGCGTGCCTCGTCCCCGGCCGGGGCTCCATTTTTTTGGTTCCGCTGGGGGATTGGCGTCCAGACGTTACTTTTGCTTGGTTCCCTGTGGGGGTTGGTTTGACCACGCTTCCCGAGACCTTCCCCCGGCTAGCCCGGGAAGCGTGGTTCAAACTGACCCCATGTGGGTATTGAGCGTGATGAACATCTGGCGCACGCCGTTCAGACGTTCCGGGCCCTTTGGCCCCGCGGGGGGGTTGAGCGTGGTTCAGTGTGGTTCAGCGTGATCTCGTAACGTCTGAAATCACCCCATGTTGCATGAACCTGGTAGAATGAAGGAACTTGCAAGAAGGCGTCCCCACCTGACCTTAAATATCATGATTGAATGTAAGGGAGGAGGAGGAGGAGGAGGTCTTTTAGATGTGTTACCAATTGATTAACCATATAGAAGTCCGGTTATTAACTGTGGTTACAAAATCGACTGGTTACAAAATCGTCCGGTTATTAACTGTGGTTACAAAATCGACTGGTTACAAAATCGTCCGGTTATTAGCTGTGGTTACAAAATCAACTGTTTCAGGTCTAGTCCTGCGAAATCTAGAGCTTTCTCTGGGCTTCATCGACAATTTGAATTCACTGCAAGACTGGACAAAAAGCATCTAGCGGAGAGAATGCCTTCTTCCGAATTCATCAGTACTTACAGCTACAAGATGAAGAAAGGCATACTGAAGCTAAAATCTACAACGCCTTGGGGGGAAAAAAGTACTCTGCACTCAGCAAATGACTGCTTGAATGGAGCTCTTGAACACATGAACTGTGGAATCTGCTCAGTAATTACTAATATTGGCACCTGCATTCACTCCTGGGACAAGAAGTCTGGGCGCAATTGCCTCAAGTGCAAATTGCAGCTGTAAAAGGAGGGGTGGTGAGGATTGAAAATGCAGCCCTGAGTATCTATCGCTGCAAATGGGGACTTGCTAGTGCTCTTTGGGTAATAGAATTTCTGTCCAGAGGATTTTCTTTCATGATATCCCAGTGAACAGGCTGGGCAGCTAGGCCGCTTGTGGCTCGTTTACCTTGTGCAAGGCAACTAGCTCACTACAGGATGCTTTTGCACTGAAGGGCCGTGTAAATGGCCCGTGGTGGGTGGGGTGTGCTCTGGGTATGCATCCATGTAAACAGCATGGGCAGTGGGTGTTTGTGCATGCACACTCCCGACACATACACACCTCCACCGACCTCCACCCCATCACCCTTTCATCTCCACCCATGGGGCCCTCTGGAAAAGCAGAGGGTGTTTCCACGGACACCCACCCACCTCCACCCACTGTGGCCAAACACCCATCCCCCCTACCATTTCCGTCTGTGTAAGGTTTCTGAGATTCTTCAGGGCAATTCAGCTCCTCAGACGGATATTCAGATTCCTCAACATTAAATTAAAGCAGAGTTTATTGTTTTAGAAATGTTTAGTCTTGTTCATATTTACCTCAGGGATTCTAGATTATTCTTCAGGATTCTGTACTTTCCGGGCCTCTGCTCTGGTTGGGGATACACAGTGTCCCTTACCACTCAGGTTTCCTAAGAAGAGGCCTCTCTTTGCTGCAAGTTCTCCCTTTTCTAGCTACCTTCTCTAGATGATTGACAGACACTTTCTCATTGCTTACAATGGTCACAACCAGCAGTCAACCTTAGCTAACCCTTAACATGCCCAGAAGCATCTTCAAGAGCTGAATCCTGCCACAACATATAGTCGTGAGTAGAGCTGAAACGACTAAACATAAAAATGAGTATACCCACTGGATTCCGGGTGCCTGAATTGATTTAAAAATATTGAGTCCTAATCTTGGGTACCCAATCTCCTGGAATGTCCCAGAATGTTGACTTCCACTCCCAGAATATTGAATTCCTGTCCTGATATTTCTGTTTTCCATCATAATTTCCCAATTGGTAGCTGGAAAACCAACATTTCGGTAACCGAAATGATTGGTGAATACCTGAAACTAGATCTGAGAGACGCTATCTGCAATATCATGTACCCTGTCAAATTTTACGGTACCTGATTCAACCCAGTAATTATCGGGTATCATGTGATACCCAGTTATGAACTGCTTTGGTTACCCGAAGTTCTGAAATTTAAACTGCTGGCTAGACGTCACAGGGAGTGGGGTCCGACTCTGGCCGGGTCAGATCAAGGAACTGAATATACGTTCCTGCAAACTGACCCAGGTGGGGAGATGATGGTGGATGCAATGGGGAGCCAGTCAGCCCCAGCCCCTGCCATGATGGGCAGCCATGGCTGCCAATAATGGCAGCCATGGCAGTTGCCATGGTGATGTCCATGCAAGGGATGGGATGGCAGCATGAACACATGCACTTGACTGCTATGGCCCTTTCTGGCCTGCCTGAGTGGCCTTTGGGCCTGGACTGTGGACCCAGTTCCTTCTGTGCCCATGTTCCTGGGCCTTCCGCCTATCCGGTCAGGCCACATCTGGTGGACCGCTAATCGACACGCAGGTTAGGTGCTGGCCCTGGCCAGCCATAGCAGGCCAGTGTCACATCTGTTAACACCCTATGTGAATAACCCGCCCTTTAATGTTCCTCCAATGCCCTCAGCTTCAGTGCCTCCAATCATAATTGTTGTTCTAAGTTTGGATTGCTACGTTTGGATTGTTCCCAGTTCTAAGTTCTGGACTGCAGGTTTTTAAAGAAATCTGTGTACCAGACATTAAGTGAGAAGGAAGTACAAAGGATAATGGAGTTTAAGAAGTACGGTACTGCATCGGTATTACCTCTCAGGATTTGAAATTGATGGCAAAGCAGTAAATGACAACGTGGTAGACAGGATTCTGGTAAGCAAATTATTGGTAAATCGAGAAATGCAATGTTGCTTGAGACATTTTCTAGTACCAAGAATTTCTTGATTCAACCAAAACGGGATCAGGAACTGGGATTTCAATGGGAATGCCTATTTTGTGTTTTTTTAAAATATAATCTCACTTCAGACCTACTAAGAAACATTGACAGAATAATCCTTTTTTCAAACTTAGTTTTAATATTTTCTTTTGTGATACATTCCACGGAGTGTGCATTTCCTTTCAGAATACCCTCCGCCAAAAATTCAGGCGGTGGGGGGTTGTCTCGCCCCATAAACTCCCTCCCCCCTCTCCTAGGAGCGCAGGGGGTTAAATGGTGCAGCTTCTGCTTGCAGAGGCTGCACAGAGCTTGCAAGGACTGAGGCCAGTTTGCAATGGGTTGCCTAGCAACCCTTGCAGAACGCGCGAAAATGATAGAGCTGCTGATTGGCCCCTGCAGTCACGTGGGGCAATCAGCAGCGTTCCAGGCTCTCCCTGCTCACTCTAGGAGGAGTGGGGAAAGGAGAAGCAGGCCTTGTGAGTCCTGAAGGCAGAGAGGCAGACTCGAGCGCGGCCTGTGTTAGGAGGAGTTTGAAGGAGGGAGCAGTACTGGCACTAGGGAGCAGCTTTGGCAAGTGGGGCCCAAAAGGCAAGTAGCGATGGCGCGGGGGCGCAAACGGGGCCCCAGAAATGGAGCTGAGGCTCGGGCCCAAAAGGCCAAAAAAGTTAAGACAGCCCCAAAAGGGGCACAGAAGGGGGGCAAGGACAAAAGGCCACCACCATCAGGCAGTCCCCAAACACCCCTTCCCAGGGAACTGGAACCGCACCCCCCAGCAGCTGGTGCATCAGCATGGGAGCGCCTGGCTGCGTGTGAGGCAGCAGTGTTTGGGGGAGAGATGCCCCCACCCGTAGCAGGACCAAGTGGGGTGGCACAGAGCCATAGTAGCCTGGACAACAGGTCAGGGCCATCTGGGGTAGGTGTCCCTAGGCCCGTAATTGAGGCCTTGAATCGGGCCCTGGCCCCAGAAGCTCATTCTGGGGCCCAAATCAACAAAGGGAGGGATCCCCCATCCCAAGAGGAAGACAGGGGGCTCAGACGAAGTGGCCGCCGTGCAGGCCCCCCTGCCCGGTTCGCAGATCAGGAGATAGGGCGGCAGGTGGCTGGGAGCCGGCATGAGGCTCCCCAAATGGAGCCCCAGGCTGGGCTGGAACAGGAGGAAGGGAGCGCTGGGGAGGAGGCTGAGCCAGAGGAGTTGGCGCAGGATGAGGGACCCCCACCCCCCGTGCAAGACTCTTCCAGGTACCATCAGGAAGCCCGAGCCAGCAGGGATGACCCACGGTTGCTAGCACGGATTGAGGCCTTGGAGCGGGCGATCGCAGAGCGGGACCATGACAGTCGGGGGACGCAGCACTACATGGCACCGGTAGAAGGTATGCAAACAGGGGGGACAAGGGGAACTATGGTCCAATGCAGCCACCCCCCCACCCTCCAGTAGTAGGGGCAGGAATCTATGACAACAACAGCCCTGGGATGATGGGAGAAGGATGGCCGGGGGCCCAGAGCACTGGCCTGGGCCGCCCCCCCGGGAGAAAGCACCCACAATATTTGTGGTGGAATGGGGGTTGGGTGCAAGTTGTATCCCCTGCCCCGCGACAGACAACTGCCCAAACAGCTACACAAGACGGGTCGAGTTATGGGGGGCCTCCCTCTGTCTTTGGGCAAACGCAGGCACATCAGGCACTTCAAGTTTGGAGTAACGCCACGCAGGGGCTGGCCACCGCGACGGCTGGGCAGCCTAGCGGGAGCTGGGTGGCGACGGGACCTGATAGCGGGCAGCGGGCCCCCATCCTTAACCAGCTTGGGGGTCCGATCAGGGCTCAGCAGGATAGGGGCAACTCGAATAGTTATCAACATGGGAGCCAGGTGCACGGAGCATACATGACACAGGGGTGGCCAGCTACAGCCTCCCAGGATGGAGTGGCACCAGGCGAGGCCCCCCCGTGGCAGTGGCCCCCACAAAACACAGGAACAGGGTTACCACGCCAGCTCCCACCTGCGGGGGGAAGCTTCGTGGATTTATCAGATCCCATAGGCGAACACCTATTACTGGCCACTAGGGAGAAGATATGGAGGGGAGAATATGTTGATATTTTTGCCCTCCTCTTTAGCGACCCGATAGTGGAACCGGGGGAGGAGGACGAAAAAAAGGATAAGGAGCGGTACAAGCGCCCAAAGGCAGACAGAAACTGGGCTAACTGGACAGCAGCCTATGCCATATACCATGGCGTGCAGCTTGAAATGTTCCCAGAGAAAGGGGCAGTACTCCTCAAATATGCCGAGATCATTCGACGGGCATATGAGACGGGGCCAGCCGGGGCGTGGCTCCGATATGACGAAGCTTTCCGGCACCGGGCGTCATTTAAGCCGGGGCTCCGATGGGACATTCATGCACAAGACCTATGGTTGACATGCATGAGTGACTCAAAAGGGGCACCAAAGACAGATAGTGGCCACCTCTTGGCCAAAGGGAGCGTTGCCATGTTGAATGACACAGGTAGGGCGGGGGGCAGGCAGGTGAGCCCGGGCAGCGTGGGGCAATGCTGGGAATTTTCTCGGTCAGGGGCGTGTACGCGCCCCGCGTGCAGGTTTCGGCATACCTGCCCCTCCTGCGGAGGGTTTCACCCGGCCGCTTCCTGCCCCCGGCCCAAGCCTTGGGCAAAAGGGAAGTCTGGGGGGGGCTTTTCAAAAGGGACACAAGGTAACCCGGGGAGTGGGGGAACAGGAAAAAACCCCAACGCCGGTGAGAGTCGATAGGTTGGCAGTAGCCTTGCTCACGCACCCAGACAAAGAAGAGGTGAGCTATGTTGTAAAGGGATTTAAAGAAGGTTTTAGGATACCAGTAGGGGAAGTGCTGATAAGACAAGTACCCCCCAATTTGAAATCGGTGGTGGGCATGGAGGAGGTGGTGGCGGAGAAGATACGGAAGGAAGTGAAGGAGGGTCGAGTGGCCGGCCCCTTTGAAGACCCACCGTTAAACGGAATGGTCTTCTCCCCATTGGGAGTAGTACCTAAGAAAGCCCCTGGGCAGTTCCATTTAATCCACCACCTTTCATACCCTCGAGGCCGCTCTGTAAATGACGGGATACCTAAAGATTTGACGACAGTCCACTATGCGTCATTTGACGCTGCAGTGGAACTGGTCAAGCAGTATGGCTCCGGGGCGTTGATGGCAAAATGCGACGTTAAGTCAGCTTTCCGCCTTTTGCCAGTCCACCCGGACAGTTATCACCTGTTAGGCTTCCAATTTCAAGGGAAATATTACTACGACAAGGCCATGCCAATGGGGTGCTCCATATCGTGCTCGGCATTTGAGCGCTTCAGCTCCCTGGTGGCATGGATCGTGCATCGTGAGGCAAGTGGGGGAGGTATTACTAAATACCTCGATGACTTCCTCTTCATCGGCCATTCTGGTGGGCCTGAATGCAGGGAATTGGTTGCCTTATTTGAACGCATAACTGCACATTTGGGTATCCCCTTAGCTCCAGAAAAGACTGAGGGCCCGTCCACGGTGCTTACTTATTTAGGGATTGAGCTCGACTCGACCCTTGGTGTTTCACGTTTGCCCAATGAGAAGGTAATAGCACTGAGGCAGAAGATTGGGCTATGCATGTCAGCAAGCAAGGTTACCGTTAGACAGCTTCAGTCTCTCATCGGGAGCTTAAACTTCGCATGCAGGGTGGTGGCACCAGGTAGGGCATTCCTGTCCCGGCTGTACGGAAGGTTAGCCGGGGACTTAGCACCTCATTATCACATCAGGGTGACCAAAGAAATTAAGAAGGATTTGAAGGTTTGGCTAACATTTCTGGAGCAGTACAATGGGGTATCGGTGTGGAGAACACAGGTTATGTTGGATGCCGACCTGCAGGTTCATTCCGATGCCTCTGGTGCATGCGGATTTGGAATTTTTTTCCAACAGCAGTGGTGTTCAGCCGCCTGGCCAGTTGAGTGGACCCAGGCTGGCATCACCAGGGATCTTACATTCCTTGAATTGTTCCCCATTGTGCTCGCTGTCAGATTATGGTACAGTAAATTGGCCAATAAAGTAGTGCTCTTCTGGTGTGATAATCAGGCAGTGGTGCAAATAATTAATTCTTTGACATCCCGGTCACAGAGGGTCATGGGTTTGGTGAGGCATTTGGTGCTGCTGTGCCTTCAGCACAACATTCTATTCCGAGCGAGGCACGTTCCTGGACTCGAGAATGAGATTGCAGATGCTCTCTCTCGTTTCCAGATGGAGCGTTTCCGCGTGCTCGCTCCGGAGGCCAGCGAGAACCCAGAACCCATGCCGTCCGACCTGTGGAGCCTTGGATACTGGAGTTAAGTTCCTCGGTTCAGGCCTCTTTGGCTGGACGCACCAGGGCTGCGTACCAGGCAGCCTTCCAGGCCTTCCAGTCGTTCCGGTCCAAGCGGGGATGGGGCATGGGGTTCCCCATCCCCGAGGCTGAAGTATTGCAGTTCGCCATGTCATTAAGGAGCGACGGGCTTGCTGCTAGCACTATATCAGGAAAGTTGGCTGCCCTGGGGTTCATGAGTCAAATGGCTGGTCACCCGCCCCCGGGCGGAGGATTCTTGACACGTAAGCTGCTGGAGTCTTGGGCACGGCAAAGCCCAGTGCCTGGCCACACCAGGTTACCCATTACCCCTCCCCTACTGGTCAGAATAGTTAACACGTTGATGTTGGTGTGTTTTAACAGTTATGAAGAAACTTTATTTGCCACACTGTTTAAAGTGGCATTTTTGGGGGCCTTTAGAGTAAGCGAGATGGTAGCTGAGTCAGCTCGGGATAGGTCAGGGAGGGCAATAGGGTATCGAGATATACAGTTGGACAGTAAGCAGGTAAAAATTCGATTAAGATTATCTAAGACTGACCAGCGAAGAAAAGGGAAGACGATTACGCTGGCCCAGGCTGGTGACCCTGCTCTGTGCCCGGTTTTGGCAGTCCAAGCTTATTTGGCCATTTGCCCCCCAGTGGGGGAACCCCTCTTTTGCCATTTTAATGGCAAGCCTGTTACTAGATACCAATTCATGTCCGTCCTGCGGGCGGCACTAAGAAAACTGGGCGTCCCGCCTCAGGATTATGGTTCTCATTCTTTCCGCATTGGTGCAGCCACATTTGCGGCACAAATGGGGATGTCAGGCACCGACATTCAAGCCATTGGCCGTTGGCGTTCGGCAGCATACCGCGCTTATGTGCGTTGAATGACATAGTATGCCCAATTAACCATGCCATCTCCTTTCCATTGACAGATCGTGCTGTGTACAAACGGGCTAGAATTTGGATATGCGGGCACAGTCTGGTACGCTGGGCAGCGAAGGCGGCAAGAGAATCACCAGTTGGAGGCCAGATGGGGCTCTCTGAACGGGGAGTAATCAACTGGTATGGGAGGAGTGGCATGAGATGGCGCCAACTGCTGCCGATGCTCAGGGAACTGGGAAAATGGCAAACGCCAGATGTAGTGGTGGTTCATCTTGGGGAGAATGACTTGCCAGGACTCAAAGGGGTACAATTGATACGGGCTATTAAGAACGATTTGTGGGAGATTCAGCGATATTTTCAGGGAGTTAGGATAATTTGGACAGAGTTAGTGACCAGATTGCGGTGGGGGGAGGGTGAATTTACCAAAAGAATAGATAAGACACGTAAGACAATTAATAGGGAGATTAGGAAATGGTTAGCTTCAATTGGATTTGGGACAATTACTCACACACAAATTACATATAGGGAAGTGGGTTACTTTAGGGCAGATGGGGTACATTTGTCCCCAGCTGGCAATGCTATTTATCTCGAAGCTCTTAAGGCAGGTATAGAATTAGTTTTGCGATAGGTGTGGGGGCCTGGATCCGCCGGAGTCTCGTGGGACCCAGGGTGGCGGGGGTCCAGTATCGTTTAAAATAGGATAAGAAAATTAGGAGTCATCTCCTTAAGGGATGGGGAAGCCACGCGTAACGCGGTGCAGGGTATGGCACGCGGGGGTGTTGGTTTCCCTGGGAGAAGGGTGTCAGGGAAAGTGGCAGGGCATTGTAAGGCCTCCCACTGACAGGCACCTCAATCCTTACTCATGTCCGGACGGACAATGTCCCCTTTGGCCGCGCCCTCAGCGCTGGACGAAGGGGAGACGTGTTTTATTGTTGAAGAGGCTGGTGAAGGTATTTCACAGCCCCTTCTGTTGAAGTTGATGGTTATGGTTGATACTGGACTCGTAATCGCAATAGGCGATGTCACCCCCTCACCTATTCGGCTGTTTGTAATTGGATAATAAAGGGTGCGGCCATGTAAATCCAACCTTGTGTCCTTTCTTGTTTGAGGGGGTGGGAACTGGTGCGACGACAAATGTTGGACCAACTCATTTCACCCAAGAAACTCAAACAGCTTAAATGAAACAGTTCCTTTAGCTTTGTTTCTTGGCATGTTTCATTTTTTTATTTTTCTCAACAACAAAAATGTTGAAATCAATCCTTTCCCTGAGGAAATTGATTTTTTTTTCAAAAGCACATTTTTGTCAGGTAAACATTTCAGTCAAATTTCGGATGATAAATTACCTGTTTCCCATGCGAGATTAAAATTTACAGCAAGTGATTACACATTTTTTATGACTTGAAGGTGGAGCTCCACTTCTTTCTAATAGACTCCATCATCTTGTGAGTTGTCCATCATCCCACTGGGGGAGCATCTGCTTGAGATTCTGTATGCAGAGGATATCCTGCCTTGGAGAACTGGACTAGATTATCTCGAGGGTCCTTCCAAACCATCCAATTCTATGTTCTTGTGAATTAATCCAATCATGAAACCAAAACAGTAACTTTCCTTATAAAGAACAAGAATGGGAGGAAAAATTAATATGTTTTGCTTAGAGTCCTTTCTTTTATCCCCTTCATCTTCCATAACCTTTCTTGACATCTGTGAAAATTATTAATTTTCCACTCTGGCATCAGGCATCTTGGTTACCTTTAATTGAAATGGAGGTGTCCTTAGATGCAAAATGGGTGAAACAGCTCACGTTTGTATAATTTATCATGGGATTCAACCTTTTCTGAGTTTGGATCATTTAGTTCTCAGGAGTTTTCAGTCTCTGATCATATTTTGCACTGGGACAATACTTCATCATTGCAGAAAGCGACAATAACCAGAAATTTATTTACTGTATCAAATGCTGATGGTGCCAGAAGAGCAGTTTGAGATGAGGATTAACTTTCACAGAAAATTAACTACAGGGAGCATCTTAATTTGAAAAAAGTGCGAGCTTGCTACCTCTTTTTTTAATAAATTCCTGATATTGAATAAGAACACACTTGAGCTCTCAAGCTTAAATGAGTTCTTTTTTCATGTTCAAGCATAAGAGAAGAGGTGCATTAATACAAAATAAAGACTTTAAAGTAGTTTGACCAGATCGTCCAGTGATATGGCAATACTTATCTTCATTAAAATGTTACATTATCTTCATTAAAATGTTAAATTATTTATCGGGAAAGCATCATATTTACTTCATTCAACCGGGACTGGGGGGGGGGGGGAGTCCTTATGCTTATGATTCAGATTCAGGAGCCTACAACAGTCAAGCCAATTGTCACATGGGAAGAGCCAAATTGAAGCCATGTTAGCTGTTAGCTGCCTAGAAGGGAGGGCCTCCTAGGCGCCATATTAGCCTCCTAGGAGGGAGGGCTGGTGTGCTCTGCTGCTGACTTCTGTTGAGTGCGGGGGGAGGGG
>QEPC01001247.1:1293410-1352739 GCA_003113815.1 Sphenodon punctatus
TTGGTTGCCAGGGTACAGAACCCTTGGCACAACAGACAGCATATAGGCCTGGGGGCCATTGGCACCAGCAGACATTGGTTTCCAGTGTACAGAACCCTTGGCACAACAGACAGCATATAGGCCTGTGGGCCATTGGCACCAGCAGACATTGGTTTCCAGTGTACAGAACCCTTGGCACAACAGACAGCATATAGGCCTGTGGGCCATTGGCACCAGCAGACATTGGTTGCCAGGGTACAGAACCCTTGGCACAACAGTTAGCATATAGGCCTGGGGGGCATTGGCACCAGCACACAGTGGGTTGCCAGGGTACAGAACCCTTGGCACAGACACCATATAGGCTTGGGGGCCATTGGCACTAGCAGCAGACATTGGTTGCCGGGGCAGGCAGTCAGGTGGGGTGGCATGAGCGACAATCAGGCAGACTGAGGAAGGGTTCAAGCTTTACAACCTGGGTGGGTGGGCGAGCAGGCAGTCAGCGTGGCATGAGAGGCAGTAGGGCAGGTGGGCTTCGACAGGTTTTGAGCTAGGCAACCTGGGTGGGCAGACAGGCACCTTGGCATGGGAGGCGGAAGGCAGACTGAGGCATGCTTTGAGCTGGGCGGCAAGCTGGGCAGCAGACAGGAGGCAGAGGTGGAGGCGGAGGAGGAGGAGCCCCTTCCCAAGACTGCCCCTGGCATGGGATGACGTGTGCCACTACACAATCACTCCTTGTCCAGGGGCAGCTTGGGGAATTCCAGCAGTGGAAAGTTGACATTTAGAACAACAACTGCTCCACCAACATGGCCCCAGTCTCAGGAGGTGCGGGGAGCAAATGTCCCCCATCACAGGGAATACCTGCTCGCTGGGGACACTGGTTGGTGGGCAGGACAGGATACCCTTGGCCACTTTCAACATGGCTAGCCACACATTGGCCTTGCCGGCCCAATAGGCCAAGGCATCACTGCTGGGATCAATGCAGGGCTCCTCCTCAAGGTAGCTCTCCACTGCTTCTGAGGCGCCATCATACTCCCTCTGGTAGCTCTGCGTGAGGACCACCTGCACCAGAGACCTCAGCCATGCCTTTTTCCCTATTGTGCACACCCCCATGCTCCCCAGAGTGGCCTGCACACAGGAAGAGCTGCTGACAATAGGGGTGCTGCTGCTGCTCATCCTGCTGCTGGTGCTGCTGCTGTAGGACTGGGGGCACGGATAGACCCACCTGGCTGAGAGAGGTGGCTGCTCCCACTCCCACCATCCCCAGGGGTGTCCTGCTTCCAGACCCTCTGCACCAGTGCTTCTTTCCTGAGGATATATAGCACTGACTTGCGTGCTATGCTGCCCTTTACCCTGGGGTGCAGCATGGTTGCCAGCACATAATCCTCCCCACGCAGCAGCTCATCAAAGCACGCACTCAGCCCCGTCTTCAGCTTGCGCGCAAGGTCAATCGCCTCATCTGACATCCTCCTGCCCTGAGGGCCACAATCCTACCCCCTTCCCCCCCAGAATCTCATCCAGGCTGCTGCAGAGACTATGGACCAGCGGGGTCACCTGGCTAAGGGTGACAGTGGAGCTGCTCAAGGTGTCGATCACAGCCAGGAATGATCTCAGGATGAAGACCGTCTGAGCAATCATCTCACATTCCTCCCTTTTGACCCTGGAGGTGCCTTGATGTCCGTGTCCAGTTCAACATGATGTAAGGTGGCTTTCTGCTCCAGAAGCCGCTCGAGCATCAGGAAGGTGAAATTCCACCTGGTGGGCACATCTTGCACCAGCTGGTGTGCTGGGGAGTGTTGCTGTGCCTGCTTCTCCCAGAGGAGCTCGCTGCCCTTCACGCTGCGGTTGAAGAACCCCACCAGCTTCCTCCCCCGCTCGATCAGGGAGCTAAGGGTGCCTTCCCCAATCCCATTATCCCCCAAACCCAGAACGTCCTTGACCACCAGGTGAAGGGTGTGTGCAGCACAAGGGATGCTGGTGAAGCCCCTGTCAAGGACTGCCTTACGTACATTTGCGGTGTTGTCCGTCACCACGCACTCCTTGTTGAAGGCCGCACCTGGCATGACCCACTCCCTCACCATGGTGGCCAGGGCTGCCTCGAGGTTACTGGAGGTGTGGGGGCTGTTCATTACATGGGCCTGAAGCAGGGCCCACCTATACCCTGCTTCAGGTTCCCTCCTGCAACTGCCAAGTGCTGCCTCTGGGTTATGCCACCAGTGTGCTGTCACTGCCAGGTAGGCATGCTGTGCATTCCTGCTGGACCACAGGTCCATGGTTAAGTGGACCGTGCCTCCCCCAGCCCCTGCCAGCTGCTCCCTCACCTGCTCCTTCAAAGCCCTGTACAGCTGTGGCCCCACAGTCCAAATCAGGGTGGAGTGGGAAGGCAGCTTAAAGTTGGGTGCCAGGAACCCAATCAACCTCTGAAAGCCCTTGTCCTCCACAATTGCCCATCCAGGGCAATCATTTCTGCCAACATGCGCTTTGCTTTCTATTGGAAGCCAGTGTCATGGCACCCTGCCAATGGCCACCCCAGCTCCATGGTGAACTGACGGTGCTACTGGGGAGGCTCCTGCTGCTGTTTTGCCCCCCTAGCAGGAGGAATACTGCTCCTGCTGCTAGAGGCAGCAGTTGGTGCTGGTGCACGATGCTTGCCCACTGAAGGAGCTGAGTGCCTGGCCGCTGCAGTTGGGAACCCGCTTGCATCCACTTCCCCTGCCTTTCCACTGAGCAGCAGAGCAGTGTGGCATGACTTTAGGTGCCTTGCCATTGCCGTTGTCCCCAGGTTGCTGATCACCTGCCCACGCTTTACCACCTTTTTGCACACAGTGCAGTGCACCTCTCTGGGATCATCTGCCCGCACCTGCTTAAAATGATCCCAGACTGAGGATTTCCCCCCCACTCCTGCCTTCTGGCCCATCCCAGTTGATGCACTGCTGCCAGTGCTGCTGGAAGGGGCAGAACTTGGTGGCACTGGTGACACAGCTCTGGGAGGAGGGTCAGCTATCTCCTCTGTGGCACTAGTGCCTGCCTCTGAGTCATTGTCCCCGGTCACTGTGATGTTGTCCCGTGAAGGGGAGTACTGTGACGCAGAGGCTTGACTGCCCACCTTGCTGCTGGCACTCTCCCTGTGCCCCCTCTATAGCTGTCACTGCTGCTGCTGCTGCTGCTGCTGATGCTATTCCTCTCCCTACTGCCATTGCACGTGGATCGGGCCCTGCCTCCAGCAGCAGGGGAGGGCTCCACCAGCTCTGGACTGCTGGGAATTGCCTCCACAATGGGGGACATTGGTGCCCTGGAGGAACATATGAAGTGGCAGTTCCTGCTCCAGTAGCAGCAAATACAGCCTCAGCCTCATGTTGTCCAACTTGTCCTGCTGCAGGCCTTACAGTGCCCTGCATGGCAGTGGAGGAGGGCACTGCCAGGTGGAGCCACTGAGCCACTGAAGCCTGTTGCCCCAAAGCAGGCCTGCCGAGTTTCGGGGAGTGATGAGCTTTGGCTGCTGCTGCTGTCTGCGGCCATGCTGCTGGCATGGCCCCTACCCCTACCTCCTCTCCCACGTGCCCCATTGCCTGTCTTACAGGCAGCAGACCGGCCTCTCCTTCCCTTCTCCATTTCTCCCTCCAAAATAATGTTTTTATAATTTATTTATTTTACTTTTATATTTTTTATTTTTTATTCAATTTTTTTATCTACTATTATATATATATATATATATATATATATATATATATATATATATATATATATACACATACACACTAAATCTAACTGCTGCGAACTATTTTAAATGCTATGAACTAGTCACGAACAGTTATTTTAAATGCTATGAACTAGTCACGAACAGTGACTAGCTCAGAAGGTATTGACAGAGGGGAGGGCAAGGAGTTTTGTTACTTGCTGTGCCCACCTCACCGCAACCCCCATTGGCTCTGTGCAGCCGAGCTCGTGGCCAATCGCAGACTGCGAAGCCAGTGGTCTGAGGAGAAAAGGGCTGTTGATTGGACAGGCTAGCTGCTACTCCAAGCCACTCCACCCCTGGTGCCTGGAAGTCTGCTCCTCAGCTGACTCCCCCTCCCTGTCACGTTTTTGCCTTCCTGTCATGTTTTTCCCTCCAGAACCATCTGAACTCAATCCAAACCGGCCAAACTGTTTGGTTGTTTCAGAGTTCGGAATTGGGTTTGGTTCAGTCAGTTTGGGTTCAGGTTCAGGTTCAGGTTCAGGTTCAGGTTCAGGTTAGGTCAACCAAACAGACCAAGTTCGGGCCGAACTCGAACTTCTGAACTGCGTTCGCCCATCCCTAGGGGCAACCCTTGGTGCTGGTTTGGAATCTGCAGCTGGTGCAGACTGCGGCAGCCCGTCTCTTGACTGGGACAGACCGACACAACCACATTATACCAGTGCTCCATTCTCTGCACTGGCTGCCAATAGTTTTCCGGATTCAATTCAAGGTATTGGTGTTAACCTTTAAAGCCCTACATGGCTTGAGCCCCACCTACCTGCAGGACTGCCTCACCCTCTTGGTCCTGGATTGGCCCCTGCAGTCAGCCAGGATCACCCTCCTTGGGGATCCCCCGCGTCCCCCGGGTGTCCACCATGAGGAGGATGTTCTCCATAGCTGCACCGTGGCTGTGGAACTCCCTCCTGTTGGCAGTCCACTAAATTACTGACCTCCCCTCTTTCCGCAGACACTGTAAGACCTGGCTGGTCTGCCAGGTCTTTCCCGAGGGAGGTGGGGTGGGTGAGTTGGGTGACGGTGGGAAGGGATGGGTTTTAATTTATTGTTTTAATTGATTATTGTGTATTTTAATATGTTCTTAAATGTTGTGCGCCGCCCTGAGATGCCTGAGGCAGGAAGGCAGGAGTGGGAGGCATATACATTTTAGAAACAACAACAACAACAACAACAATAATAATAATAATAATAATATAATATTCTCTGTGGTTATATATTTGTCTGTTTCTTCTTTGTACATGGATAGGTAGAATGGAACCTATTATTAATGGAAGGAAATGGCTGTGAAATTTGGAACAGAAATATATAAAATAGACCATTTTATCAGTGCCTCGAATGATGAGTAGGCTTGGTGGTGACTATAGCGGAAGGCAGTGCTAAGATGATTCTTCTGTTTGTTTGCTGGCAAAACTAGTCTTTTGAATTCACCACAGTGTGTGAGTACAGTTTAAGAATTTTCAATATGATGTTTCAGTGTGAACTGGGGGTAGGGGAAAGATGGGGCTACAGAACAGCCTGAGAGCAATGATACTACAAAATAACTGGAGGAAAAGCCATCTTCTTCATGGTAAGTTTGACAAAATAATTCTGTGGCAGAAAAGGCAAGGTAAATATTTACTGTGAGGTTTCGTCAAAGCTGCAGGAGGCTGCCCTTCCTGCATTCTGCTATTTTTCATATTTATCGCATTCCTTTGTAAATTAGTTTCCTGACCGTTATTTCCAAAAGGGTTTATTATTTGTCAAAACCGCTATACCAGGCCCGTGTTCAAGCTCGGCTTATACAGAAGAGAGGTTTTCGTCGGGGGGGAAAGAAAAGAAAAATCCCCCAGCCTCTTTGTCAATGAAGCAATTTCCATCTTTCTGCGATTCATAGGTTGTTTTTTTAAAAGCCATCTGGGATCACTATGATTATCTAGGCTGACCTTCTGAATAATAAAGGGCAGATCATTGCACCCAGCAATTCCTGCATCAAAACAATAACTTCTGGTTGAAAATATATTTTAGAGAGAAAGGCTAGCCTCAAAAATTCCACACACTGCTTACCTGCAGATTTCAGAAATGCCCAGGCCTTCGTTCTGGAAATCTTTGCCTCTTCACTTCATTGTGACTAGAGATGAAACAGGTACATAATTTGTAGGGATGGGTGAATGTGGTTCGGATGTTCGGAGTTCGGACTGAACTCAGTCTGTTCGGTCGACCGAACCGAACTACCGCACCGAACTCGAATTTAAAACCGAACCGAACTCCGTTCTGTTCGCCCATCCTTAGTGGCAACACACACCAAAAAAACTGGTTTTGAATGGCCGAACTTTGTTCAGAAGTTCGGAATTCGACTTAGTCTGTTCGGTCAACCAAACTGAACTTCCCAACCGAACTTAAATATTAAACTGAACCGAACCGAACCGAATTTCCGAACTCCATTCTGTTTGCTCATCCCTAATAATTTGGTAACCACTGGTAATAACAACATTTTCAAATGCAGTTTGGGGCATTTGACAGGCTACCCAGTCACCTACTAGGTTCTCAGAGAGCCGAAAAATCAGTAATTTCTAGTACCCATTTACTGATTGATTTATTTTCTGGTTACCGATAAGAAAAAATTGTGATGGAAAAACAAAATAATCAGGATAGAAAACTGAAAAGTGTGGGACTGTAAGTAAATATTCCGGGAGATCAGGTACCTGAATCAGATTGTAATCAGGTACAGACTAGTACTCAGTATCTTTGAGTCAATTCCAATACCAGAAATTTGATAGGCATACCCGTTTTCCTGGGTTTTCATTTCAGTTCCAGTTGTGACTAAGCAATCCTGTCCTTTGAAACGTTACAGTGGTAGTAGGCCTGAAACTACAGTCCCCAACCATGCTATGTTATTTATAGATATAGTGCATACCTATTGCTTGTAGCTTGTGACCTTGGGTCAGGCTCTTGGGCAATGTCAGTCCCCTGGAGATCTCCCTGCATGCAGTCAGTTGGTCTTTGGTTCTGCTGTCTGCCAGGCCCAAGCACCAACTACCAGAGCTCCCAAAACCCAGACTTTTATAGCCCCTGAAGGGGGTGGGGCCAGACTAACAGATCAGCAGCCTTAACGCGCCAGTGACTGCTCCATCATATTCAGGCACCTTGACCCCAAGTGGGACCCTCTGGGCTAGTCTTCCTGGTCTGAGACTATCTTCTGTGTCTATGATCCCTGCTTCTTAGTCCTATTTCACATCCCTGATGGGGTATCCTGCTGCCAGTCGGTGGGGCCAATCCCATGCCCCGTGCAAGCTGTGTGAAAGCGTGCGCATGTGCATAAGTCCATCGCAGGGACATTGTGCCATGCATGACCCGTGCAGATCCCACATAGATCCCACATGCAAGGGGTTTAGGATTGTGGCCAGAGTCTACACCATGGTGGGGCCAATTACATGTCCAACGTGAGCAGCTGTGCACAAACACAACTGTGTGGTTTGTGCACACGCTGCGAGTCCTGTGTTAGGGGTGCGCGCAGTTTGCATGTGCAAATGTGCGCACACACCGTGTGTGTTCTCCGGTCTGTAGGGCATGGGATCAGTCCCAGTGCCTGTTTCTGTCAAGTGGTCAACTGTCAACTTTGAAAATGGCAGGTGAGCAACGGTTTTTAATTTTACTTCTGGTTGTTGGCTGTGTTAGGATTCAAGCCACCACTTCAGAAACATTCAGCTTAGGGAATCCAGAAGGTTATTATGGCCATCTTCCACCCACCTCCATAGACATGACTGCCAATGGTAAACTACATTTTCCTGTTCGTAATACTATGGGGGCTGCGGACAGGAGGATCCAATCTAGATTTAAAGACTTCAAATGATGAAGAGTCCTTGAGTAAACTTATTGTCAGTAGTTAATAATCTTGACTGCTAAGGATAACATTCTATTAAGACTGATAAAAGTTGGAAAATTGGGCTTAACCATAAGACAACAGAAAAATAATGCACTGTATTAATCTGGTATTGGGGTAAAATAGAGCCCAATTAAGTCATAATTGGGGGGAAAATGTGATTGATTTGAAAATGACTCCAGTTTAACATTTAAAAAAAATCAAATTTTATTTAGTGTTATTATTTGCAGTACAGAAACGATACTAACACAAATGTTATTTGGGTTCAATAGTGCCCTATCATTCTCAAAATTATGGCAATGGTAGTTGAATTGAACAAATTAAATGTTTGGGGTGAATATGACCCCTAGGTCCTTAGGCATGTAATGCTTTCATTTTCCTTTAATTACAATTGGGGTCATATTTCCCCCCAATACCATTTTAGTGAAATTCTCAAATTAACAAAAAAAATACAAGTGAGGAGGGTGGGGGATGAATCATCACAGGACAATTGACCCCATTACTAATGAGAAATACATGGAGTATGAAGTGGTATAGGTTTACTAAAAAAAATAAAAATGTTTTATGATTATTTTGTACACCTTTGGGGTCTGATTTACCCCCAAATCCATCTGAGGGTTAAAAAGAGAGAAAAAATTAATAAAGACAAATGGAAACTATTATACCTATTAGTGAGAAAAACAACAAATGTACAACTTCAAAAAGAGATGACTGGGCAGCTGTACTTTTGAAAGGGACTTGAGTAGTTATAATAGATGACAGACATTTTCAGACATTACGAGATCACGCTCAACCACAGACAATACCCTGTGGTGGGGAATGGTCCCGTAACATCTGTTTGAGTCCTGCCAGAGGTTCACCATAGTGAACCTCTGGCGGGAATCAAAATAACCATGCTTTCGGCCCTCGTCCGGGGACCATGACCGAAAGCGTGGTTAGCTGAACTATGGCCCAGAATCAGCGGCCGGTAACATCTGTTACCGGTGCCGATTCCGGGCCGTGACCTGGATCATGGGTCAGAATCGGACGCAGTGGCTGGATTTTCCACTGCACCCGCCCGTCTCCCGGAGAGCGGCCGGCCCGGGGAGCGTGGGGGGGCTAGGCTGTGTGGTCGCATGTTGCGGTGCACGCACAGCCCCGCCCACCCCCCAGATTCCCCACCAGAATCGGACGGCACGTCTGCTGACCGTGACGGCGGGATTCCGGCAGGGAATCAAATGGGTGATTCCATGACGGGGCAAAAGCCTCCCTGTCACATCTGAACATACCCAATATAAGTCAACAAGATAGTAGAGCAGCTAAAAAAGGTGAACCATCTTTTGGGTTGCTGTAACAGAAGCATTGTTAGTAAAGGCACAGGAAATGCTCGTTCCTCTCTATTCTGCCTGGTCAGACCTAGTACCTAATTTAGAGTATTGCCTCCTGTTTGCGACACCTCACTTTAAGGTGAATACTGACAAACTGTAGAGGGTGATGGATAGCTGCTACATGGTAATACCCTTAAAAAAGTTGAAGGGTAGCATAGGGTGTGGGCGACAGGGAACACACTTTCCATGTAATATTTCCATGTCTGAATGTTAATTTTTATCATAAATCTCCTCACTCCCAAACTTCCAGGAATCACCTTATTTGCTGTTTAATATTTCGTGGTAGTCTCCGAATTATTAACTCAGAATTAGCGTCATATGTGAATGTTCCAGGTAAGGGGAACTGGATGTGTGTGTGTGTAAGATACTGCACAGAGGTTCCTATGTAGTATGCACAGCACTCTGGAAATCATCACATCTGAACAAGACCATAGTAAATACTGATAGGCCCTTTTTATGCGAGACACTCCCACACACGAACACCCATGGTCCACGTCGGGGAGCAGCTCATGTAAACATGAGGGTGCATGGATGCACGCTTCCACGACCCATGAATCCCCACCCATCCCCACCCACCCCCAATGCATGGAGCAATTTGAAAAAAATAGTGGTTGCTTTGTGCATGGGGATGCATGGGGGAAGGGTGTATGTCTATGTACACCCACGCCCAAGCGCAGACGCTCAAGGACTATGGCCATTCAAAAAGTGCCATAGTCTCCACCATGGAGAGTTTGAAGTCTAACTAGAAAAGATAGAGTAAAGGAAGTAAGAGAAGTAAAGGCACAGAGATTGTGGCTGAAACACTGTACCAATAAACAGTAGATCAACCCCTTCTTGTATTGGTCAACACAACCGGATACCAGTATGGTATCCATTCACTCTCAAAGGAAGCTGTGAAGATCAAGCCATAAAAGCAAAGAGGATACTCTCATACTTGGAGAACCGAGAATGCAAGCCAGAGAGAAGTAATTAGAAGTCCTGCAGATTTCCCACTGAAGTTATTGAGAATTTTGTACTTTTCTGGGTAAACAATTAGGCTCCAATATAGTAAGGCACTTAAGTGTTTAACTGTCTAAGCAGCTGAGAAGTCCTGACAAAGTCCGTGCTGTTAGTGCTTGGCCAAACCAGACATCGAAAGATGTTGAATAGTAGAAAAGCCCCCCTGTGTTAAATTCTGTCTTCTCTCCAAATGAGCCACACATTTTGTTTATGTGAACTCTGGTTTGCAAAGCAAACTGAAGTTTCAGTTTCAGGGCATTTGACCTTGATGACAACTTTGCTGTTCAACTTTGCAAGGCCAATGAGGCTCCTGTGCCCACACTGTTAATCCTTATGCAAATAACAGCAATTAGCGGGAAGAATCATCATCATCATCATAATAAGAAAAGAAAAAGTCAAGAAGAAAAAAAACACCCCCAACCCAGCCATAAGTTGATGACATGCTTTCCTGAATTTGGGCCACATTCAAGCTCCTCTCTGCTCCGATCACTGCCACATGCCACTGGGCCATCGAGTCCCCCATTCACCCTACTACTGCAAATGGTATCATTTTGCAACTAATTTACTTGCTTAGTTTTGGCCATTATTCATTCCCAATATCCTCAATCTGCAGGTAATTTTCCACATTATTAGTTACCCACCTGTCTTATTAAACTGGACTTTCTAAAACCCTGTGTGTCTACATTTTCTGCACCTTTAGATCAAGCAAATAATTGCCTGTTCCTGGATGGAAGGATTTAATAGGAAGATTATAGTTGATTCCAAAAGTTAATAACTATAGCATCTGGTTTGCCTTTTTAACATTTAAATGATAAATTCAGTGCTCATGAAGAGAAAAGAACTAAGAACACTGGAGAATCAAATCTTCTTATCATCTGTAGGCCAGGTTAAGTATAGATGGGCAGAAGGTAGGTTTCACGCGCTTCCTCTTAATGTACCTCAACCTTCACCCAATGGGACCAATCTTTATCCCATTAAGAGAGAGAATTTCTCAACATCGAGATGAGACTTGGCTTCTTTTCCCTACTCCTAATGCCAAGCATGCTGCATTATGCAAAATCTTTGGTATCTTTGGTTGCTCTTTATGATATGCTATAGCTGTTCTGAGATGTTTCATCTCATTTCTATTCCGGCGTCTGCATCGGGAAAGAGTGTTAAATATTGCTGGGTAAAAGTGTGGGAGCATGATTTTATTTTATGTTTCTTTCCAAACTCAGTTTAGTAGAAAATATTTCAGATTGGGGCCATCCAGAGTTTGGACTCTGAAGGCCACATCGACAGCTTGCTAGAGGTCTGAGAGCTGAACCTATTTTGCATATAAATTGGCAGGTTTTTTGGTGGGTTTTTTTAAGAAAGTCAAAATTAAACGTGCACGGCTGTGTAACAGCTGCATTTTCCTTGTTGGGCAAATAAAACAATGTTTGTTGCTTAAGCTAACCTGTAATGAAAACACAAAAACCCACTAGCTATTACAGAGAAATAACAGACTTGGGCTCCGGTCTGCCAGACTCATTAGTCTTTATGGATTACGCTTCCAAATGAAATTGTGCTTGGCCTTTCAGGCACTCGGGAGTTGTGATACTTCAGCAAACAGCCAGACTTGGATGGCATTGAACCTACCTCAGGGGTACCCCCTTTTATGAAGAAACTTAGGGCTCATTCTGACGTTACAAAACAAGCACCATTTGCCTCTTGAAAAAATTCCGGGAGGCAAATGCTGTGCGGCTTTTGTCATGTGGGAAAGCAAAGCCGTGCAGCATTGGTGCCCATAATGTGAATGATACAGAGCTCACTTTTTCAACATCAGAAAGTGCCCTTAGCACAGAGTGTGAAAGGACCCCAAGAAGGGCCTGCTGATGAAGCAGTGTAGTCTCTCCTGGTTTTTTTGGTGTTGTCCATGTATATGAAGAACTTTTCCTTCCCAGGTGGTGACTTTGAGAGATACGTAGGGTGTATGTCCATGTAAACACCCTCCATCCGTGTAAAAGGGGCCAAAACGGACAACAAATTTATTACCTTTGGCCTTTTTTACATGGGCAACATAGCAGCGCTAATGGGTGGAGATGGGTGTGGACGGGTGGGTAAGCACACCCAGCGAACACCCAGTGACGCCGAGCAGGGCGACATTTACACGGACAGCGCTGCACGGGGTTGTGGGAAGTAAAGGGGAGGGGCCCGCAAACACCCAGCAGCCAAACACACATCCCGGGAAACACCCGGAAAACACCCGTGCAAGTACGTGGACAGCCGGGACTGGCAGGGACGCCCGGCACAGCGACGGAACAACATGGCTGATGGAGGGCAAACAAAGACGTGCAATGTGGCCCCGCCCCCCAGCTGCCAGGACCCGTGCAGACAGGACAGGAGGGAGACTGAATAACAGCCACTACAAAGGAGCCGGCGCCACACAGCCCCGGCACAGAGTCCAAACAACCCAGCGCCAGCCCCCCCCCCTACACACAAACACAGAAGAGCGGCACACACACTGCAGCTAGTAGAAGCACACAGGGACGGGAACACTGCCCAGGGTGGCAAGGGAGGGAAGGCACCCACACAACACAGGCAACACCCCCACACACCCCTAAAGGCACCCACACAAGGGGAGAGGTTGAAGCAAAGCACAACACAGACACACCAGGAAAGGAACACACAAGCCTTTATTTGAATGGGGAACCAGCAACAGGGGGCAACAAGACAGGGAGGGGGACGGGGCAACAGAAGGGGAGGGACAGTGCCAGCACAGGCAGGCCCGGGACAACACCCCTTCAATAGGGCCAGTGACCCCACGCCCGGCGCCAGCGCTCAGCCTGCATGCAGTCCACCTGGTGTAGCCTGTCCAGGACATGCAGGAGGAGCTCCAACAACCCCCTCTGCTCCTGGGTCCACTGCTCCTGGGTCCACTCAGCGATCATGGCCTGCACTGTATGGGACAGAGAGAGAGAAGACTACCATCAGAGCCGGCCCCGGGCACCCAGGAACAGAACCCCCCATGAAGGGACACAAGCACAGGGTCCAGCAAACAAGCAGCACACTCACGGATGCCATCGAATATCTGCCCTGCCGCCCACATGTCCCACGCTGTCTGCTCCAGCTGCTGCACCATCACGCCCAGGCGCAAGATCGCCAGTAGCTTGACAACAGTAGCTGCAGGAGAGAAGGGACAGGGCCATGGGGAATGCCTGCACCAATGGGCCCTGGGAGGGCCGGGGGCAGCGACACCACCAGGGGCCCACCCCACATGCTGACAGCCACCACCACCCATGAGCAGCACCCCGGCCCCTGCACCAAGGGGGAGCGGTCGGGCCACAGGTCAGGTCCACAGCAACCCCTCCTCATGCTCAGCCACTCAGCGCCCATGGTGCCACCACCCATCCATCGCCACCACCACATACAGCCTGCACCAACAGGGGGCAACAGCAGAGGGGAGCGGAGGGGAGGGGCACAGCCACACCAATGCACAGGCAAGGCGGGGGTACCCGGCCGTCCACCCACTGCCAATACCACCCTAGGAGCAACCCCAGGCAGCAGTACCCAGCAGGGAAGCATCCAGGGGAACACACACCTCACAGCCTGTGCCCACCCCACAGGCCCGGAGCCCAACAGTATATCCCAAACACACACCCCGCACACAACCACACAGATGGGGGCAGGAGGGCTGCCAAAAGGGAAGGGGCAACCAGCCTCCACAGCAGCAACAGAGGCAAGGCAGGACAGAACATCACATAACAGCATTTTATTCGTGCCGGGGGAAAGCAGGCCCCCAAGCACAGAGAGGCAGTGCAGGGGGCCGCATGGGCACCCATGGCTGGACATGAGAGGCACAACAGGAGGGCACAGGAGCCATCGCGCAGGGCGGGTGAGGGAAAAGGGGTCCAGGGACTCCAGGCAGAATCCAGCAGTGATGCAGATGGCAGTGCACAGTCCGCTCGGAGGCACGGGGGTGTGGGGTGGATCGGCTATGCACCATCCCGGGCACCAGGGTGGCAGCGAGTGGGTGGCAGCAAGGGGCTGCCCATGGATGGTCTGGTGAGTGCTCCCGTGGTGACTACCCTGGTGCCAGACCCTCCCAGGCGAATAGGCCCCACGGAAGCCTCAGGTGCACATATGAGCATCCACCAGGTAGCGCAGAAGGAGCGGATCCACACCTGCGGCCTCAGCCCGTACAGCTGGAAGGTCCCTCACAAATTGAAGGGCAGCAAGCTCCATAGCAGTGGGGTCCCTGGTCTGGAGCGGGCCACCAACCTAGGGGAACAGCAAGCCCAGGTCCCATAGGAGGGTTCTGCTGTCCGAGGGTGCGTGTGGGATGACTTGGGCATGCAGGAGACTACCAGTGTACAAGGCAGCAACACTGGAGCGGGCAGACAGCAAGGAGAGGCCGTACCCAGGTAGCTCTGTCAGCAGGCGAGCTGCCATTACCTTCACAGCGGTCCATGGCATGACAACGGGGGCAGGCACCCCCAAGGAGGCTGGCACAGCGGGGCAAAGGCAAGCTCGAGGGAATGGGCCCAGCACGCAGGGGCCCCGACTGGGTGACCCATCATTCACATGTACTGTGACAGGAGCCGGAAGTCATCCCCTGCCGACAGGGGGTCACCCACCAACAGCTGCACGTCGGGGCTCAGCCAGAGGCCCCCCAACAGCATGTCCACACAGGAAGACCACCCCTCCCTGCCATCCCCGACTGAGGGCCGGGGCCCTGCAGAATGACCGGCCATGGCAGCAGTGGGGCCTGCTCCGGGGAAGCTACAGGCAGGAGATGAAGGGATGTCGCAACTGGGATGAGCACAGACCGAGCGGATACCCTTACTCACAGACGACCTTGGATGCCAGAGATAGGCAGGCCTTCTGTGGTCAGGGTGCTGCAACCCACACACAAGATAACAGGGGTGCTGTACAGCTGCTGAGATAAGAATGGGGGCCATGGCCGGGCACTGCGCCAGGGCGAGGAGCCAAGTCAGGGAGTGCATCCACAGCGCGCACTGCTGCAGCTTGCAAAGGTGAACCCAGGCTGGGGGGTCGACAGTGTAGTTACGGAGGCAGGGGTACCCAGGGGTGCATGTGGTCCCATCCCCCCCTGGCGGACATTTGGCCAGACCGTTCACAGGGATGCTCAGCCGGACCCGGCACCCACTTGCTGTCCCAGCACCCCCCACCTGCACAGCACCAACCACTGCCCAGCCCCCACCGGCCAACACAGTACATAAGGGACACGCTGCGGCCGGTCAGGCGTGGGGCGGAGGGACTATAGCACGGGACTGTGCAGTACACAGAGAATGGCGATCCCGGGCTGGGTGCACACGGAGGAGCTCCCGCGATACAAGAGGAGAGTGGGTCATGGGCATGGGCCGGACAGAGGAGCGCACAGCGCTCACAGAACGTGCCAGTGGAGTGTGACTGGAAGTGGGACGCAGTAGTACCATGCTGCCGGGGGACGAGGACCCACAGCCTGGGGGCGTGTTGCTGCACCTCCTGGGTGTGGGCCTTCTGCTGCTGTGCATGCTGCTCTGGCAGATTACCCTACTCCGCCTGCAGAGTTGGCGGTCTGTCCTCCTGGGGGCACGGCGGTGGAGGGCAGCAAACCTCCGGAGGGTAGCGCTTGTGTGATGGGCGAGGTGGGCGTCTGTCCAATGCCTCACCCTGCTGGGCTCTGCGGCCGGACCAGTGTCCCCGTACCAACGTGCCTGGGAAGGGCAGCCCCACGCAACTCTGAGGGGAACATGGATGCCATCTACCACTGCATTGCTGCCCTGGCAGCAGAATGCTGGCCAGCGCCAGACCCACACCCATGTCTGTAGGCCTGGAACCCCCTACAAAACTGCTGGGCCCTACTCGTTACCTGCATCCAGCCCTCCATTCCATGTGAGGCATACTGGGTCCAGGAACTGGTTCCTGTGGGTTGCCCGGTGGCGAGCGCTCTCCCCTCACTGTCAGCTCCTGGTTGCACTGGCCCCGCACAGGCCCACCAGCCAACACAAGCTGGCTCAAGTGAGCAGGTCCAGTGCACATCTGTTTCTGCCACCTCGACTGCATGAGGAATTGCTGGTCTATACCCTGGTCTCGTCGTCTGGATAGGGCATGCATGCAGTCCCCAACCTACCAGTGCCCCCCTACAGGCCGCACAACTCCCCCCCCCCTGTTCCCTGGACAGAGGAAGCAACCGCAAGGTATAGGGACAACACCTTTATTGGAGGGGAAATGTACAATGGAAGGGGGAGGGGGTCAATGTCTGGGGTGCCCTCTCCTCTCTTGGCTGCACCACCAGGGCTCGCTTTTCAGCGTGCCCTGGCCGCAGCTGACTTCAGGATTCTTTGGGTGGTAGGTCCAGCCTCCCTGTCATCCACTGGCTTCTCCACACCAGCCTCCGCTGTCAGTCTGTGCTTGGGGGATCAAGAATGGGTTACGGGTTCACCGTGTGCACTCACCTCTGTCCCTTGTTGGTGCACCGGCACTTGGATGCCCCATAGGCATCCGGGGAGCCCCCTACTCCCCACACAAGCATGGCGAGTGCCGTACGGTGCTCCCTGAATGTGCCCCCCCATGGTATCAGGGCACCTGCCCGGTCATTTACTGCGGCACTGTTCAGGTACTTATGCCTCGGGCAATGGCTGTCACTCCCCATCCTGTGTACCGCATGTGCTCAGTGTTGGTTCAACAATGTGTTCCCTAATAGGGTCCTGCCTCATGCAGTTCCCCAGCTTCCCATTGTCCCCCCCAGTGTTGCACCCCAAAACCCCCAAGGGCCCGGGGTGCTGTGGCCTTACCTGTGGGGTGGAGCAGCCACCATGGGCAGTTGCTCATCCTGACGTGTACGGTCTTGGGGTGGGGGTATCACCACCCGTTGGAGGGGTCAGGGTGGTAGTGGGGGCAGGATGGTGGGCTGGGTGGGCAGCCCTGGAAGCAGGTCTGGCCACCCGATGTAGGGGAGAGGGACCCCGTGGACCAGGCCCAGATAGGGTTGCTGCTGGGGGAACCATGGGTGGCCGAGGTGTGTGTGGGGGAACTGGCACCAGTGGGAAGCCACCATGGTGTTAGTTGGCTGCCGGCCCTCCTTCCGCGACATGGTGTGGCCTGTCGTGCTGGGGGTCAAGCCGCAGGGCCTCCATGGCCTCCCCCATGAGGTCCATGAGCCGTGCAGCCTGACCCTCCAGCCTGTCACAGGCACGCTGCTGCTCACATAGGAGGGCAGCAGCCTGGCACCTGTCCCAGAGGTGCTTGGTGCGGGACCGGGCCATCATGGCAGCCAGGATCTCCCGGTCCCTTTCCCCCTCCCCTCTGACGAGCTCCCTGGTGAGCATGAGCTCGTGGGAATGCACCTCAGCTAACTGTTGTGATTCTGGCAGCAGCTCCCTGCTGAGGTCATTCCTCTGGCACCGGTACCTGGCCCGCATCTCCCGGTTCCACTCCACGCTGCTGGCAGCTGCTCACCTCACGTGAGTGGGTGATTATTATTATTATTATTATTATTATTATTATTATTATTAACAAACATTTATATAGCACCAGCAGTGTACCTGGCACTTTACAATGTAATAAAATAGACATGGTCCCTGCCCCTAGGGCTTACAATCTGAGAGACAGGAGCTGGGGGAGAGACTTAGGAAGGGGAACAGAGGGAGAGACAAGGGGTCTAACATTCATGAAGATGCAAGGTCTCAAGTGCATGTACTTGGCTTGGTGATTGGTCTATGAACAGGAGTTTGGACACATCGTTAGAGACTCCGGCCTGCGTGCCTCGCTGCCCACCAGTACTAGACCCCAGGGTTCCTGGTGGGGCAGCCCCCATAGTGCAAATACTCCATCCCCATGCGGTCCCCCCACCTCACCCTGACCCCCCAGCTGCCGATCACTGTGGGAGGAGCCCCTGATGGTCGGGTGTGCTGTTAGACCCGCTGTGAGCCCTCCAGTCCCGCCTGCCTGCCCCCCTCCGACCAGCCCCTGGTGGGCCTGCCAGTTGCTGATTGCAGGCCACTGGATGCCTGCCACCCCCTGTACCACTGCACCCCAACGCACCCACCCACCTGCGGCCCCTTGGCCCGTGTGACCCGCCCCGGAGGTTCGTCCACCTGGTGGTGGAGCTGCCTGCCCCCCCCTCCTCCTCCTCATCCACGACCTCCACCTCATGCACCTCCAGGCTGCCTTGAGCTGCAATGGGATGGGTTACCATGAGTGTTTGCCAGGCCCCAGCCCAGGCTGCGGCACCTTCATCTGGGCCGATCCCCAACTGAACCAGCCCCCGGTCCTGCTGGGGCGCGCAGACCTGGATCCAATTCTCCTGCTGCCTTGGGGCCGTCCCAGGTCTCTGCTGGTTCTGTGTGCAGCCCCTGTCCCTGTTACTGGGTGACCTGTGGGTTTTGGGGCTGTGCACAGTGTGTAGTTGGTCAGTGCTCAGATCCCTGGGGCGCCTTCAACCCCTGTGGGACGAGGCACTCCCCTCCCACTTTCTGGATGGCTTATCCAGGGGCATCTCCCTCCCTGCTCTGTGGGGTCTGTCAGGGGGGATGCATGGTGTCCCTGCGCCTGCCCCTGGCGAAGGCACTGTCGTGTGTGCGGGAAGCCACGATGTCCCCGTCCATGCAGAAGAACTATTCCAGCTCCCCCTGGAACTCGGCTGTGTGCATGGCCTGGCTGGACATGAGATTATTGTCCCTGATATGTTTATATCCAGACTTCAAGTCCTTCGCCTGCTGTATGAATTGGATTACATCCTATTGTACCCCTGCCTACCTGTTTGGGATTTAAACTGGAGAGGTTTGTGTGTGTTTAAACACTAAGGTTGAAACGTGATCTTGATATTTTCTTGATTCTCGCCAAGAATCAGGTTTCTCAATGGGAATTAGGATCAAAATGAGAACTGATAAAAAACGTAACATCTCATCAAGATTTTTTCTCGATCATTTTTTTTAAAAAAACCAATTGCTAATTTTTATTTATTTATTTATTTTATTTTATTTATTTAAAACTTATATCCCACCCCTCCTGCCCAAAGGCAGCTCGGGGCGGCGAACAACACAAATTTTTTTAACAATAAAACATTTTAAAATAAATCAACAAATTTTAAAACAAAACGTAAAAACTCACCCTTCCTCCCAAACCCTACCCCCCTCGCCAAAAGCCTGGCAGAACAGCCAGGTCTTACACAAACGTCGTAATGACAGGAGGGTGGGGGCCAACCTAGCCTCCTCCGGGAGTGAATTCCACAGCACAGGGGCAGCCACCGAAAAAGATCTCACATTGGTGGCCACCCATCTCGCCCGGGGAAGCTCCAAAAAGGCCCCCCGCGGACGATCTTAGGGGTCGCACGGGCACATGGGGAGTGAGACGATCCCCAGATAGGCAGGGCCCAGGCCGTGAAGGGCTTTGAAGGTCAAAACCAGCACCTTGAACCTAGCCCAGTGCTTTATAGGCAGCCAGTGCAGAGCCCAGAGCACAGGTGTCATGTGCTCCCTATGGCCCGCCCCAATAAGGAGACGCGGCCACGGCATTCTGCACCAGCTCCAGCCTCCAGACCATCTTCTCAGGGAGCCCCCATTGGGCCATTCTGAGCCTACACAGTTCTTTCCAAAGATGATGCCATCAGTGCCATTTTGGAAAAGGGCGTCTGGTCTTCACTTACACAGAACAGCTGCCTTTTCCCAAAATAATGCTGATACTGTCCGCACCAAATTTGAAAAGGGCTACATATGCGCTGAAGGGCTCCGGTGATCATTTTGCACATGTGCAGTCATATTTTTTTATTTTCATAGGTTTCAAAACCCTTAGCAAGATCATCCTGAGATCTCACTAGGGTTTCTCAATTCTCGTGAGAATCAAATGGATTTTTGTTTCAGCCCTAAACACACATATATTTTTATAAGCCAGCTGTTAGAAAGAGGCTTTGGGAAGGAGAGGGCAGCATAGAACCTAGGACCCTTGGCACGACTGTCCCACCCCAGAAGGGCCCTTTTAAGGTACTAACTATAGAATCTTTATATGACCAATATATAGTGCCCATTCTTATGACCCAAGTAGAGAGGAGTAGCTAGCAGTTGCTCCCCCACATCTCTTTCTCTCAGTTTGGATGAAAGTTCAGTCCTGTGTGTCATTGTGTATAGTAAAATATCGGAGGCTTGTTTTCCTTTCCTCTATGGAAAAACAGAATTGGAGGAAAGGGAGATTTGTTAACCAAAGGTATGAAGTAGACCCTGAAATGGACACACCCAGTAACAGGTGAGAGCCAGTGTGGTATAATGGCTAAGTACTTGAACCAGGAGGGAGCCCAATTCAAGTCTTGTCTTAGCCAGAAACTCACTGGGTGACCTTGGGTCAGTCACATTATTCTTTCATCCTAACCTACCTCACAGGGTTCTTGTGAGGATTAAAAAGTTGTATTCGTTATATGTAAAGTTCTCCAAGTACAATGGCAGGGGAGTGCGTTATAAAGATTATTATCATCCATCAATTCCATGCTGATCAAACTGACAGATATGTGGGTTGCCTGTTTTAAATATGTACCTTCTAAAATACCTGGTGACAGGCAGGGATAAGGAGGCTCTGGGCAGTGGGGCTCCTAATGGCAACAGAAGAAGGTGGGGGAGGGAGGGGAAGCAGGCCTGCTTGCATCCATGTATTGACTCGATATAGAGCTGAAATGGGTGCCTGATTTGGTACCCATGGGCAAAACCAGGAATTTTGATTACTGTTTTTGTTACCCAAATGGATACCCAGATATGAGCAAGTACTCGAAAACCAGAATCATTTACATGATGAGGAAAGTTCCCAGATATATGCTATTTTTTGCTATTTTTCACTGGTTGAACATAACATGAACTTTGCTGCTACCAACTAAATTTAGCAGCTTATGCTTCACATATGAATTGAGCTGTTACCAACTATGCTCAGCAGCTTATGCTTTATATACCAGCTAAACAACGCAAAACTACTGGAAACTGATGCAAAATTGCCTGAAACTGATGCAATAGGACAGTCACAGAAAGTCCCCCCAAATCCCAGAAAGTGATAGAAATGACAGAAAATGGGCAGGGCCAATCTCGCAATGGCAGACGTACTGACTAGTGAAGAAATACTGATTGACAGTTACAAGCACTCCTGAAAGGTAGGTATTTTCCGATGGGAAGGGAGCACTTGCTTTTGTCTCAGTACTAATACAAAGAACGACAGAATCCCTGGAGACAGGGAGTCAGAAGAGGCCTTTTTTAAATCAGTACCAGAGCCTTATTTATTTATTTGAACTTATACACCGCTTTATAAAAAAAAGAGACACCTGTAAAACATACATAAAGATATGTAAAATTCACCTAAAAGCCTGACCCGAATTCCCTAACAACCACCCACCCAACTCCTATCCCCACCTACCAAATGCTTGGGGAAAAAGAAAGGCCTTATATTGCCTCCGGAAAATACTCAGGACTGGTACTCATGATCCTCCAGGGGAAGGGCACAACACTGGGACAGCAGCCGAGAATGCCACTCTGTGCTCCCGTACTGTATGAAACGAACTTGCAGATGGTACCTATAAGAGAGAGCAGGGATTATCATGGGTATAGCAGAAGGGGATATCTTACGGATAAGTGGGGCTCAGGGCATTTAGGGCTTTGTAAGTCCAAACCAGCACCTTGAATTGACCTTGACTGGCCGAGAAGGTACCTCAAATTTGGTCATTAGTCAGTCATTCACATTATTCACACAGGGTGGGCCGTCGCTCAGATGGAAGAGAGCATGCTTTGCACGTATAAGGTCCCAAGTTCAATTCCCTGCATCTCTGATTCAGGATCTTTGGTAGCACGCCTGGGTAAGGCCTATGCTGGGGTTCCTGGAGGATCTCAGGTAGTATGTCTGGGTGAGGCCTCTGCTTGGGTTCCTGGAGGGTTGCAGGTAGCACAGCTGGGTGAGGCCTCTTCCAGGGATCCTGGAGGGTCTTAGATAGCACACCTGGGTGAGGCCTCTTCCGGGGATCCTGGAGGGCCTTAGATAGCACACCTGGGTGAGGCCTCTTCCGGGAATCCTGGAGGGTCTCAGATAGCACACCTGAGTGAGGCCTTTTCCGGGGATCCTGGAGGGTCTCGGATAGCACACCTGGGTGAGGCCTTTTCCGGGGATCCTGGAGGGTCTCAGATAGCACACCTGGGTGAGGCCTTTTCCGGGGATCCTGGAGGGTCTCAGATAGCACACCTGGGTGAGGCCTTTTCCGGGGATCCTGGAGGGTCTCAGATAGCACACCTGGGTGAGGCCTTTTCCGGGGATCCTGGAGGGTCTCAGATAGCACACCTGGGTGAGGCCTTTTCCGGGGATCCTGGAGGGTCTCAGATAGCACACCTGGGTGAGGCCTTTTCCGGGGATCCTGGAGGGTCTCAGATAGCACACCTGGGTGAGGCCTTTTCCGGGGATCCTGGAGGGTCTCAGATAGCACACCTGGGTGAGGCCTTTTCCGGGGATCCTGGAGGGTCTCAGATAGCACACCTGGGTGAGGCCTTTTCCGGGGATCCTGGAGGGTCTCAGATAGCACACCTGGGTGAGGCCTTTTCCGGGGATCCTGGAGGGTCTCAGATAGCACACCTGGGTGAGGCCTCTGCTGGAGAGCCGGATTTGAAACCTTGCTGCTGTGTCAGGTTGTGACAATACTGGGCTAAGATGGACCACTGAACTGACTCAGACAGCTCCTTGTATCTCCTCTGTCCTCCAGTCCATGGGGCGGTCCTAAGCGACTATAGTTATGCTGCATAAAGAATGCTGGTCAAGCCCAAACATCACCCTTTTATGGGACATGAGGAGACCTTATTTTTAAAAAAATTGTATTTTTATATAACTTTTATTTTTTTTAAAATAGAACACAACAAAACCGACCAGAGATGATCTATTACAGAGATATTTGTCAGTTTAGCTTCACTGGTCATATGGTTACATCAAACAACACTCTTACCCTATAATCTAAACAGAACGTGAGACAGAAAGCATAGGTTCCCTGTTTTTTACATACTAAAGGTGTACCACTAATACAGATTTCAATAGAATGCCACTTATTTAATTAACATTGAATGTCTTTGATGCTTGTTCTTATCCATTTTCTTCTCATCCACGACTTGTATAACTGGTGTCCAGATTTTTTCAAAGTCTTGCATCTTATTATCCAGGTCCGCATGAAACCCCTCCATGGTGGACATGTACCGTATTCTGTGAAGCAGTTCATCAGTAGAGAGATCCTCCAGCGATCTCCAATGCTTAGCTATAATGTTTATGGCTGCTAGGCAGATGAGCTTACAGGAGTTCTGACAAAGCTTCATACTGTTTGTATTGGGATATAGACCCAACAGTGCTGTTTCTGGTCTGAAAGGGACCACCTCCCCCGCCACTTTATTAATTAGCTTCCAGACCTTAATCCAGAAGAGCTGCACCTTTACACAGTCCCTCCAACAGTGCTTATAGCTTCCTTTCTCTCCACATCCCCTCCAACATAGCCCTCTGCCACTTGGATCAGCGAATTTCATTCTCTCTGGGGTCAGATAGTATCTGGTTATCAACTTTATCTGAATTTCCCTAACCTCCAGAGAGATCACACACTTATTCATATGACACCATATTTTCTTTTCCTCTTCCTCATGAGGAGACCTTATCACAACAACATTCCAACACATGTGCCATAAGATTTCCTGATACGGAATGTCCTACCATAATACCCGTTCTTCTCACGGCTTCCATAGAGAATGAACATTCAGTTAGACACAAATTAAAACCCATTTGGTACTGTTGAGCCTAAAGGATTTGAATTTTTTGGGGCTGTTGGTTTTTCTTTCACTCGTTTCAAACATTTTTATCCCAAAAAGCAGCAGCAAGGGGTGCATTTCCCAACCCTTCCCACATTTCTCTTGATCAGCACAGTAATGTTACCTTGTATTTATGAGTGATCCTGTCTATAGTTTGACAAATAACGTGGCAAGAAATGATTAAGGGTCTCATTTTACAATGTGACTTGTGTGTTATTTATTGTCAAAATAAAAGTCACTTTGCAAACTGAAGTTTTTAATCATTTCCAGCCCCCCATTCTTCTCCAGCCTTCAGAATATATTTTTTTTGTAAAACACAAAAGAGAAAAAAAAAACGCGAAAAAACCCACCAACTATATTGGCAAATATCCACTTTTGCTAATGATGGGTGGGAGACCTATTAAGGGTTCTATTGCTAATTATTTCACAGTAAAATAATTGTTTGGGGATAATAGTCTTCATTGATTTTTAACCTGAATAACCTCATTATAGCCATCGTTATTGTTAGGACAGACAGTGTCCTAACTCTCAAAGAAAATAAATTTTGCTCTCATTTAATGTGGGTTATATTAGCTTCTTCAAAGACATACTCTTCACCTCTTTCTGAGAATTCACCAGTTCCCTTTCCAGACAAGGGTGTCTTATGCACTGTACAGACACATGGAAAGATAAAGTCTCTGCCCCAGAGATCTTACAGTCGATACATGAGCAGTGTGGAACTAATACACAAGGAACAATTATTGACCCTCTCAGCTAGTACTAGAACTAGAGACACGCCATGAAACTCATGGGTGGCAAGTTTAAAACAAATTAAAGGAAGTATTTTTTCACTCAGCGTATAGTTGGGTTGTGGAATCTACTGCCATAGGCTGCGGTAAGGACCAGTACTAGAGCTGAGTTTAAAAGAGGTTTGGACAAGTTTCTGGAAGATAGATCCATTAGCAGCTATTAGCCAGACAGGAGCAGGGAACATGACGGAAGCTGGGGGAAAACAACAGGGAATGGATCCCCCGTTGTGACCTCTTGGGTGCTTCCCCCAAGCCACCATGATTGGCCACTGTCGGAGACGGGATGCTGGGCTAGATGGACCATTGGTCTGACCCAGTATGGCACTTCTTGTGTTCTTATGTTCTTATATATACAATGGAGGGGTGAAATTTCATTCTCAAGTTAAGGCTGCCAGAGAGGACCAAATTAACAGTCCTTCTGTCTTTAAAGACACTGCTCTACTTGAGTGTGTAGGCTATCTTTGCTTCTGGATCCCTGCAGCAACCCGTCTACCCCCCAGACTATTACCACCTTCTTTATTTTCCATGGGCGTTATGGGTGTGCAATTCGCATTTTTTTTTTAGTTACAAAAATGAATGGATTACCCCTTGTTTTCGTAACTAAGAGTATGAAAAAGAATGGCCCGTGTTACACAGGCTGCGGCGCAGAGGGGGTGTCGGTGTGCGCCGTGGTCAGTGCACGCTGGGCGGGAGGGAGGTTCTGACGGGCGCACCGGTACACACGAACCTACCACCACCACCCACGGAGCCTCTTCGGTTGTTTTGGATGGCTCTATGGGCGGGTGATGGGTGTGTATGTGTATGCACAGGAGTGTGCATGCATGCGGGAGTGCGCACGCATACACACACACAGCCGCGACATGGTTCACATGGGCGGCAAACACCCAGGAACAACAAGATTTCTGCATGTTCATGGGTGTTTGCCACCCATGTCAAAAGGCCCAATGAATATGCAAACAACATTTGTTTGATTTCCTTTGTTTTAGATTTTCTTTTCCCTGTTTATTTTATTTTTAAAAAAATAATATTTTTTTTTAAAAACACCCCACTTTGCAAGTGCAAAATGTCCTCCGGGGGCGATCTGTACATCCACAGCTCTTTCCCGAAATGGAGCTGACAGCGTACATGCAGACTACCTGCCCTTTTCCAAAATGGCACCGGCACTGCTACTGGCGCTTTGGGAAAGGGTGTGCATGCAATCGACCGCTCAACAGGCACCCAATGCGGACAAGACAGGGCAGGTGTAATATAAATCCAAATAGATAAATGAATCAATAAAATCCCATGGTCATGCCAGGATTCCTGGGTTGTAGGCCGCTACGATGCCCATAGGAACCCACTGCCCTTTAGGCAAGAACCCTGCTTCCAAACATTTTCAATTTCCAGTCGATTTTTGTTTAAAAATAAAATAAGTCCTCAAAGCTGAAAAGACAGCAACAGACACCATTTCATTCAGGAACGCCAGGCAGCTCTCTCGCTTCAGCCGGCGATCCTCTCAGCCTCATGAGGGAAAGAGCTACATGTGTAGGTCACAAAGAGTTCAGAAAGAAAGAATTTAGGTAGCAAAATCCCGATGATCTGAAATTGCCACCCGGGACTCTGAACTCCAGCTTGTTAACTAGCTCCTCGCAAGCTTTGGTTTTTATGCCTTTGTTAGTGTTCAGCCTTGACAGGGCCGGCAGAAAGCTGCTCACCAAACTGTCAAGCTCGCACAGGTTCTTTTTGCCCTCGGTGGCGATATCATTTTTTCATGAGGTACAGACTTGATGCCTGTTCTCAAATACGTTCCGCCTTCTTCATCTTTATATTTTGCACAGATTTCGGCATCTAATGCAGAAATTCAAAGGTTTTCTGAATTGATATTTTTTGTTGCGGTGGTTTTCAGTCTGGTTCTTAAAGTTATATTTTAATTTTATTTTATTTTTACACTTCACGTTGCTGTTCTGCTGGGCGAGGAGTAAAGCAAAAAGAGTGTGAGATTGTTCAATTAGCTCCAACCCACAGAAAACATTTCACGTAAGTAGCCGATCCTCTCCATGGGGCTTTGATACCCGAATAATGTTGATTTAATAAAGCAAATCAGCCACTCGGAGAGAGACGGGGTAGTAGAAGGCAGAATCAGCCAAATAAGATCATACACTGTAGCACATAAATACAGAGGCATAGTGCAGATGTCGCCCGCTCAGCGAGACATTAGAGTACATAACACCTGCCACGGCATTCTAGGCGCACCTGTGTTGTGAGCCAAAACTGCCCCCGCTCAAATGCAACATAATAACTGGCTTCTGATAAACAGATTCTAAATCGTCGGGGACCTGTGGTTTCATCATTCTCTCTAATCTAAACTCTCTGGGAATTGTGCCTTTGCTGTGGCATCTGAGCAACATGCAGAGAGTTACGGGTGCTTGGGTATCATGTCAGCGTACGTACGCAAATATCCATCAAATTCCTCCCTCCCAAGATAACTCCATTGGAGGCAACAGAGTTACACCTGGGATGCCATGGTGCCGCTTTTTTCCAATCTGGAGTCTCTGAAACTGCTGCCGAGCTTAGAACTGTGAGAATTTTGTAGGAAGAGTGTTAACCGTAGCTTAGCTGGCACAGAGTCTTGTGAGGGAGGGTTAGACAGGAAACTGAAAGTCAAAGGATTCGTGCGTAGGAGTGCCTTTGGAAGTCACCTTTGGGATTTTGTACTTGCATTTCTGCAGGCCTGGATCCACATATTGAGTGAGCTTCCCTCACTGAACTTGATTCTATGCAGGCCTTGCTGCGTGAGGAAACAGCATATGTGGCTCTGTCTTCACTTCATTTAGGCCAAAGAGTTGGGTTCCAGATCAGCTGCAGAGGCCCAATCCTTATGGAGCCCCATGGTGGGAAATCATCACTGCCACACTGGGAGGAAAGTGGGGTGAGCCAGGCACACAAGCAGCCCCTCCTGTGAGGAAGCTGGACTGACAGTGTCATGCACCCCTGCCAGCAGCGCTCGCCGGCGGGGGGCCGCGCTGGTGGGGGGCCTATCCCCAGTCCCAGATCTGGCCGCCCCGGGACCCTCAAGCTCCGTGCCACTCTTGCCCGTGGCAACGGAGGAGGATGCACCCCCTCCTGCAAAACAGCCCACACCAACCCGATCACGGGCTCGGGAGACACGTGCAAGGCTGTCAGACACACTGATGCTAGCCACGCCCCCAGTGCGGTGCTCCGCATGCTTGCGAGAGCGTGCAGGGGACGGGGCCTCAAGGATAAACCCCAGTGCCGAGAGGCACTCAGCGCTGGTGATTGGAGTGTAGAGACCGGCCACCGAGTGAGACCGAAAGAGAAAGGGGGGGGGAGCGCGAAAGCTAAGTCCTATTGTTTTGGAGAAATTCCTCAGTTTACCAGTTGTTTACCTGGGCCTTCCCCTGTGTTTCTGCCCGAGAGAGCGAGTGAACGCAAGCAGAGTGTTAGCAGCACGTGAGACCCTCCTTCCTCCCCCCTCCTGGGTTAGTAGCTTCCTCCCACCTTCGTGTGCAAGCCCCTTTCCCTTCCCCAGTCGTACCGTGGGCCTCCTTCCCCGGCTTCCCTGTCACCAGACCAGCACACTTCCTCCTTTCCTCCTTTTCCCCCTGTGCTGTGGGCCTTGAGTGTTGGGAGAACGCGTGGGGCCCAAGACTCCTTTCTATCGCTGGCGCCCTATGATGATAGGGACCTGGTCTCAGAGAGGCCGATAGGTCCACATACTATCCTGATGGGCATTATACCCACGAGAGACCCCTCCAGCATTCAAGGCTTGGGCCCGTGCGTGAGGAATCAAAGTCAGTGGATTCTCGACCCCCCCCCGCCCCCTGGTTTTCCACGGCTCCCTCCAACCAGCCCTCCCCTGTGACAGAATCACCAGCATCTCTTCCCCTTCCCCTGCAATAGTCCAATTCGATATTGCAAAGGAAATAGTGGATCTAGTCCGAGCAGTCCAATCCGTAGCCCTAGAAGTCCGGGTTCCACAAGAGAACTAACAGGCCTTGACGGGTGCAGTGGCCCAACTCTAAGTGGCCCCCATGGCACCTCCCCCACTGTGGCACCCAGAGAGGCCTCAGTACTGATTGCCGCAGCGGCTGCTATACCCCAGGAACCCAGGGGTCCCTGTATCTAAAAGTTTTCCGTGGATCAAAAGGCTTTGCAGGGCTTTTGACACTATGTAAGTTAACATTTTTGATGCAACCCCAGACCTAGCCCACTGATACCTTGAAGGTAGCATCCATTATAGGGAATCTGGGGGGCACAGCCCTTGAATGGGCCACCTCTCTGCTAAAAGGGGACAGTCCCTTACTGTCCAATTATGAGGACTTTCTCAAATAATTTGCCCTTCATTTCGATCACCCCCACTGGGTACGAAACACCGAAGCCATGATTATGTCCCTGAAGCAAGTGTGGAGCGGGCTCTTGGAGAATATCACCCACTTTCAACAATTGGCTCTGGAGCTGTGGTGGCCCGAGAATGTTCTCTGGGTTATGTTCTGACGCGGGCTGTGTGATGAACTCAAGGATCAGCTCGCCCTTACTGCCCTTCCCAACACATGGGAGCAACTTGCGACACTGACCTTCCAAACTGATGGCCGCCTGGCAGAAAGATGGCGGGAACACAAACAGGAAGTTAGAGGATTCACGCTTCAAGCCTTTTCTCTGCCGAACCCCTTGACAGGTTCCCCAAAGGTTGTGAATCCCATACCCATGAAGCTCAGAGCATCCCGGGGACCCCTGACAATGGAGGAGAAGGAGAGAGAACATTGGTCCCGCTCATGCTTTTACTGTGGAGAGCCATCCCACTTCATTCGTGAATGCCCAGCATTGCCCCTCAACACCGAGATCTGGGAAACACCAGGGGTCGGGAGACACAGGGGGTGCCCCGACCATAAAGATTGCTCCCGTTATACAAGGGGGGCAGCGAACTCACCTCTGGATTCCCCTCACCCTCCTCCTGGATCCAAGGCGCTCTGTAGTCATGTGGGATGCAAAGCGGTCTGTAGTCATTCGGGGACCTCGGGAAACTTCATGGACACTAGCCTGCTGAATAAATACGTGATCCTGACCCAGCCGAAGGCCAGCCTGGAACCAGTCCATTCAATAGATGGTTCCCTGCTGATTTCTGGACCCATCACTATGCAAACCCATGCATTACCCTGTATGACGGGCCAGCACAGGGAGTCTGATGTTGTATGCACCCCACTTTTTTGATAGTCCTAGGACTGCCGTGGCTTACTCTGAATAGTCCCCAAATCAATAGGAAAACAAATCAAGTGTGGTTCAACTCCCCCTTTTGCAAAACAAGCTGCCAGTATCCCAGACCTTGTGGGACCAGGGTACTGGCCACCATGAACGAAGTTCTGCACCCCGTGTTTCATCTGTCACCAGAATATGAGGAGTTTGCCGAGGTCTTCAGTAAGGTGCAAGCGGCAGAGCTTCCGCCTCACTGAGCCTATGATTGCCCCATTGACTTCCTCCCTAGAAGGAACCCCCGTTTGGGCGAATTTACACTCTCTCCACACCCGAGCTGGAGACCCTCCATCAGTATTTATATGAGAGTCTCCAAAATGGCTTTATCCAGCATTCCTGTTCCCCAGCGGGGGCCCCCATATTTTTCATCCCCAAGAAGGATGGAGGCCTCTGCCCGTGCATAGACTATCGGGGATTGAACGCCATCACCATAAAGAACAGATACCCCCTCCTCTTAATCCCCGAGTTACTGAACTGCCTCAAAGGAACTACCATATACACAAAATTAGATCTCCGGGGGGGCCTATAATTTAGTCCAAGTGTGCTCCAGCAATGAGTGGAAGACTGCATTCCGCACATGCTATGGCCACTATGAATATCTGGTAATGCCATTCGGACTTGTCAATGCCCCGGTCACGTTGCAGCACTTTGTTAACGACATTCTACGGGACTTGCTGGATGTCTCCGTCATTGCCTATTTGGATGATATACTTATACTGGTTTTTTTTAGCCCCCTACCTTATTTATTCATTGTTTATTTATTATTGTCTAAATGAAGGTCCTGAGCCCTGTTTTAATGATTTTGTATGGTTATGATGGTTTTAAATTGCTTTTATGTATGCTATTTTATTGTTGGAAGCCGCCCCAGGCTGTTCGCAGGGGGGGCGGGGTACAAATTTATAAAATAAATAAAATAAATAAAAATAAATTATCTACTCCACCTCAATGGATCAACACATTTTTCATGTGCGACAGGTCTTGCAGAGGGTCCAAGAGAACAAGCTGTATTGCAAAGGGGGAAAATGTGCGTTCCACTTGACCACGGTCGAGTTCCTGGAATTTGTGATCTCCCCCACCAGGATCCAGATGGACATGCGAAAGGTGGAGGCAATTCAACAGTGGCCAACCGCAAAGGCAGTAAAACCCCTTCAACGTTTCTTGGGGAGCACAAACTATTATAGACACTATATTCCCAACTACGCAGCCATCACCTCGCCCCTAACTCAGTTGCTAAAAAAGGACCAGCCCTACCTCTGGGAAGTGGCACAACAATGCAGCTTGGCACTTCTTAAACATGCTTTTACCCTGCCCCCCCTCCTCCAGCACCCTGACTTTGAATGTCCTTTCTGTGTAGAGTCTGATGCCTCTAGCATGGCCATTGGTGCCGTCCTGATGCAGGCTGACCCCACATCCAAACAACTCCTCCCATGTGCCTACTATTTCTCCCAGCTCACCTCGGCGAAACAGAACTATACCATCTTTGATAGGGAGTTGCTTGCTGTTAAGGCAGCCTTTGAAACTTGGCGGCACTATCTTGAAGGGGCAAAACACCCCATCACCATAATTACGGACCATAAAAAAATTACATTTTTGCAGACAGCGCAAATAAATAATGCCCAGCATGCCTGCTGGGCTCTGGTTTTTGCATGTTTTACCTTTCATATTCAATACCAGCCAGACCATCTTAATGTGTTAGCAGATGCTCTCTCCTGCTGCTATGAGCAACAGGATAGCGACCCTAAACAAAAAGGGGCCATATTTAACCCCAAGGTGTTCGCCGCTACCTACATGAATATGGAGCAACTAAAAGAAGCAAGTAAGAAGGAACTTCTAGACCCCCCGAGCCCAGAATGGCAAAGGAACAAGGGACTCTGGACCAGGAACGGGCAGATAGTGCTCCCTCCATCATGCAGACCCCAAATCCTGTGGGCCCACCATGAAGCTCCACTGGCAGGGCACCCAGGACCCCAACGGACCCTGAAAATCATTCGCCGGACCTTTTGGTGGTCTTCTCTGACTCTCGATGCTCGCCAACACATAGAACAATGAAAATCCCTCAAAGGGCTCCCAGCGGACTCCTTCAACTTTCGCCACCCCCACAGGAACCATGACAACGCATGGGTCTCAATTTTATTGTTGAGCTCCCTCCCTCGAGAGCGTACAACGCCATCTTTGTTATTGTGGATCATTTTATGAAGATGGCCCACTTCTTTGCCTGCAAAAGTCTGCCTTCAGCCCGTCAGACCGCCATCCATTTTCTATGACACGTGGTAAAACTGCATGGGTACCCCCGCAAGATAATCAGTGACAGAGGCTCCCAATTTACCTCGCGGTTCTAGAAAACCCTTTTTTCTGCGCTACATATAACCTTGAAACCCTCAATAGCTTACCACCCTCAGGCAAACAGCCAGGTAGAACGCATCAACCAAAACCTTGAACAGTACCTTTGGTGCTACACCACGCACCTCCAGGATGACTGGTATACGTGGCTACCCATCACTGAATTCACCCTTAATAATGCCCCAAATGCATCCATTGGAGAATCCCCATTTTTTGTCTCACATGGGTTTCACCCCCAAATTGGCGTTCCAGAACTACCCCCACCCAACAGATTCCTGCTGCGGGTGTTTTAGTTCAACGCATTCGTGAAGCTCAGCAACTAGCCAGGCTCACCTTACAACAAACCCGACAGCAGAATAAGAGGCCCACAGACAAACACTGCACCTCGGCGCCTTCATTTTAGCCCAGACATCTCATCTGGATCAGTCGCCGTCACTGCCCTACCTCTCGCCCTTCAGCCAAATTGGACTTTTGATATATAGGATCATACCCCATTCTCCGACAACTTAATGAGATCACCTATAGGTTTAGTTTGTCATCCCGCCTTCATATACACCCCTCTTTTCATGTATCCCTCTTAAAGAAGGCACACCCTGCTGCTCGGACCCCTGCCTCACCCCCTCCACTGCCTGTACCTACCTCCAAGGATCCTGAGTATGAGGTTCAAGCTATTCTAGAAACCTGACAGTGTTATGGGTGCTTGCAGTAACTTATCGACTGGGTGGTGTACGGTCCCGAGGAACGCTTGTGGGAGCCGGCGTCCTCGGTCCATGTCCCCCATCTGGTCTGGGCCTTTCACTGCCGCTACCCCTCCACTGCTGCTACCCCTCCTACCCCTCCCTTGTGGGGCCTTGGGTGGGGGCCTTGTCAGGGGGGTACTGTCTGCTGGCGCGGGACTGTGCTGGTGGGGGGCTGCCCCCGGTCCCGTATCCGGCTGCCCCAGGCCCCTCAAGCTCTGCGCCACTCTTGCGCATGGCAACGGAGCAGGATGCACCCCCTCCTGCAAAACAGCCCGCGCCAACCCGATCACAGTCTCGGGAGACAGGAGCAGGGCTATCAGACACAGCGACGCCAACCACACCCCCAGCGCGTCACTCTGCACACTTGCAAGAGTGCGCAGGGGGTGGGGCCTCAAGGATAAACCCCAGCACCGAGAGGCACTCGATGCTGGTGATTGGAGTGTAGAGACCAGCCACCGAGTGAGAGAGAGAGAGAGAGAGAGAGAGAGAGAGAGAGACCATGAAAGCTAAGTCCTATTGTTTTGGAGAAATTCCTGAGTTTACCTGTTGTTTACCTAAGTCTTCCCCTGTGTGTCTGCCCAAGCGAGTGAGTGAATGCAAGCAGAGTGTTAGCAGCGCGTGAGACCCTCCTTCCTCCCCCCCCTTCTGGGTTAGTAGCTTCCTCCCGCCATCGTGTGCAAGCCCCTTTCTCTTCCTCAGTCATACCCTGGGCCCCCTTCCCCGGCTTCCCTATCACCAGACCAGCACACTTCCTCCTTTCCTCCTTTTCCCCCTGTGCTGTGGGCCTTGAGTGTTTGGAGAAAGTGTGGGGCCCAAGACTCCTTCCTATGTCTGGTGCCCTATGATGATAGGGACCTGGTCTCAGAGAAGCCAAAAGGTCCACATACTATCCTGATGGACATTATACCCTCGAGAGACCCCTCCAGCATTCAAAGCTTTGGTCCGTGTATGGAGAATCAGAGTCAGTATATTCTCGCCCCGGCCCCTAATTTTCCCTGGTTCCCTCCAACCAGTCCTCCCCTGTGACAGACAGGCCACTCTCAAAACTACTGCCACTGTCGGGGGGGGGAGGGGAGTACGGCGCTGGCCACATCAGTTCCCGCCCCAGCCATGCTGTGGCCTTGTGTGATGGGCAACAGTGTTTGCTTCTGAAGACCCCAGAGTGGTGCACCCCCTGTGGCGGGGGAAGTGCAGCCACTCCATGCGGGTAACCCCACCTTGGGCAGCCTTACAGCATGCTGCTCCAAAACATGTCCTTTAAATTTTTCCAAGAACGTGTCACGTAGCAGTCAGCTGTTGACCCCGGTCTGGGGTGTGGTGAACATCTGATGACCACCAGCCACACAGTGCACTACTCAAGACATGGTAGCCTCCCCTCCCTGTCTTTTGTGGCCTCATCCAAGCTGTTTTACTATGTCTAGTTAATTGGAAAGCTATGTAGATACTCCTGTGGTTAACCACATACTACCTGCATACCTCTTTGATTACAAAATGGTTATTGTGACCCTCACCCCTGGTTACTCGCAAAATGATAATTCACACAACATGACAGGAGACTCTTGTCCCGGTTTATTATTTGTTGCAGGAGTTAGCATTCCTGCATTTGGATTGTTCCTACAATCCCCAAAGTTCCGCCTGCTTGTAAATTTACCACAGCAGTGCAAGGGTAACAGAACCGAAGCAAACAATCTCTTCAAAGGCCATTTCCAATGGAAATTACTCTTTCACCTTAATTCATGTGAGGATGAAATCTACCAACATAGTCAACATTTCCTGCAATTTTCCACGATTTTGGTAATTTCTGGTAATTTCCTGTAATTTTCCTGGTAATTTTTGGTAATTTCCTGTAACAGTGGATGCTATGCTGGGGATATGTGGAATGTGAACCGACCCTAAGAATTTTGGATTCTGCAAATCCACCATGGTTATCCATTTAGTAGGCGGCTGCAACTTGTTTTCATTTTGTAAAATTACTAAAACAAACGAATTCCCTTTCTTTTTAGTAGTTAAAATATGAAAATGATAGGTCAGGTTAATAAAAATTGATGAAAATTGGGTGGCGGAGGGAACCTTCATTTTTATTTTTAAATAACCCATGAAATCAAATGGCCACCAGGTCTGTTCTGCATCTGTGCCAATAGCGTCCATGTCATTTTCGAAAAGAACATGCACAGTGACCATTTTACTCATGCGCAGACTGGCTGCCCTTTTCCAAAATGGTGCCAATGCTGCCAGCAATATTTTGGCAAAGGGCTGAGCTTGTGCAGGATGATCCAGTGGCCATTTTGTGCATGCACATTGATTATTAAAATATTTTAAAATATTTTTAATAAAAATAAATTTTAAAAAACCAACAAAAAAAACAAAGTCAAAGATTTTGGTTTACAAAACCCCCTGAAAATGAAGGTTGTTTTTTTCATAACTGAAAACAAAACCAAAATGAATCATGTGTCTGCTGCGCACAATTCCACAACCTCACCCCGGTGCCTCCAATCAGAATAGTTGCTCTATGGTGTTCCCTTTACTTTGACCAATTTGAAATGGATTGCAGATTAGTAAAGGGATCTGTGCTACAGCCAATAAGTGAGAAGGAACTACAGCTGGAAATGGAGGTAAAGAACTGCAATAGTGCCTCAGGATTAACTCTCTGGTTTTGAAATGGATGACAAAGTGGTAAACAAAATGTGTCGAGGTATCTTCTTGCAGAGACCACCTCAGCAGTGGTAAATGGGGTAAGCTAAGCAGAAAGTCAGTATATTGAGAAACAAAATGTCAGTCGAGACATTATCTACTACCAGGAGGTTTTTCATTTGACCAAGATGGTGTCAGTGGGAGGGGGAAGAAGGGGAAGGAAGGTACAGCAGGGGAATCTCTATGGAGACCAGAATCACACGGGGAGGCTCTGAATGTCAAAGTGGTGGGGAAAATGCCCATCAGGATAGTGTGTGGGCCCTTCCACATGCAGGTGCACCAGGAAGTTAGGCCCCTATCATCATAGGGCTCAGAGCGGAAGGGATGGGGGACCCACACACACCTACAAGCGCACCCTGGGGAAGAAGGGCTGGAAGACCAGTGGAGGATGGTGCAGGGGATGATAGGAGGGGGAACCCATGAGAAGGGGGGAAGGAGAACAGGCTTCCACACACCAGGGGGGAAAGGGGAGCAGAGGACCCAGGAGGGGCAAGGAAGTACACACTGCCCGCAGGCTCACCCAACCAACACAGGCTTCCTAAGGATAAGCAGTAGGGAAGTCTTCACTCAAACACAGTCTCAAAGTGCAATACGGATACAATGGGGAATGGGGGGAGAGGAACAATGGGGAAGTTGAGTAGGGAGGAGCCATGCCACAAAATCAACGACACAAGAAACCACTTAGCTTGCACACGGGAGCCAGTCCTTCCAGGCACGCAGCTCTGTTCACCAGCGTTGTTCCCTTTGAGCTGCTGGTTCCTAAAGGGGAGGCCCCGCCCCACGAGCATGCTTGGAGGTGCACAGAACATCTCAGCGGGGAGCATGGCTCCACGCCACTGCAGGGAGGCTCTGATGTGCCCGGGCTAGCAGGCCCCATGTGATTTCCTGCCGGGGCTTTTGGAAGCAGAGGCACGCCCATCTCGTGGGCTGGGGTACGTTGTTTGCTGCAGGGGCCAGGGTTCCCGGCCGGCAAGTGCACCCGCCGGGCTGCTGAGAGGCGGTGGGAGCGGCGGTGGGTGACAGTTGGTATCAGGAACCAGGTTTCCGACGAGATTTCCCATTTTGGTGAAATCTGGTTTCAGCCCTAATCAAGGCCTTGTAACCTAGGGCTAAAGACATATTGAATTTTCAGAGAATCTTTGGGGTGAGAGTGGACTTTGGCCCTTTTTACATGGGCCTCTCCCACTCACGAACACACTGTGTGTTCACGAGTGGGAGAGGTCTGCGTGAAGAATATGGCACGGGCGCATGTATTGAGCAGGGGTGCGTGTGCAATCCCATGTAGCATGCATCCCCCACTAACCCCGCACTTATCCCCACGCACTGAGTAACTGGGGAAAAGGGAGGATTCTCCGTGTGTGGGGATGAGTGTGAGGTGAGTGGGGATGCGTGTGCAGCTGTGTGCACACCCTGTCCACCCACTGCACATGCATTAGCGTGCCCACACCCACCCACCCAGAGGGGCGGTGTAAAAATGGCCTTTCTCCCCACATGCCTGGACAAGAAAAAGGCACAGGGGCTTGACTCGCGAGGTGAAGCGACTCAGGTTTTCCTGATAACGCTGTTTAAAGGACTGAAACAGGGAAACTGCTGTTTGTTTTCAACTGTGCCTGACAAACACAGGACTTTCATTAATTAAAAATAAGGTTGTGACAAAGATACCAGGCTCTAACAAAGGGTTAAGCCCCAGGGTGGAATATTTAAAGGAGTGGGCCACTACCTGATCTGGGGATTGCGGACAGGCGATCTGCCTGGAGACTTGCCCCTCCCTCCTTTAATAATGGCTGTCAGGGGAAGGTATCATTGGCCCTTTCCTAATGGGTGTGGGTGCGTGGGGGGGGATGGGTGGGTGGTGCGGTGAGTGGGGGTGCAGTGCGTTCCCATGGACACCCACCCACCTCCACCCATCTCCACACACGGAGCATCAGGCATTGGCACCCGTTCCTCCATGCGTGGATGATGGCAGGAGGTAGGTGGCACACAGGAGCACACACGCCCGCCCCACCGCCTGCGGTGTTTCCACAGGGGCCCACCAATCCCCCCTCCCCCGCAGCCAACACAGCATTCCCACCCCACCCATGTGTGCGAGGAGGCGGGCATCTGTGTGAAAACGGCCTTCATGCTGATTTCAGGTGCAATAAGGAGAGACCCACCATTTTGGAGTAGCACTGCACACATAACTGATTGTTCCATTCAACTGAGGGGCTGGGGAGGAATTTTTTTTTCCCCTCAGTGCCAATTGGCTGGGAACAACTGACCTGTTTTCTTTGTTTGTTTTTTTCCTTCCCTCTTGCCATCACCCTCTGGTCTCCACTTGCAGTTTGTGCAGCCGTAGGGTGGGTTCAAGCCCTAGGACTTTGTTGATTGTTGCAAACAGGTGGTCCAGTGCAAGGGGGAGGGGGAGATGAAACAGATGATACTGAACAAAATAAAGAAAGCTGAGGCATCTCCATGTGAGGAGAGAAGGGCCTGCTGCTTACCCACCACCTGACCTCAAACGCTGGGGTGTTGACAGGAGCAGAATCGCCATGAAGGATATCAGTTGTCCCTCTAATGTGCCAGAACTGTCACTCCTCCCGCCGGACCCCACCTTTGGGGCTGCCTGGTTTTGGGGATTGGAAAACTGATTAGGGATGTGCCTTTCATTTTTGTTATTAGGATAATGAAAGTGAATGAGCCTTTTTTCTTTTTTGTTGTTCAATCACAAAAACAGAAGAAAATAAGAACAGAAATAACGTCCGGCTTCCTCTTTCATTATTCTGGCTGGGAAGAACTGTAGGCAGGGTTGTAAAATTGGGTCCCTTTATCCAATCTCCATGAAATTGAGGAAGAATAATACCCTGGGTGAGGGTTATAAACAGTCCAAATTTCATCCAAATTAGTTGGAAGATGAAGAAGTTACAGCCAGAGGTGGGTATGCAACTTTTGTTAAGATCACAACACTTAAGGTCAAGTTAACAACTTTTGCTAAGATCACAACAATACAAAATAGGGGCCCTTTATGCAATCTTTCTGAAATTTAGCTGATATGATCCCTTTGGTGTTTGGAACAATCTGTCCAAAATTTATCCAAGTTGGATGGAAGACAAAGAGGTTAGAACCAGAAATGCATCTCCCATTGAAACCAATGTAAAACAAAAATGAAAACGAAAGATGATTACAAAAATATATACAAATACAAATGCCATTTTAATAATGAAAATGAAAGGAATAACAAATAGAGATTTCTTTGCACATCCCTAAAATTGATGCAGTGGGAGCCCATATGGAATTGGGGAAAAGCCCTGGCCCGGGGTTAACAAAATGGGGTTTGTTGCTATCCCTAGACGGTTGTTTTGTTAAATAAAAAGTTGTGTCATTTTAACCTATGTACAATAAAATGTTGTGACGTTTGTCTCCATTGCGACTTTCTGTGATGCAGGGACAATTATTGTGTGCCTGGACCTTGCGGTAAAATTACAAACCAGCCCTTACGGAGGCAGGATGATTGACAGATGACATCCATTAGGTGTTTTTACACACACATTTCTCCGGCATGTTTTCTTTTACATCCTGAACTTTCTGTGTGCCTAAATCACTCACCCAGATTTTGAACATCTGGCTCTTTGAACTTCTGCATAGAACTTCTCCCAGAACTTTTGTGCATAAAAAGTTCTCCTGGTAAACTGCTTTGCTCCAGGCAGCTGTGGTCACTTGGTTTCCATGGCAGCCCATCATGTCTACAGCTGCGGCTACTTTAGGCTGCCTCAGGGCAGTGTTTGTGTGAAGAATGCATCCAGGAACTGCCTCAGGGCAGCGTGTGTGTGCCAAATGCAAATGGAACTTACTTGTGGGTTTGTAATCACAGAAGATTGAAAAATCTGGAACTTTGAGGTGTGTGTAAAAAGGCCCATTCTTTTGTTTGTTGTTTTTGTTTGTTCAAATGCAAAAGAGGATAAGGTGAAGTCCTTCTGCCCAAAGGAGTCCTACTTACTAGCTGGTGCCCTAGCCTCACTTGAGAAATCATTTTGATTGTGAGAAAAAAATTATCGTTCACCCAAGAACAGTGGAATAGAGACTATTTTCTCTTGAGATCCAGATGTTCAGGAGCAAGGTAGCACTTCTTCCAAGCATGGCTCTAATTCAGCTTCCAATAATGTGTCAAGACAGAGAGGCAAAGAAATCCTGCTAAACTCTCTGACAAAGAGCTGGAATATCCTTGGCAGTTAGAGAGACTCTAAGGACTTCCACCCTCATTTGTAATTAACTTCTCCCATATGAACTCAACCTAACCTTGTCTCCACGCTGTTGTCCAGAGCTTTCATGTGTCATATGTTATACGCTGTGCTAAATAGTCTTGAAATATCTAGGACTTGACTTTTTATTCCCTTTATGAACTGAATGGTCAGGAGAAAAACAATGAAGACCTTGGATTTTCAAGCAGGGCAAAGGCCTCTTATTTCTCTTCTATTTTCCACCCCAAGCTAATTAGGGGTGTGTGAACGCGGTTTGGAAGTTCAGAGTTCGAACCGAATTCAATTGTCGAACTGAACCAAACCGAATTTCCAAACTCGGTTATGTTCACACATCCCTAAAGGATCTGTTCATGCCACTACTTGTGAGCAAGCTCCATGCCCATCCTGGCTGGTGAAAGCTAGCCTGGAGAAATTACAGCCGTTGCTGGCTGGGGTGGTTAGTGCCTATTTGTCAAAAATCTAGCTTCTTTTGCTTTAAAAGCAGAAGTCATATGAAGGGGATTTAAACCCCTAATTTTTCCCATTCCTCATAGGTTTTTGTCAATTTTTATTCTTTTTTAAATTGTCAAATTAATATGTGTCTGGGACCTTCATATTTTACTTTTGTTAAATTACTTTTCATTGAGAAATTTAATTATGTTCATACGTGTAGTTTTTCTGGAAGAAGTCTGTCTTGTGCATTGTTTGGTTGGAGTCATAGCGATAAGCTTGTACTCAATAAATACATTGATTTATATAGGATTTTGTATCCTAAGATATTTTCCACATTTTCAGATCATCATCGAAATAATATCCACATCCAAAACAGATATTTGCCTACCTATCGGGCAGTCCCTAACCTTCCATTTCTAGGGAAGGTTATTGAACAGGTGGTGGTTCGGCAGCTTCTGGGGCATCTGGACCATATCAGTTTCCTTGATCCTTTGTAGCCTAGGGGTGCTTCCTGACTCACAGCTCCACCTGAATTTCCAGGTGGCGGCAGTGGCAAGAACCAACTATCTCCAGTTACATCTAGTGTGACGGCTGTGAACAACAGAAATAAGTTTTGGACTCTGACCTGGCCACCATCATCCATGCTTTTATCACCTCTAGACTGGACTCCTGAAATGCGCTCTATGTGGGGCTACCCTTGGTGACAGTCCATAAGTTGCATCTGGTGCAGAACATGGTGGCCCATCTTCTAATGGGGATGGGTCACTGTGAGCACATTACACCAGTGGTTTGTTCACTGCACTGGCTGCCTATTGTCTTCTGGGCCCAATTCAAGGTGCTGGTAATGACCTATAAAGCCTAAACAGCCTGAGGCTTCCTTACCTGCGAGACCGTCTCAGGCCCCAGGCTGTGGTGTGGCCCCTGTGGTCAGTCAGGGATGCCCGACTCGAAGTCCCTTGGGTTTCCCGAGTGGCGATGATGGGGAGGGCATTCTTGGTGGCCATTCCGCAGCTGTGGAACTGCCTTCCAGTGGAGGCCCATCTAGCTCCAGACAAACCCTCTTTCCAAATACAGTGTAAGACCTGGCTCTTCCACCAGGCTTTTGGTGGGGGGGATGGGAGGGGTTAGGGTTGTGAAATTTGGGGAGGGGGTTGGTTGCACCTGATGTTTTAAGGTGTCTTATAGTCAGGGATCTGTGTTGACTGCATTTTTGCAATTTGCAGTGATTTTCGGAGAATCAGCCAAACCTCGCAGTGCCGTGCTGAAATTGCAGTGAAATTGTATGCAGGATCTTTAAATCCTGGCTCAGACATAAACTTGTTGCCTGACCCCAAACTAAAACTGCTGCTGCAGCTGCCGTCTGTCCGGGAGGTGCGACCATGACCTGAGGATAAATAGGCCCCTGGGACATGAATTGTGGGTGAGTGGGGGTCTGAAGGCCCTATGTTTGGGTGAGGGAGGTCTGGGGTTTTAATATGAGGTGGGAATTCTGGGGTGCTGAAATTCCAGAGGATTTGAGTCATGTTTGATTATCAAAGTTGTGATTCTATGTCAAACCTGTTGCAAATTTGCTTCCCAGCATGCATAGTTATGCAAATCAAGTTAATTATGCACATATTAATGCTCACAGTGAATATGCAGAATTTGGCTTCACTGGTTGCAGAATTTAAGATTTTTTGGTGCAGTGAACTCGGGTCCCTGTTTATAGTATTTTCTAATATTTTATGTGTTTTTAAGTATTGAATTGGTTTTATTGACTTGTTGTAAGCCACTCTGAGTTGCCCATGTGGGCAAGAAGAAGCGGTTAAGAAATACAAATAAATAAATAAATAAATAAATACCTGAATTGTTTTCCAGTTTTCAGCTGTTCGGTTTCTGAGTTATTCAGTTCAGATATTCAATTGTTTGTCTGTTTCATTTCAGCGCCTGAGTGGAGCTGAAACAATGGGTATTTTACACACACATTTACCCAGCATGCTTGTTGTTACATCCTGAACTTTCTGTGTGTCTAAATCACTCACCCAGATCTTAAACATCTGGTTCTTTGAACTTCTGCATGGAGCTTCTCCCAGAACTTCTGTGTGTAAAACATTCTCCTGGTAAACTGCTTTGCTCCAGGCATCCGTGGTCACTTGGTTTCCATGGCAGCCCCTCACGTCTACAGCTGCAGCTACTTTAGGCTGTCTCAGGGCAGTGTGTGTGTGAAGAATGCATCCAGGAACTGCGTCAGGGCAGTGTGTGTGTGAAAAATGCATCTGGAACTTACTTGTAGAGCGTAAACCCAGAAGACTGAAACACCAGCACTTTAAGGTGTGTGTAAAAATGCCCAATGTTTGAAACCACCGGCAAATCCACAGTATATAAAAATCCCCCTGCCTAACCACAGAGCTATTTGCACGCCAGCAGATTCTCTGGAGGTTTTGAAATCATCTAGGCTGGGGAGAAGTGGGACATCCTGAGCAGGTGGCACTGTGGTAGGGTTGGGGGGGTTTACCTTCTGGTTGTAGAATACCAACTTCTAGGGATGTGCGAATAGAACAGAGTTCAGAAATTAGGTTCGGTTCAGTTCAAAAATCAAGTTCAGTTTGAAAGTTCGGTTGGATCAACCGAACTTTATATTTATTTATTTATTTATTTATTTAACAGATTTTTATCCCACTCTCCCCACCTCAGTGGCTCAGAGCGGCTAACAAAACCATAAAAACAACAATATAAAAACACTTAAACAATTTAAAACATTAATAAAAAAACACCCCTTCACCCCCAACCCTACCCCTCCCTCCCACCCCCAGCCCAACCCCTCATCCCTACCCACTCCACCATCCCCCTCCCCCTCACCAAATGCCTGATGGAACAGCCATGTTGTACAGTTCTTCCGGAAGGCCGGAATGTCCGGGGCCAATCACGCCCCCACCGGGAGGATATTAGACAGGCGCGGTGTAGCAACTGAGAACACCCTGCAATGTGTGGCCCCCCGAGACACCCGGGGGACCTCCAACAGTGCACCCCCCACCGACCACAGGAGCTGATCCAGAACCCGGGGAGTGAGACAGTCCCACGGGTAAACAGGGCCCAGACGGTGTAGGGCTTTATAGGTTAATACCAACACTTTGAATCGGGCCCGGAAGACCATTGGCAGCCAGTGTAGAGACCGGAGCACTGGCCCAGTCCCACCAGGAGCCAGGCCGCCACATTCTGCACCAACTGAAGCTTCCGAGAGGTCACCAAAGGTGGCCCCACGTAGAGCGCGTTGCAGTAGTCTAATTGAGAGGTAATAAAAGCATGGATGATCGTGGCCAGGTCTGGAACTGAAACCAGCAACCGAAGCCACCACACCAGATGTAACTGGCGGAAGGCACTCCTTGCCACAGCCTCCACCTGGACATCCAGGCAGAGCTGCACATCTAGGAGCACCCCCAAGTTCCACACCTGGGACGTCAGTGGAGGGCAGACCCCATCAATAGATGGAACCATGAGCTCCATCGACCTACCCACTAGCATCACCTCCGTCTTGTCAGGATTCAGTTGCAGTCAGTTAGCCCTCATCCAATTTCCCACAGTTATCAGGCAGCGGGTAAGCACCGAGACAGCCGGGCTTGGATCAGCTGAAAATGAGAGATACAGTTGGGGGTCATCCGCATATTGATGACACTGCAACCAAAACTCCCTGATCACTTCACCGAGTGGCTGCATATACACGTTGAACAGGAGAGGGGTCAAAACCGAACCCCACAGGACCCCACACAGGAGGTCTCAGTAAGATGAAAAATAATCACCGAGTACCACCCGCTGTGTTCTCCCAGTCAGGAATGAGCGGAACCACTCAATAATGGTCTCGCACACCCCTGCACTGTCCCGCAGGCGCATCACCAACATCTCGTGGTCAACAGTGTCAAATGCTGCTGAAAGATCTAAAAGGACCAACAGGGTCGATCGACCCTGGTCCTTTTCTCAGCGAAGATCATCTACCAAGGCCACAAGCGCTGTCTCAGTACCATACCCCAGACGAAAGCCAGACTGCGAAGGATCCAGATAACCAACACAGTCCAGATGTCCCTGGAGCTGCTGAGCCACTACCCGTTCAATAACATTCCCTAAAAATGGAAGGTTAGAGACAGGCCGGTAGCTGGCAGGGAAATCAGTGTCAAGTGATGATTTCCTGAGCAGTGGCCGCACCACCACCTCTTTGAGACAGCTCGGCATTCTGCTCTCCCTCAGGGAGTCATTGACTACCCCAGCCAGCAGTGGCCCCAGTGTCTCCCGGAAGCTCTTAACCAGCCAGGACGGGCACGGGTCTAATTCACAAGAGGTGACTCAAACAGTCCCAAACACCTCCACCACATCGGCGGGTGTCACCGACTGAAAGTGATCCCATAAAATCGGACAAGCTGGGGCTTTTACAGCCTCTGCTCCCCTCACTTCATTAAGTGTGGCATTGAGGTCTTGGTGAATCCAAGCGATTTTATCCGCAAAATAATCTGCAAAAAGTTCACAGCGGGCAGAAGATGACTCAACCACCGGGTTGAGGGAAGGCGGACTGACCAGCCCCCTCACAACCCAGAAGAACTCTGCTGGATGGGATTTAGCAGATGCTATGAGGGTAGCAAAGAACTCCCTCTTTGCTATCTGCATAGCCATGGCATATGCCCGTAAACTGGCTCTATGTCACAATCTGTCAGCTTCAGCATGAGAACGACGCCACCGTCGCTCCAACCTTTACCTCCCTAGCTTCAGGACCTGCAGCTCCTCAGAGAACCAAGGAGGCCTGCGGCACCGCCACCTAGGCAACGGATGTCTGGGAGCCGTTTGATTGATGGCCTCAGTTATCATGATGTTCCAAAGCTCAACGAGGTCATCGATGAGATGGTCATCAAGGTCAGAGGGTAACTCCCCCTTGAGTTCGGTCAAACTCATCGAGTTTGGTCAAATTCTGAACTTCTGAACTGAGTTAGTACATTCAAAACCGGTGTTTTAAACTGGTTTTGGCCTTCTGAACTGATTCGGATTCGACTAAACAGTTCGGTCGAATTCAAGTTCGGTTCAGAAGTTCGGTTCAGTAGACCGAAGTACTCAAGTTCGGTCCGAACTCAGAACTTCCGAACCACGTTTGCATATCCCTACCAACTTCTGCTACTGATTTTTCAAGATTTCAGCCCAATATTTTTAGTTGCTGTTCCAGTGTTCAATATTTTCGAATATCGATTTACCTATTTATCAATTTATCAATGGTTTCTGGAAGTAAACTGGAAATTCATTTTGACAATTTCCGGATCATGTCCGGAAGTCCATGTGCATGCTAACAGGGTCCCTGAAGACTGCGACTTTTGGAAAGTGAGTGCATGAGGCAGTCTTCAGGGACCCTGTTAGCATGCACATGGACTTCCGGACATGATCCGGAAATTGTCAAAATGAATTTCCAGTTTACTTCCAGAAACCTCAGAATATGCACAAACTAGAACTGAAACAAACACCCAGAAAAATGGTATACCCTTCAGTACTCAACTCAACCTGTCACCTTCAGGTACTAAGCAGTACCTGATTTGTGCACAATGGGTTACCCAATGTCCTGTTTTTCTGACTTCTTGTTCCAGAACACCAACTTCTACTATGGATTTTTCAAGTTTTCATCCCAATTTTTTGCTACAGTCCTATTTTTCAATATTTTCAAATACTGATTTACCAGTTTATCAATTACTAATCATTAAATCGGTAAAATGACAACAATAATTCCTGATTTTTTAGGTAATCAGGTACCTAATCCGTACCCAGGTAGTCCATAGGGTCTCTGACATATTTGACTTTGATTAGAAATTGTAAGTATTACTCATGCCTGTTTCAGGTCTAGCAGAAACTTTTGAACTAGCACCCATTGGGACCAATCCCAAGTCCCGTGGACTGGTGCACACTCCACATCTGCATGCGCAAGCTATGTGCACCCTCAGCATGGGACCTGCAAGCACACGTAAACCACGCACAACTGTGTGGTTGGTGAACACAGCAGCATGCTCATTGGGTTTGGGATTGCATTCAAGGTGACTAGCATGGGATGCAACATGATGGTCTGGTTCCGAGGAGGTCAGATGCTACCACCTGCCAATACCTTCAAATACTACCATCACTATGCACTTGGCCCAATCCTAAACATACTTCCTTAGGGGTAAGTCCCATTGATTACATTGAACCTTACTCATGAACAACTGTGTTTTGGACTGGGGCTTACAACTGTTTCCCTCCTCAAGTGGCCCCCTTGCCACTCGGCCACACTCTACACTTGTCCTCCCAAATGTGCTCCCACCCCCAGACATCTGTTTGAATAACACTTGAATGATATTCGAGGGATACCATTTTATGCCGATTTTTTTTTTGTTGCTGTCCCAAGGTTCAATATTTTCAAATATTGATTTACCAAGTTATCAGTACCCTTGAATACCTCGAATGGTATTTGAGGGGTATCAATTTATCCAAGCTAACTGACCGACTCAGATACCATAGGTCCACCAGATAGTGGCATTCACATGGATGCTCCTTTCAGCTCTATTGCTGAGCCAAAAGGAAGTACCCACATAGTCAAATATCTGAATAACCAACCCCACCCCCAAAAAAAAAATAATCTGAAAAAGTGAAATGGATATCGGACCAGATGGACCTACATAGCAATTACAATCTGTTTCAGTAGATACAGTACAAACTGGGTGATTATGGGTATTTTCAGACGTTACGGGGCCGATTGGCCCTGTAATGAAAACAACCCTTTCATTCCCCGCCGGGGTCACCCCATCACGCCATATCAGACGTGCCGGGGGGATCCCGGTGGGGAATGTGGGAGGGGGCGGGGCCATGTGGCGCAACGTGCGGCCGCACGGCCCCGCCCCCTCCACGCACCCCGCCGCCCGCCCTCTGAGGAGACGGGCTGGCAGCGGGGCCAATGCGGCCGCCGCGGCCAACTGAATGCGTCACGGCCCGGGATCCCGCCGGTGATCCCGGGCCGTGGAGAGCAGCCAGATGTTACTTTTTGTTGGTCCCTGCCTGGGGTCCATTTGACCATGCTTCCCAGGACATTCCCCCAGCTAGCCCAGGAAGCGTGGTTCAAATTGACCCCATGTGGGTATTTACCGTGGCGAACATCTGGTGGCCGCCAAACAGACATTCGAGACACGGTGACCACAGGTGGGTATTCACCGTGGTTCACCGTGATCTCGTAATGTCTGAAAATACCCATTGTTGGATGTGATATTCACTACAAGATATTCGTTTCAGCCCTAGCATTAGCACTTAGAATAGGTGTGAGTCCAATGCATTTCAAAGGAGCTTTTCCCCTGAGTGTTATCCACTCAGAAGTTCACCCCTGTATAGAGCTGAAATGGGAACCTGCCTTGATAACAGTGGGCAATATTGGACATTTTGAGTACCATTTGAGGTATCTGAGGGTGTTTTCAGATGTTACGGAGCCGATTGGCCCCGTACCGAAAACAACCAATTCAACCCCCGCCGGGATGACTCCATCACGCCGTATCAGATGTGCCAGGGGATCCCGGCGGGGAATCAGGGAGGGGGCGGAGCTGCATGGGGCAACGTGCAGCCGCACGGCCACGTCCCCTCCACGCTCCCCGCCACCCACCCTCTGGGGAAACGGGCGGGTGGCGGGGCCAATGCGGCCACAGCGTCTGGCCGAATTCGTCACAGTCTGGGATCCTGCCGGTGATCCTGGGCCGTGGTGCCCGACCAGACGTGATTTTTTTTTGGTCCCCGCCCGGGATCACTTTCACCACGCTTCCCGGGAAAGTCCCCCGGGGAGCCCGGGAAACGTGGTTGAAATTGACCCCATGTGCCAATTGAGCGTGGCGAACATCTGGCGGCTGCCAAACAGACATTCGAGGCACAGTGACCACAAGTGGGTATTCACCGTGGTTCACTGTGATCTCGTACGTCTGAAATCACCCATTATTGGTACCCGATTACCACTTGAGTACTCAGAATTGACCAAAAAAGCCTGAATTAATACCCCAAAAAATGTTTGTAAATATGTGTAATTTTTTGTAAATTTTGTAAGTATTTATAAATGTTTGTAAATTTTCAACTGGAAGCTGAAAAATCATGGTTTCTCCATCATTCGGGTATGCCATCAAATACAGAATGGGTTACTGAAAATTAGCCGATATTTTTGACCTGAAACAAGTGCTACAAATTCTATAAGTATACCCATTTTACAGATACTAATTTCGCCTCTACACCGGAACCTTCACTATTATATTAAAAGGAGAGCAAGGAAGGTGTTCATTATTATTATTTTTTAAAAAAAGCTTTCTTGAAGCCAGGGATGGAGAGTTCCCTTCACATTTGGTGCAATGAGCATAAGCCCTTCTTGAGCCCCCTCAAATCTGCTTTATGGCCAGCTTTAAATTCCCGAGATTGCCTTTCAAATCCAAAGTTCAAAAATGCAGGGCCTCGCCTCCCTCTATCAGTCGGGGGGGGCAGGGGGGATGTTTCAAAGGAATAAGTCTCTTTCAGAAGCCTTCGAAGATTTCTCTGGAAAAATATTGAAAGGCTAATGCTAAGAATCTCCAACAAATTATACAAAGCAGACTTGAAAAGCTACAGTATGTCGGTTTTCAAATGTTCTCTGAAACTCCCCCGAGACTGTGAAATTCTCATGCGTGTTGCTTTATATTTATTTGCTGTTTCTCCAGAGGGAAGATGTATTAAGAGCAGGACATTTTAAAGAAGTATTTCTTCATTATTATATATGCAGACTAGAGAAGTAAAAAAACAGAGAAAGAAAAATCAACGGAGAAAAAAAAAGGAAAACCATAGGGAAAAAATGAATTTAGCAGCTCTGATATTTTTACCTTTATTTCTCCTTTCATCTGTACATTCACAGAACTTTATTCTCAGCTTTGAATTTGAAGAGATGTCTTTTTCTTTGTAGGAAATGTAATTGCCAAGTTAGTCCCAGTTTTTAGAAATGGAGACAGTTCATATGATATCTTTTATTTAACCAAATTCTGTTGGTGAGGTTATGTATGCTTGGGAGGGGGGTGGGGGCAAGCCCAGTGCTGAAATGAGAACTCACAAAAACAGGCATATACCCTTCGAATTTCTGGTACTCAAATCGAACTGAGTCCCTAATTTTCCTCCATACTCTGCATGGGCTCGCTCTGGCTTTCCAGGCACAATTCAAGGAGTCGGTTTCAACCTTTAAAGCCCTAAGCAGTCTGTGCCCCAGATAATAATAATTTTTATTTAGCGCACACGCACCCCTCCATGGCACCCCCCCCCTGCCCAGCCTCGTACAAAAATGTTTAACCCCACCACCGCAGGGATCATGCTACCTGGTGGTGCCGGGGCTCTGACCCTGGGTCTGGTGGTGATGAGTCCGGTGGCGGGTTTGGTGGCCGCAGCGCTCAGAAGTGCTTCAGGCCGCTACTAGGCCTTCCAGTTCAAACTGGAAGGCCTAGTAGCGGCCTGAAGCACTCCGGAGCACTGCCGCCACTGAACCCGCTGCCGCCACCGGACCCAAAGCCAAAGCTGCAGCATCACCAGGTAGGTTGGGCTTAGGGTCCAGCAGCAGCGGCAGCAGTGGTGGCGGGTCCGGCAGTGCTCCGGAGCAATTCAGGCCACTACTAAGCCTTCCAGTTTGACTTGGAAGGCCTAGTAGCAGTCTGAAATGCTCTGGAGCACCACCACCACTGCACCTGCCATCGGACCCGCCACCGCCGGACCCGGGGCCGGAACCCCGGCCCCACCAGATAGGGCGATCCCTGGGGTGGGGTGGTAAAAAAAAAATGCATAAGGCTGGGCAGGGTGGTGGATAGATGCTCCCCGAACCCGTTCGGGTGGGGGCCCCCAGTTTTCCCTCCCCCCTCTCCACTCCAGGCTGCACGGGTGGAAGGGGCACCCCCTTCCACCCGTGCAGCCTGGAGTGGAGAGGGGGGAGGGAAAACTGGGGCCCCCCGCCCGAACAGGTTCGGCCCCCCCCAAACCCGTTCAGGCCGAATAGGCTGAACCGAACAGTTTCAGGTTTGGCTGAACCCTGAACACCAACCCCCCCAGTGTTCGCACATCCCTAAGGGTTCCATCTTGTCCCCTCTCCTGTTCAATGTGTATATGCAGCCATTGGGTGAGGTCATCTGGACCCTGGAGTTTGGTGTCATAAATATGCTGATGACACCCAACTCTATCTCTCCTTTTCATCTGACCCAGGACCGGCAGTTTTGGTGCTTACACGAGATCAGGCAGCTGTGGGAGACTGGATTAGGGCAATTTGACTGAGACTGAATACCGACAAGATGGAGGTGATGCTGGTGGGGAAGGCAATGGGTCCACCTCCCACTGGTGGACAGGGTCCATCCCCCACTGGTTTCTCAGGTTCGGAGCCGTGCTCCTTGACTTGAACCTGCACCTAGATGTCCAGGTGGGGCTGTGGCGAGGAGCGCTTTCCACCAATTACATCTTGTGCGACTGCTTCGGCCGTATGTTTCAGACTCCAACTTGGCCACTATTATCCATGCTTTCATTACCTTAAGATTGGACTACTGGGGCTGCTAACGGTGGGGCTGCTAACGGTGACTGTTTGGAGCTGCTAACGGTGACGGTTCGGAGACTGAAGCTGGTGCACAATGCAGCAGCCCGTCTCCTTACAGGGACAGGTCATTGGGAGCACACTACACCAGTGCTCCATTCTCTGCAACGGTGTTGAATTGGGCCCTATAGTTTTCTGGGCCCAATTCAACATGCTGGTTTTTACCTATAAAGCCCTACATGGCTTGGGCCCCTTTTATCTATGGGATTGCCTCACTCCCTGTGCCCTTGATCTTCGGTCATCCAGGAGCACCCTTCTCAAGGTCCCCCAGGTCCCCCCTTTTCCTTGCTGCCTTTCCCAATGCCTGCTAGTCTTTCCCCTTACTCTTACTGTCGGCCCTCCTCTGCTGACTGCTGCCACCAACCTCTCTGTAAACCAAGCCAAGCACACGCACCTGAGACTTCGCATCTACTTGAATGTTTGTTTGTCTTCTCCCCTGTCTCTCCCACTGTCCCCTCTCCCTGTCTCCCCCCCTTTTTGTCTTTTAGATTATAAGCCACAGGCAGGGACCACGTCTAATTCTATGTTCTGTACAGCACCAGGCCACACGACTGGCGCTATATAAATGTTTATAATAATAATAATAATAATAATATCCTGGGGGGCTACTATGAAGAGGGTATTCTCAGTGGCCTCTCTGCGGCTGTGGAACTTCCTCCCGAGAGAGGCTCTGAAACTTCCCTCCTTCTGATGTACACATAAGACTGGACTGTTCCACCAGGCTCTTAATGAGAGGGATGGGTGAGGGTGGGTTTTATTATTTTTTGTTGGGGGATTAGGTTAGGGCTTTATATATTTGATTTGTATTTTGATATTTTCCCACAAGTGTGGGGAGGATGTGCTCCCTTCTCTTTGGTCCTTGTTTCATTCTCCTTTTTGATTTTATAAATGTGTTTTTATTCTGTTAGCCACCTCGGGCTGCCTTGGCAGGAGGGGTGGGGTAATAAATGCTTTAAAATAAATAAATAAATAGAGGTAGGGTTTGGGGGTAGGGTTGTCAGTAGGGCGGTAGCAGAATGTCGCAGCTATTTCCGCCGGAAACAGCATTTCCGCAATTAATGGAATGGCGTGGCAGAGACTTTCATTCCGCTAGTTTCATTCCGCTACTTCCGCAGTTACGCTAATTTCATTCCACTACTTCCACAGGTTTTGCAAAATAGCGGAAACATGACATTTTTGCTACTTCTGCCATTCTGCTAGCACCACAAAATAGTGGAACAGCAGTTTTCTGAAAGTTTCCGCAATTTTTCTGCAATTCCGCAATTTGCAGAATGCCGGCGGAATTAGCAGAATGTCTGCAGAAAAGCCGCGTTGTGGCGCGGGCAATTCCAAAATGGCGGAATGGAATCGCGGCACGGTAACAGCTGCTGCCACATCAGCCCTAGTTGTCAGGGGTGTTGGACCTGGGAAATGGGGAGATAGTATTGGGTGGGTTTTGTATGGGGTTGGGGGAAGGTTGGGGGTTTTGTACAGTTCTTATGGATTGTTTTTATACATGTGTTTCCATATGCTTCTATATATGTTTATATTTTATTTGCAAGCTGCCCTGAGCCTTTTTAGGGAGGGGCAGGAGAACAATTTAAATAAATAAATAATCCTTCATTTTTAGCTCCAGTTTGCTGCATCTCATGTTGTTAATTTTGAGGGCCTTACGAGGTAAGCCATTATTTCCCCCATTTTACACGTAGGGAACCGAGGCTGAGGGATAGCAACTTGCCGAAGGTCACTGTAACAGAGGGCCCCACTTCACTGTGGGTAAGTGTATTCAGGATCAAGCCCAGATCACATAGTCACTTTGTAGGAATAGCATATTTATTTTATTTACGTAATACAGTCCTGCCTCCGGCCGAGAACCCAAGCCTCTGGCCAGTCTTAGAACAGGACACAGTCTTAGATTTCACCATTCACAAGCGCTATATCTCACAGGCCTAGGCCTAGCCAGGTATCAGTCCGCTGGCTGACTGGCTGGTTGGCTGGCTCACATACCAGTCACGTTCAGGCCCCTCGGGTACGTCTCTTCCGTAGATCTTCAAGCAGCTTCTACAGAGATGTGCTCTCTTCATTCTTCAATATCCCAGAGCACACTGCCCTCCTACCTGTGGCTGGCTCTCCATTCGTGAGATGCTCGTGAACATTCGAAAACACTCGTGCATGCGCAAAATGGCTGTCAGGGGCCATGAATGTGGATAAATTGCCACGGTGGCCATTTGCACATGTGCAGAGCACGTCTGAGATTTTTGAGAAACTCACAAGACGGTCTTGGTTTCCTCATGGGACTTTGTTTCCTCATGGGTCTAATTTCCTCACTGGTTTTGGTTTCCTCAGTGATCTTGGTTTCCTCATAGGACTTTGTTTCCTCATGGGTCTTGGTTTCCTCATAGGACTTGATTTCCAGAACCCTGACCATCTTTGTTGCCCTCCTCAGAACCTGTTCCAGTTTGTTGATCTCCTCCTTAAAGTGTGGTGCTCAGAACTGGACATAGATCCCGGTGAGGTCTGACCAGAGCAGAATAGAGTGGAGCTATTACTTCTTGTGACTTGCAGAACTATGCAGAACTCACTTTACTCACTCCATTTCCAGCGAGTAAAGGCACATTGACACAAGCCCTAATGTTGAGCCTAATATTAGCCGACCACATAAGCCAACTTGGAGGGAGTTGCACTGCCACTGGGTAATCGAATAAAACAAAAGCCGTAGCAAACTGCTAACCAGAGATTTAAATCAACTCTAGCAAGGAAGTCATTGGAGCTAGGCAGGCATGGGAGACCGGAGCTAACCTTCTGTTTGCCTAGGAGGCTAATAGGAGGCATGACGGTCGCCTGTAGCTCTGAGATGATCTAATTGCTTCACCCATGTGGTCTCCAGCAATGCCTGCTGGCATCAGTAGATTTACATTTTAGCTAAGTCTAAGGGTATTCTACATATACTATTCTGCAAGATACTCGAAGCAAAGCAAAGCGCTCAGCAGCACTTTCTATTAGTGCCTCTGTGTATCCAAGGCTCACTCTAGGCTGGTTCGCAGCCATTGAAGTTTTGCTTCTTCCACCCTCACATAGCAAAAAACATGTACAGAGTTTAGGGATGGGCTAACAGAACGCAGTTTGGATGTTCGGTCGTTCGGTTTGAAACCTAAGTTCGGGTTCGATCGTTCGGTTCAGCCGAGTTCGGTTTGGCCAAACTTGACCGAACATTCCAAAATAGCGAAACTGAAACCTAATTTTCGGCCCTCGAAAGACGTTTTTCCTGCCTCCAAACTCATCCGAACTTGTCCAAACATGACCAAATTGTTCGGCTGTTCGAGAGTTCGGTTCGGACTTTCGGTTCAGATGTCTGAACAGACTGAGTTGGGTCTGAACTCCGAACATTTGAACCGCGTTTGCCCATACCTAATAGAGTTATCGTGGCGGGGTGGGGGGCACATCACGCACAAAGACCATCTCATCCCTCATGTCTTTTCAGCCAGGAGCGGCCTCTTGCAGGTACCATCTGTCCGTCAAGTTTCTACAACCAGGGCACGCAGAGAGGCATTCTCAGTGGCTGCTTCTCAATTATGGAACTTTCCCCCTCCCTTGGGTATATATCTATGCCTGAGCTTGCTCATCTTCCAGAGGCAATGCCAGATCTTTTTGTTTGGCCAAGCATTTGGCAAGCAGAGATAGGGTGAGGGGACTGCGGGTTATGGGGATTTTACTTGACTTTCTTTGCTGCATTTTTTTTTTTTTTTTTTAAAGTACTTTTTATTGGTATTTCCAGTTTTTTACACAGTTCAATAGTACTACATATGTTGTCATGTTATACATTTTTTTCCCAATAACATTATGAACATTAACCACATAACCTGTCAGAGATAATAACCAGTGCGTGTGATTCCGGCTTTGCTGCATGGTACATTTATTCCATGTAAGAGTCTTGGTCCTGTCTATCAAGACTAATCAGTCACTAAAGTAACAATTAGAGTTGTGTGTCGAGTAGAGTTTTTAGCTTATTTGACCACAACCGCTCTTTTTCTAAAGTTTGGACAATAGGAGCCCATGTTTCTTTGAATCTCTGTGTCTTCCCATGTAACCCCGCTTGTAATTTTTCCATTTTCCACATGAATAACAGTCTTTGCAACCATTCCTCCATCTGCAGCTCTCCCTCATCTTTCCAGTGTCTGAGTATTATATTGATAGCCGCAAGAAATATCATTTTGCACGATTGAATTTTACCTTCCAGCGCTTCCCCCTTCGGATAGAGACCCAGAAGTGCCACCTCAGGCCTAAAGGGAACTATTATCCCAACTAATTGATTTATTACCTTCCAGATTTTACTCCAGAAGGCCTGCACTCTGCTGCAGAACCACCAGCAGTGTAGATAATCTCCCCACTCTCCGCAACCCCTCCAACAAAGTGCTTTACCCCCTGGCACCATGTATCTTGTTCTATCTGGGGTTAGATAGAATCTCATTGTTAATTTTATTTGGGCCTCTTTAATTTCTAAGGAGGAGGCACATTTATGCATGTGGTCCCACACTGTTTTGACTTCTTGTTCTCCTAGCTCTTTTTTTAGATCTTTGCTCCATCTTTCAAGGTAAAAGGTCTCGGTGCTATATAATATAGATTTGAGCTCTTTATATATTCTTCCCATTCTACCTGCTGTTTTGCTTTTTTCAAATAAAATTTTTTCAATTTTATATGGATCCCTCCCATAATTCTCTCCCGCTTGTTGCGCTGTACATAGACTTTTTAGTTGTAAATATTGGAGAGGTTCCACTTTTTGCTGTATTAGCGATTCTATTTTTTGTATGGGAATAAACCTCCCGTTGTTGAATAGTTGATGCATTTTAGTGACTCCTCTCTTTTTTAGTTTATTTCTTAAATCCGGGGCTAGCTGTGATATAATGGCCTCTTTCGAGTCAATGGAGGAGTATGGTGGAGTCACTAAAAAGTGTAATACTAGATCAAAATGATGGTCAATTGCCTTCAACAAAGCTACACCCTTTCTTGGGTCCCATACTAAAAAATTGGAGGAAACTACAAAAAAAGGCAAAAATAATACTTTGCTGCATTTTAACAAGTTAAAGGGATTAGGGGATTTTATTTGGTTTTATTTAGAATCTGTGACTTTATTGTTTTGTTTTGTAACCCACCTTGAGTCTTAAGGGAAGGGTGTGACAAATATATAAATAAAATAAAGTTCGGTGTTTGGGGGTGGGGCGTATAACAGTGTGGCGGTGCCCTGGGTAAGTCCCCACTGGATGTGGTCCATAAAGTCATGTACTCTGGGAATTAGCTCCAGTCAGGTAATTTATTTTGTCATTCCAAATCTTTATAGATTACTAGTGTAAACCTAGGGCCCTCGTAAACCGCACCTAAGGATCAGGGTTAGGATGCCTCTGCTCTGGTGTGTACGTGCACCCTACGTGCATCAAGCCATGCAGGGAAAGGCATGACCCGCATTTCTGTGTCCCCTGAGTCCACACACCCCGTGGCCCAGAGGATGGAGCTGGAGCCATCTCTACTCCATCCCCAGGGCCACGGATTGTGTGAGCTCAGGGGTTTCAGCAGCAGGAGTTGTGCCTTTGCCCCAAGCGGCTTCCTGCTCACAAAGGGTGCATGCACACCTGAGCCCCCATCATCCACCACACCACTGCACCTGCCGTTGGCATAAATCAACAGTAGGATTGCACCCTAGGGCTGTAACTCAATACTTGGTTTTCCTCATTTGTTACCTATGATCCCGGTACTCGACTCAGTTTACTAAGTACTGAGTAAACTGAGAAATCAATATGGTACTTGGCACTTGGTAACTAAAGGTATCAAGGAATTGCATGCAGCAGGCAGGAAGGGGAGCAGGCATGGATCCCCTCGTGTGGCATGAAGGATGCAGGGTAGTCAGGGGGGCAGGCATGGTGGTTGGTAGGTAGGTAGGGGACAAGAAAGGGGGCCAGGGCAGCAAATTCACAGGTGGATTCAAAGTGGAACAAGCTTGCCGCCTGCCACGCTGCCATCGGTGAAGTCCCCACAGTGCTGCAACCCCAGTGACTTCCCCCAGTGATGCACATCTCCAGGCCAAAAGATCTGGCCACCAACTGGGAAATGAGAATAATGTAGAAAAAGTTGTAAACAGGATGAAAAGAAGTGCCCATAAAAAATACACCAACCATGGAGCATGTTTTCAACTGAAGGGAGAGAGAAATAACAGTTTGGATTAATTTTTAAACAACGACGGACAGGAGAGTTATTTTTGTTTATATTCTACCACCAATGTACCTGGAGCCAAGAGACAGATCTCTATCCCAAAATTCTTACCATAGATAAATTAAGGGGAAAGGGAAGACAGGGATGCATGTATTTCCTTTTTACAGATGGATACTAAGGCTGACGAAGGGTGAGTAGCTACAAGGCCACCAGTTCACGACTAAGACATGAACACTTGTTTCCAAGGTCCAAGTCCAGCACCTTATCAAGTAGGCTACATAGACTCACTGGGTGTTGATACAGTAATATGGAAATGAGGTAGCTAAAGTAAACCTGTTCTGGCCTTGTGCATCTAATCCAATTTGGTATTAGATTGCGGTATTTGTGGACAATAACAGTCTGTTCAAATCTTTGAACTTCTAATGAAAACCATGAGTTCGGAAAACCTTGCTGCTTTGGGTTGGGTGGGGTGGCAAAAGGAGACACTTGTTGGGGGCTAGGATCTTGGAAAGCACTGTTCTATTGTGCTGTTAGTAATTCATGTTCTCTGGTCCTGACTAATGCCATTGAGGATCACATTGAAGGCTATTTCAGGTGATCTTGGTTTTGATTAGTGCTGAAACAGGTATTCAATTTAATACCCATGGATAATACCCACTTTTATGGGTACCATATCAGGTACCCAATGGGTTTTCCGGGCACCGTTGTGGGTACCCAAATACCCCAAAGTTTTGGTACTTCCAGTAGCATTTTTTAAATTTACTGATTCCTAATTAGTATATTGGTATACCAACTGGTTATATCAAGTTGGAAAATGAAAAAATAGGCATGACATTTTTAAAAAGAGACCTAAAATAGTTTCCAGGGACAAGACGTTGATGTTCTGGGGCAGGAATGTTCATTTTCTGGGGTGGAAAAAACATAAACAAGTGTTTTAAGAAGAAAAATGAAAAATATGTTTGTTTGTTTTTTAAAAAGAGGCTTCCAGTATCAAGAAAAATGTCAAAAGAAATCAGTTACCGGAAGTTGACATTCTAGGAACTTACGTTGACATTTCGGGACATTGGGTCATTGGGTACTGCATGGTACCTGATTATTTCCGGGTTGAATCAGGTACCAAACATTTTGCGGGTTACCCAATTTTGAAGGTACGTTCTTTCAGCTCTAGTTCCGATGACGAAACCCTCCACTTCATAATGGTTCCCTCATGCTAGGCAAACCCTGATAGGCAAACATTCTGATGTGCCTGCCACAGTGTGTGTTGCATGAACTTTTGATGAGTGAAGCCTTCAGTATTCAGAAACCCATGTTCAGTGTTCACTGGAATGGTACTGACAATAGGTCTGATCCAAGCCCTCTGGACAGGCACACGGAGCACACGTGGTGCATGTGCACATACACACATACACAAGCCGCGCACACACCTGGCATGCAGCAAATCAGGACAAAAAAGGTAAAGTACTGATTAGTACCTGGTGTTAATGGATCAGGTCGAGTGCAGCAATTTACACGGATTTCCCCATTTTTGCAGGTACTTGGTTCTGCTCTACACTGAACGTCCATAGAATCCCATAGTGGAGATAGTTCCATAATATAGAAATCCCCCATCTGTATAGAACACTATGGATCACCATAGCTCCATAGAACACACCCCACACTGAACTCTACAGAACAAGCAGCCCACACCTAGGGGTGAAAGAAGAATGGAAACCCATTCTTGTGAGAATGCACGAGTTTCTCACAATCCAGGTGAGATCTTGTATGTTCTTGGAAGGGAGAACCTGGTTCTCACTAAGATTTTTGAGAATTGTGAGTAGGGCTGATGCGGCAGCAGCTGTTACTGCTCCGCGATTCCATTCCTAAACCTCGGCATCCCAGGTTGCGCCTCGCAGAATTTCGCGCGATACTCCGCGATTCTGCATTTTTTTCGCTACAAGAATTTGCGGATGCGGAATGTATGTGTTTCGCCACTTCCTTCATCGTTACCGTTGCCGTATACAATCAGCGGTCTTTTCCCGCGTTCCGCCAATTTAATATATGAGCCACAGGCATGAGCACTTATTGCGGTTCCACGAAGGAAGTATGAGTCATACTGTACTATTTTTTGCTCAGCTGTCGCTGAGACGCTGAGCTGACTGCTGCTAGTGCTGTGCTTCTGTCTGTGTGTCTCTCTTTGTACCGCAGTAACCGCTCGTTCTTCTCATACCTACATGCATGTACAGTATAAATCTAGAGCGCCTAGCATGTATTAAAATGAACAGGTCATTCCTCCCTAAACTTTGTAAGGACTTCCTGAAAGCCACAGATGAGGAAATAGTGAGGTGCACCGCAGAGGCGATGGATTGCCAGAAAAAGGGATATGACCACCCAGATGAAATCTCAGAAGGTATACAAGAGCACTGACTG
>QEPC01001247.1:1356022-1389853 GCA_003113815.1 Sphenodon punctatus
GCGGAAACATGATACAATTACCAGATAACCACAAAGATTCCGCGGACCACGGAAAGGGGAGTTGGCGCCGCTTATTATGGGAATCCGCACAAGTTTTGCTTCCGTTCGCCAGTTCCGATGCCGCGATACCATGAACGACAAACTGCAGCCGCAGTCCTCGGAAAGCTGCCTCTGCAGTACCATGCCACGATGTGCGGAATAGGGGTTTCCGTTGGTAAAAGCTGCCGCGGTGGTATGCCGCTACAGCCCTAATTGTGAGAGCAATTTTTAGGCCTATTCAAAACTGGCTCTCGTTTTTCAAATTTTCATCTGGCAAACCTGGTATGAGTTTTTTAATGGCTGAGTGGATAGGGTATTCTGCCATACTCCGCAAGTCATGAGTTCAAAACTTTTTGGTTTTCTTATCATGTCCATTGCTCCCACCATTGCCCCTCCACTCCTGCATATCACCAACCTCTCCCTCTCTAACAGCTCCTTCCCCTCTGCCTTTAAACACGCCACTGTCTCCTCCTTCCTCAAAAAGTCCATCCTGGATCCCTCTGAACCCTCTAATTACCATCATGTCTCACTCCTCCCTTTTGCTTCTAAGCTCCTTGAGCAGGTTGTCTACTCCCGTTGCTTTGACATCCTTTCCGCCAACTCCTCCCTTGACCCCCTCCAATCTGGCTTCCACCCCCTTCACACCACTGAAACCGCTCTTGCTAAGATCTCCAACGATCTTCTTGTGGCTAAATCCAACTACTATTACTCTAGTCTTGTTCTCCTTGATCTCTCTACTGCCTTCGACACTGTTGACCACTCGCTGCTGCATGAATCGCTCTACTCTCTGGGGTTCCGGGATGCTGTCTTCGACTGCTTCACCTCCTACCTTTCTGACCGATCCTTCAATGTATCTCTTCCTAACTCCTCCCCCTCCTGCTCCTTACCCCTCAGTCAGGGTTCCCCAAGGCTCTGTCCTTGGCCCTCTTCTCTTCTCTATCTATACCCAATCCCTAGGCAAACTCATTGCCGCCCATGCTTTCCAATACCACCTCTATGCTGATGACACTCAACTCTCTCTCCACTCCTTCCCTCTCCCCCTCTATTCAAACTCATCTCACCAACTGTCTCTCTGATATCTCTGCCTGGATGTCTCAACACCAACTCAAGCTGAACATGGTGAAAACTGAACTCCTGATCTTCCGTCCCAATCCCTCTCCCTCTTCCCTGACAATTGCCATTGATGGTGTCTCCATTCTCCCTGTACCCCAAGCCTGTAGCTTGGGCTTCATCTTCGACTCGCACCTCACCTTTAAACCCTACATTGACTCCGTTGCCAAATCCTGCTGCTTCTCCCTTCACAACATTACTAAGATCCGCCCTTTTCTGTCTGTCTCCTCTGCAAAAACTCTCATCCATGCCCTAGTCATCTCACGCCTCGACTATTGTAATCTCCTCCTCGCTGGCGTTCCGCGCTCTCACCTTTCTTCCTTCATCTCTGTCCAAAACTCAGCTGCCAGGATCATCCACCTAGCCCGTCGCTTTGACCATGTGCAGCCTCTCCTCTCCTATCTCCACTGGCTCCCCCTTCCTGAGCGTACTCTGCATAAGCTCCTCATCTTCACCTACAAAGCCCTTCAAAACCTTGCTCCCCCCTACCTCTCTGCCCTGATTTCCGTCCAAACCCCTGTTCGAGCACTCCACTCCACTCCTCTTCCATCCCCTCCCTCACCCTCCCATGGCTCCCCTGCTCCCCCAACCGCCTTCGTCCCTTCTCCCTCACAGCCCCACATGCCTGGAACTCCCTCCCTGCCCTTGTCTGCCTTGCCCCCACCCTCCACATCTTCAAGTCCCTCCTCAAAACCCACCTCTTCTGCTCTGCCCTTCCAAACTCCTGCTAATCATCCCCACCCAGGATTATTCCCCACCTGTTCTCTGCAAACTCCTTATTTACTGTAATCAAGCTAAGAATATGTACCTGAGTTCCCGCATCCTTGTGAATGTTGCATCCCTTGCCCCTCCCTCTGTTCCCCCTTCCCTGTTTCCCCTCCCCCTGTCTTTAGAGTGTAAGCTCTTGGGCAGGGACTGTGTCTATCTTATTCTCTGTAAAGTGCCAGGTACATCACTGGCACTATATACATGTGAATAATAATAATAATAATAATAATAATAATAATAATTAATAACCATCATCATCATCATCATCATCATCATCCCGCTGTAAACGGGGGCCTGATACTTTGGGTTGAGAAGTGGTCAGATGTGATGCTAGCCAACATATCATTTCCTTGCATACCAGGAGCCACAGGAGTTGTTGGCTCTTAGCATGGTGAACTGTCTGGCTTGTGACAGACTTAGGCCACATTCACACCTTACTGTAACCAAGCCAAGAACATGTACCTGAGTTCTCACATCCTCATGAATGTCACATCTCTTGCCTTTCTCTCTGTTCCCCCTTCCCTGTCTCCCCTCCCTCGTCTTTAGATTGTAAACTCTCGGGCAGGGACGTTGTCTATCTTGTGTTTTTTTGTAGTGTCAGGTACATTGCTGGCACTATAATAATAATAATAATAATAATAATAATAATAATAATAATGGTCCATGATTTTTTTTGGCTCCAGGAAAGAATGTAGAAGCCAAAACTTGTGTGGGGTTCATCGGGTGTGAACACCCCTTTTTCAGCTTTTCCGGCAATCATCTCGGAGACTGCAGAGTAGGGAAAATCCGATCTGGCACTGTTTCTTCAATGATTTTGGTCACTTGGATATTTTGGTTCAGCCATTATAAATGGTTCAGCCATTTTGGTCACATTGGTATTTCTATTACTTCATTTTGGCACTATTCGTATCACAGATCCATTAGGTGCTTCTCAAGAGGAAGCACTAGTCCAAAAAGCAAGGCTTGGGGGATCTGTGGCCGCTGGGCGACAAAGCTGTGGAGCAGCCACTCAGGTGGAGTGCGTGGAGAGGAATCGCTTCCCACTCCTCTCCTCTACCCACTCCTACCCCTCTCCCTCCTACCCCTCCTTCTCTCATGTCCTCCTTCTTTCCTGCCTCCCTTAAGGAAATCTCCTCTCTGCTCTCCTCCTCCAACCCTTCCACTTGCCCCCTTGATCCCATTCCTTCCCGCCTCCTCACCTCCATTACTCCCACTGTCGCCCCTTCCTTCCTGCACATCATCAACCTCTCCCTCTCTACTGGCTCTTTCCCTTCTGCCTTCAAACATGCCACAGTCTCTCCTATTCTCAAAAAGTCCACTCTTGACCCCTCTGACCCTTCTAGCTATCGTCCTGTCTCACTCCTTCCTTTTGCTTCCAAGCTGCTTGAACGTGTTGTCTACTCCCGCTGCCTTGACTTCCTATCCTCCAACTCCTCCCTTGACCCCCTCCAATCTGGCTTCCGCCCCCTTCATTCTACTGAAACTGCTCTCGCTAAGATCACCAACGATCTTCTGGTGGCTAAATCTAAACGTCTCTATTCCATTCTTGTCCTCCTTGATCTCTCTGCTGCCTTCGATACTGTTGACCACTCACTCTTGCTGGATTCCCTTCACTCCCTTGGCTTTTGTGGCTCTGTCCATAACTGGTTCTCCTCCTACCTCTCTGACCGCTCCTTTAATGTGTCTCTCTCCAACTCCACCTCCTCCTCCTTCCCCCTCTCAGTTGGTGTTCCTCAAGGCTCTGTTCTTGGCCCTCTCCTCTTCTCGATCTATACCTCATCCTTAGGCAAACTCATTGCCTCCCATGGCTTCCAATACCACCTCTATGCTGATGACACTCAACTCTATCTCTCTACTCCCTCTCTCTCTCCCTCTGTTCAAGCTCGTCTCATCAACTGTCTCTCTGACATCTCTACCTGGATGTCTCAACGTCAACTCAAACTCAACATGGCTAAAACTGAACTCCTTATCTTCCCCCCTCATCCTTCCTCTCCTTCCTCACTGTCAATAACTATTGATGGAGTCACCATCCTGCCTGTCCCCCAAGCCCGTAGCCTAGGCTTCATCTTTGACTCAGCCCTTTCTTTTAAACCCTACATTGACTCTGTTGCTAAATCCTGTCGCTTCTCCCTCCATAACATTGCTAAGATTCGCCCTTTTCTCTCTGTCTCGTCTGCCAAAACTCTTGTTCATGCTCTGGTCATCTCTCGCCTCGATTACTGTAACCTCCTTCTCACTGGCCTTCCCCGGTCTCACCTTTCTCCCCTCATCTCTGTCCAAAACTCTGCTGCCAGGGTCATCTACCTCGCCAGTCGCTTCGACCATGTGCAGCCCCTCCTCTCTTCGCTTCACTGGCTTCCCCTTCCTGAACGAATCCTGCACAAGCTCCTAGTCTTCACCTATAAAGCTCTTCACAACCTTGCTCCCCCCTACCTCTCTGCACTTATCGCCCTCCATACTCCAGCCCGTGCACTTCGCTCCTCCTCTGTCCCTTCTCTCACCCTTCCACGCCTTCCCTGCTCCCCTAAGCGCCTTCGTCCCTTCTCACTTGCTGCCCCCCATGCCTGGAACTCCCTCCCTGTCCACATCCGCCTTGCCCCCTCCCTTCATACCTTCAAATCTCTCCTTAAAACTCACCTCTTTCGCTCTGCTCTGTCTGACTCTTTATCCTGCTGAGCCACTATTCCTATACCTACGATCGGTTTACCCTTATCCTTGCAACATGGACCTGCCTGCTGTCATTCTCATCGTAACCAAGCCAAGTACGTGCACTTGAGACCTCGCATCTTCATGAATGTTAGACCCCTTGTCTCTCCCTCTGTTCCCCTTCCTAAGTCTCTCCCCCAGCTCCTGTCTCTCAGATTGTAAGCCCTAGGGGCAGGGATCCTGTCTATTTTATTACTTTGTAAAGTACCAGGTACACTGCTGGCGCTATATAAATGTTTGTTAATAATAATAATAATGAGCTGCTTCCTATGCGGCTACCTCAGCAGGTGCCTTGAACTGCTCTGCCATGGACAATTGGGGAGGGGGAAGAGCACCAGGCTGGGGTTTTAAATTGACATGTGCCAGGCATGATTGTTGGTAAACTGGGTGCCCCTAGTGCTCTCAGCCACTTCCTGTGACTTGCAAAGGCTGTGCCCCTCTGCCCACAGCACCTTGGAATGGTGGGCCTGGCATGGGTAGCCACTCAAGTTCATGTGGGGAAGATATACGTGGTCTGTCATTGCTATGCACTATTTTGCTTTTCCCCACATGGCACACTCTAGATTTCTCAGCAGTTTGCCGTGTGTGACCATGAGTGGGTGCCGAGGGCTCACGTTAGCGCACATCTCCCCACACCACGTTCAGGCAGTCGGTTGGATGAGTGGCTCCTGGCAGTCTGTGAATGGTAGCATTTCATTTAAAAACACCAAGATGGGTTGACCCCGTTGTTGCATATGCTTTAGCACTTTTGTCTCAATGTACATAGCACATTGTAACTTTTGCTGCAGTCACCTCCATGTGCTCTATATTGAAAAGTAATAAAAGACCAACCTTTTTTTAAAAAAAGAATGATGAAATAAGATAAACTACACATAAAAAAAATCAAAAAGGCCAGAACAATCTGTTACCTGAGGTCTGTGGACTTACATCCTCACCACACTAATAATAATAATAATAATAATAATAATAATAATAATAATTTCACAAATGTAGATGCGGAATGACCCCTTACTAATCAGGTTTGGAGCATGAGATAATCTGATTATTTTTATCTACAGTTGATGGGACTAAGGACAAGAAGACGGCTGGTTTTACCGACTACAGAACCACCTTGCCAATGGAGGATCCTAAATTTAGAACAAACCACTTGGAATCGGTGTTCCATTTGGCTCTGATAAAATGTGATTTCTGGGCTGCAGAAAAGTTTTCTAAATGATTCCCCTGATCATCTGAGAAGCAGAGCAAATATTCCCTTCCCACTAGAGTCAGAGTACAAACTTCCATTTCATTTATAAAAGGCAGGACAGGAATCTGTTGTTTTATCTGTTTTAGTGGCTGGCTAGAGGTTGACTTTCTAGCCCCCTCTGTCATTCTGCATGTGCGGGTCAAAAATAAATGATAATATTTTTTTCTCTAGACAGTGCTAATCTCCTACCTTTGACCACCATGTGAACCTTATTAAGAGGAGTCATGGGGTCCCAAATGGGAAATCAGGTCACAGCTCAGTGATGCTCATTGCTCTAGTTCATACTCATAAAGTGAATAGCCCTTATTGGCATTTCAATATTAGCCCAATGTACAACAGCACACAATTTCCCACTATCTAGCTTTCCTTGGCAGTCTTCTGGGAATGAAGTAGGGATGGGCGAACGCGGTTCGGAAGTTTGGAGTTCGGACCAAACTGAACTTCCGAACTGAACTCAATTTTCGAACCGAAGCGAATTTCCGAACTCGGCTCTGTTCGCCCATCCCTAAAAGATAATATTCCATTTAGTTCAATAGGGTTTGAATTTCCGAACTTTGTTCGGACGTTCAGAGTTCGGATCGAACTCGAATAGTTCGGTTGACCGAACCGAATTTCCGAACCAAGTCGAATTTCCGAACCGAACCAAATTTCCGAACTCAGTTCTGTTCGCCCATCCCTAGAATGAAGTGTGATTCTTTTCCTTCTTGGAGATGATGGCAGGACGTTTGTCATTGAGTCACCCTTTCAGTCCCATGGCCATACTTCTCTCCTTGGTTGACTTTGTAACGGTGCAATGCAATCTGTGCTTCATGGTTTAGCCTACTGAAACAAGTACCTGCCCAAATGGGCAAGCCTGTTGAATTTATGGTATCTGGCCTGATCCACAGTTGGTGAAAATTGGGCAAACCCCATTATTAATTATTATTATTATTATTATTATTATAAACATTTGTATAGCACCAGTCATGAGCTTGGTGCTGTACAGAAACATACAATAGACGCGGTCTCTGCCTGTGGCTTACAATCTAAAAGACAAGGAGGGGGAGACAGGGAGGGGCGACAGTGGGAGAGACAGGGGAGAAGACCTCAATAGCTCCCAGTTTGCATTTTTGCTGAAACGGTTAAGGTGTTTTCATGTTCATGAATACAGACAGCCCACTGAATACCACACTTAGCACTTGCCACAAAACCAATATTTACGTATTCATTTATTTATGTATTTTGTTTTGTTATTTTGGTCACTTTGATGTGATATTTTGGTGAATTTGACACATCAATTATTTCTTTTTTGTGCAGTTTAGCTCTTTTGTGCAATCAAGTGGTTATCGCTAGGTGGGATTGCAGGAGATGGAATGGGCCCCTTGCTGGGGCACTCCACTCTAGTGTGCAAAGGTATTCTATATGCGTGTGAGTCCTGCAAGGACATGAGCCCCAGTTTGGCTGCATCTGCTGTACCTATCATAGCTATGCTCCTGCATTTGGTGATTAAATGAGTGCTGTGGGAGGAGGGAGCATGACCGCTGAATGGTGTGGCTGCAGGACACGCACACACACAAGGTGCATGGGGAGCGCTAAAATGAGTGTCTCCCAGCATGGCTGCCCTGCCAACAGAGGCAGCCACCAAGGCCCACACAGGGCACTCTGGATATTTCAGCGGTGCTCTATGCGTGGTTATGAGTGGCTGCGGTCATGGGACCGCACCTGCCCACTCACTACAAGCAGTTGGACTCATGGATGGTGGAGGGCCATGCATGGACATGTCTCATTTTAAAACACCCAAAAAAGCTGAAATATCAAAGTGACGGAAATACCCACGTGACCAGAACAACCAAAACAAAGATAACCAAAATGGATAATCGTTTCCACAAATGAAGTGGGAAGCAAATATCAGTTTGCGTCCTTTCATTGGACCCAATCTAAAGTTGGCAAAATTGGCAAGCCACAGTATTTGCCAATGAATATCTATTTCAGCTCTCTAACGGCAGACCCAATAATCATTTTGAGAAAACAGTTCCATTTCCTGCAGGGACAATTTAGCATAGCTTAATTCAGAGTTCTCTGGTGGAAAAATGGAAACGCTGATGGGAAATTCCACAGTGAAAGAAAATGGGGGGAAAGTTATTATCTTTGTCCTCTGGAGGAACTAGAGTCAGCTGAATAGGCTGTCTGTCTGTCTGTCTGTGAGATTTTGAATTTGAACATTTAGTATTCATAAACATTTTTATTCAAAATCAAATCTCTAGATCCAGCATGGGAAGCCTTTCCCATTCCTTAGGGCCACTTTGAAAATTAGTACGTGATCCAAGGGCCAGATAGAACCTGGTGGGGGGGACCTTAAGAGGTACGCTCAGGGAGATGAGGGTCCTCTAGGGATGTGCGAACGCGGTTCAGAAGTTTAGAGTTCAAACCGAACTCGAATAGTTTGGTCGACCAAACCAAACTTTCGAACTGAACTCGAATTTTACCGAATTGTTTGGTCAAATCCGAACCAGTTCGGAAGGCCAAAAAAACCGGGTTTGAATGTATGATCTCGATTTTCAAATCGAACCGAACCGAATTTCCGAACTCGGTTCTGTTCGCACATCCCTAGAGTCCTCCAGGGCCTGGATCTGGCTCCTGTCCTTTGGTGCAGGTCCTCATCTCTGCTCTCTCTTCTGGTTGGAGGTCAGAACTGGATCCAGTGGCCAGATCCGGGAACTAGAAAGGGGTCATATTGGGCATGACGTTCCCAACTCCTTTTCTAGATAGCTGAATGTGCACATTCCCAAATCAGAAGTTTAACGTCTTTTCCAGTTTTGTTTCCCAATATAATCTTCTTGACCTTGACAGAGTAGAGGAAAACCAGCCCCGAGCCTGCTTATGAAGGCCGTCTCCTCCACCCCCAAACGGATGGGAAAGAATCTGGATTCAAGTCTCCCACGGGCTTGATTTGCAAATGAAATCCCCGTTAAAATGAGCATTTTCTCACGTGCGCCTTTTCTCCTCTCAGTTGGAGCCTGGATATAATTAAAAGCAAACCAACCGTTTTAGTTTGGATTTTGCTTTGGGACTAAGGTTCACCTGGGTAAAACCGAGCGCTTTCTCCTTGCCAGTGTCAGAGAACAGCCAAAGGCTGATTGACATCCTTAGCAGAATGGCAGTTTTTCAGCTCCAGACACTGCAGATGCTTTCTCAGCTCCTTAGAGCCCCTGCCCTCAAGGCAGTTTGCTGTCTAGTTTATTTGATTGTGGTCAGGTGGGGAGGCTGAGCTTTGATAGTCAGCTGTTCCCCTTTCAGACACTAATAGTTTTGATCTGGATTGTTTGTCGGCTTTTTTTTTTAAAAAAAATAATAATAAAAAATATATATAAAGGTTTATTAAATGCTTTGGAAATTTCAAAACCTCAGAGACAGGAACTGGGTTTGTTTAATTCTGCACCGACTTGTGAAAGAAGCTAAAAAGGCCATTCAGCGGGGGCTGGTCTTACCACAGGATGACCTTTGCTGCCCCGCCTCAAATGTCCCTGCAGTGGCTCCTCATATTCATCAGGGCAAAACATGGGGCCCCATAGCCACCTATAGGGCCCAGCAGAGAGTGTCCCTGAGGGGACTGGGCCACAGAGAAGTGGGAGGGCCCCTCAGACTGCCCGCATTTTATCTCCACCCTGCAAATTCGAAAGCCAACCCTACACTCAGGTGCAGTGGGGCATGAACCAATTTGAAAGCAGTGTTTGATGACATAAGCAAAATTATTCCAAAATTAAAAATCACTCCCTGGAAACGTTTGTTCTGCTCCCTCCCTCCCAACTTTCAAATCCCTCCTGAAAACCTACCTCTTCCATCAGGCTTTCATGAGTTTGTTATGAGTGAAAGTGTCCTCTCCCCCCCTCACTCAGAACCTAATTCCGTGTAGCTAAGTGGAGCACGTGCACCTGCAATTTCTCAACCTCATGAATGTGCTCTTGTCACTCTCAATGTGCACCTCTCTCTTCTCTCCTCCTCCCTTGTCTCTTAGATTGTAAGCCCTTTGGGGGGGGTAAGAACCTGTCTATAACTATTGATTGTACAGTGCCAGGTACACTTTGGGAACTAAATTATTATGATAATTAACAATTAACAATCAATAATTAATAATTAGTAATTAATAGCGAATAGCTAATGGTTACTCATTAATGGTTACTCATTAATGGTTAATAGGTCCTGGGCTCCCAGGGCCTTAACTCATCATTGGGTTAAGCCAGAGGTGGGAAAGCCTTGGGCACAAGGCCCAAAGGAAATCCCTGGCTAGTTTTTACTTGGCCCTTTTCCAGTTCCTGAGTCTGGTACTTGGATCCAGTTCCTACAGCCAAGCACTGAAAGAGTGCGCTCAAGCTAGGCGAGCAGAGATGAGGGCAGGCACACAATGGGAGGGGAAAGAGCCATGACACAGATCCATGATCTGAATCCTCCACTTCCTGTGCACACCCCATACGCACTTCTGTTTGACCCTCAGAGTTGGTTAGGCGTGTGAAATTTGGTTTCATTTTTTAAATTACTAAAACGAACAAAGCCCCATTTGCTTAGTAACAAAAATACACAAAGACTAGCATAAGCAGACAATTATCATTTGCTTTAAGCCATTTCTGTTTTAAAATAGTAATATTTTTTTTTTAATGAACATGCACAAAATGGCCGCATGGGCCATTCTGTCTATAGTCCTTTTCCAAAATGGTCCTGGCAGGTTCTAAGGCTGGTTCTGGCAGGTTGTCCCTGCCCTTCACTCCCAAGGCTTGCAAAAGAAGCTTGCAGGATCACTCCTGGCCACCTCCTCCGTGCTGCGGCAATGGCAGCCAACAACAGCTCCCAGATGGTCCAAACAGTCGATAGTGGTCTAAGCTACCAGGGGGGGCTCTGGAGAGCTTCTCCTTACCCCAAACAATGACTTCTTGCAGGGTCCTTAGAGGGGGCTATCATTGGGCCATGGGGCCATGACCGCCTGCCACTACACCACTGTAGATTATGTCAAATCAAAGTCTAGACAATGTCCAGGGCTGAGGTTCAAATCCTGAAGAACCAACTCAGGAGATAATTCACCCAAAATGAGGAATTAATTTACTACTCCTGAGTAATACACACAATTTTGGGCAGCCAATCAGGTTCCCAACAAGCATCTGCACATGTGGGAGTGACTAAAGGGCTGCCCAAAATTGTGATTGCCCAAGATGAGTTAAATTAGGGGAGGGAGGAGCCCTGGAGGGCGTTTGGCACCTGACACTGGAGGGAGAGGCATAGGGAGGTGGTTCCATGCAGTGGGTGGTCCGGGTAGCAGGGAGATGGTGTTTCCATGCTGGCTTTAGCTTTCCCTGCCACCCTCCCTGCCTGTGGAAATGGTGGCTGACTCGAGACTTTTGAGAGATGTAGGCCACTTTTACACAAGGCGTAAAAGAAGCCCCTCTGAAGCTGTGCCTTCAGGGAAAAGTCAAGCGGGGGATGTTTACATGTCTGACCATGCTACCGGAAGTGATGTGCCACTCGTTCTCGGCAGCGGCAGTGACTGGAGATGCGAAGCTTTGAGGAAACACGTTCTGAAAGCCCCACTTGGCAGGCTTTCAGAACGTGCCTCTTCAAAGCCCCACATCTCCAGCCACCCCCGCTGCCGAGAACGGGTGGCATGTCACTTCCGGTAGCATGGAGGAAGTGTGTAAGCACTCCCTGCGTGGCTTTCTTCTTGAATGTGGGGTCCCAGACCCTCCTCTCCACCCTGCACTGGCTCCCTCAAAGGGAAATCATTCAGCACAAGCTCTTGTCTTCACCTTCAAGGATCTTCATGACCTTGCACTCCCATATCTCTCCACTCATGTATCCTCCCACGTAGGGCTGAAACAGCAAGCCGCTGTGGTAACTTTTTCCGACAGAAAAAGCTCTTCTGCAATGAGCAGTATGATGCGATAAGAGACATTTATTCTGCTACTTCCACCGGCTGTGAAAATAGCAGAACAATGTTTGTTCCGACAGTTTCTATCTTCCGCAATTTCCTCCAGCACTGTGAAGTAGAGAAACAATGTTTGTTCCGACAGTTTCCAAGATTGTTCTGACAGTTTCTGACAGTTTCCGACTTAGTGGAATGCTGGAGGAATTAGCAGAATGCCGGCAAAAAAGCTGTTAAAAATCATGGGGAATTCTGAAATGGCAAAATGAAATAACGGAGCAGAAAAAGGAGTTGCCGCTTCAGCCTGGTGCCATGCTCCTGCCTGGGAACTTCACTTCTCTTCTTCCCCCATCCTTGCCCTCTCTTGAACCCCTTGCTCCTCTAAACATCTTTGCTTCTTCCCCGGGTATTTTCAGACGTTACGAGATCACGCTCAACCACAGTGAACCATGGTTAATCCCGCAGCGGGGCCAAAATGCCCTGAATGTCTGTTCAGCAGCCGCCAGATGTTCACCACAGTCAATACCCACATGGGGTCAAAATCAACCATGCTTCCGGAGCTCCCCGCTGGACCATCTCCAAAAGCGTGGTCAAAGACATTCCAGACGGGAACCATCAAAAAGTAACGTCTGGACGGCAACCACCGGCCAGAATCATAGGAATTGATTCCCAGCTGGGGACAAAGCACGCAGCATCGCTGCCAGGCAACGAGCAACAACACAGGCAGCGGAGGGAGATTTAAAGGGCACACAGCAGCAGGGGAATGGTGCAGGATGGAGTGAGGCATAAAGGAGAGGCGAGCGGAGGGCGAGAGAGCAAGAGAGGAGGAGGAGGTGGAGGAGGTGAGTGGTAGAGGCGTGGGCAGAGCAGGAGGCGGTTGTATTGCACCTGGAGGCGGTGGAGGGACAGCAGCAGCAGCAGCAGCCGGGACGGGCTGACCCGGTGCCTTCTGGGTGTTTTGACCACAGCTGGGAATCGGCATCACGTCTGTTGTGCTGCCCCGGCCCGTGATCTGCCAGTCAAATTCCCTGCCATGGTCCCGGTCCCATCACGTCCGTTAAGGGCTTTTTTTGACCATGAGGTGGTTGTTCGATTCACCCCCACCGGGAATCCACTGTGGTGAATCAGGACTGCGTAACATCTGAAATCACCCTCCGTTGCTTCCCCTTATGTCTGGAACTCCCTCCCTGGTTACATTCTCTCTGCTCCCTCAATCCCAACCTTCATATACCTACTGAAAACCCACCTCTTCCATCAGGCCTGCCCTAGCTTGGCATGAGTGTTATTGCATCCTTTCCCCCTCCTTCAGAACATAATTCCCTGTAACTAAGTGAAGCACATGAGCCTGCAACTTCTCAACCTCATGAATGTATTCTTCTCTTTCCTGATGTTTACCTCTCCCTCATATAGGGAGGGGGCCCTTGTCTCTCAGATTGTAAGGCCCTTAGGGGTAGGGACCTGTCTCTTTCTGTGGATTGTAAAGTGCCAGGTACATTGCTTCCTCTATATAAATTATTATTATTATTATTATTATTATTATTATTATTATTAATAATAATAATAATAATAATAATAATAATAATAATATATTAATAATAATAATAATAATAATAATAATAATAATAATAATAAAAGTAGTGGATCAGACCAATGATCCATCAAGTCCAGCGCCTGTCTCCGACAGTGGCTACTCTCGGTCACTGGGGTTCCTAACAGGTCTCAATGGGGTGATATTTTCCCTGTTGTTAACTCTCAACTCCAGACAATAAGAAGTTATGATCCTCCAAACCTACCTGGCTAATAGCAGCTAATCGATCTATCCTCCAGAAAATTGTCCAATCCTTTTTAAACCTAGCTGTACTACTGGCCTTGACCACATCTTCTGGCAACAAATTCCACAACTTAAATGTGCGCTCAGAGAAAAAATACTTTATTATTTTTGTTTTAAATCTGCTACTTGTTAGTTTCATGGGGTGTTGTCTAGTTTGAGTACTATTTGAGAGGGTAAATAAACGTTCCCTATTTACGTGTTCCACACCTCTCATGATTTTATCAACTTCTATTATATCCCCTCTCAGTTGTCTCTTCTCCAAGTTGAAGAGACCCAACCTATCTAGCCTCTCCTCATACGGCTTCCGTGGCTCTTTCCTTGACTGGTTCTCCTCCTACCTCTCTGACCGCACCTTTAAAGTCTCGTTCCCTGAGTCAAACTCCTCCTCCCTCCCCCTTTCAGTTGGGTTCCCCCCAAGGCTCTGTCCTTGGCCTCACCTCTTCTCTATTTACACCCTGTCCCTTGGCAAAATTATTACCTCCCACGGATTCCAATATCATCTCTATGCTGATGACACCCAACTCTATCTTTCTACCCCCTTCTTCTCCCTCTTCTGTCCAGTCAAGCCTCGTCAACTGCCTCTCTGATATCTCTGCCTGGATGTCCCAACGTCAACTCAAGCTCAACATGGCCAAGATGGAACTCCTCATTTTTCCTCCCTCCCCTTCCTCTCCGTCTAACCTGCCCATCTGCATTGATGGAGTCACCATCCATCCTGTTCTCCAAGCCCATAGCTTGGGCTTCATCTTTGACACACACCTCTCTTTTAAACCTTACATTGACTCTGTTGCCAAATCCTGCCGATTTGCCCTCCATAACATTGCTCGTATCCGCCCCTTTTTCTCTGCCTCCTCGGCCAAAACCCTTGTTCATGCCATGGTTATCTCTCACCTCGACTACTGCAACCTCCTCACTCTCATCTGCCCCCCTTATCACAATCCAAAACTCCGCTGCCAAGGTCATTCACTCTGCCCGTCACTTCGACCATGTGCAGCCTCTCCTCTTCTCTCTTCACTGGCTCCCCCTTCCTGAACATATCCTTTTTAAACTCCTGGTATTCATGTTCAAAACACACCACAACCAAGCTCCCCCTTACCTCTCAGACCTAATCTCCCTACGCACCTGTCTCTTATACACATCTAGATGTGTATAAGAGACAGCGCGCTCTCCACTCCTCCTCTGTCCCCTCACTCACTCTTCCTCGTTTCTCCTACTCACCTAACCACCTTCAACCCTTCTCCCTCACTGCCACCCATGCCTGGAACTCCCCCCCTACCCACAACCACCTTGCTCCCTCCCTCCGCTCCTTCAAATTCCTCCTCAAGACCCACTTTTTCCTCGCCGCCTTTCCCAATGCCTGCTAGTCATTCCCCATATACTTACTGTCTGCCCTCCTTTGCAGACTGCTGCAACCAACCTGATTGTAACCAAGCCAAGCACACGCACCTGAGACTTTGCATCCACTTAAATGTTTGTTTGTCTTCTTCCCTGTCTCTCCCACTGTCCCCTCTCCCTGTCTCCCCCTCCTTGTCTTTTAGATTGTAAGCCACAGGCAGGGACCGCATCTATTTCTATGTTCTGTACAGTGCCAGGTACATGACCGGTGCTATATAAATGTTTATAATAATAATAATAATAATAATAATAATAAATCACTAAGAAACTGAGACAGAAAAATACAAAACTGAAATTTCATCCGAGTCTCATCTAGTCTGAATGAATCTTCCTATCTGATGCATTTGTATGAAATAGATGCAAATATTTCTCCTCATATTAGGCAAACCTTTAAAAACAAAAAGAAAGAAAAAAGAACACAGCAGCTAAATTCTGGGCCTCAACTACATGTGTGTGTTTGATTAATTAACCTAGAAACTTCCCCAGTAGTTCCCACAGGCTTCCATCCCCACTGGCTTTGATTAATTTAATTAAGGAGTGTCAGTGCTGACTCACTGAAGGGGCACTGTGTGTAGGGTTTCTAACCCCACAGGTTTGAAAATCAAGATTCAGGCACCTAAAAATCAGGAGCAAGATTAAATGATGGGGTGTTTTTTATTTACCTCATGATTTCTGAGGCTTGAGAGCACAAGTAGCATTGCCCCCTCCCCTGCCCCCAACATTGCACTGAAACCATGAGGGTTTATGGTATCTGTAAATAGCCAGAAAAGCAGGCACAAATCCAGTGCTTAAGTTGTAAAAAATCAATTGCATTGGCACAAGCCTGCCCCAAAAGCCAGACTCCTCCCCTAGAAGTCAAGCCTCCCCCCCATCCAGAGCTTGTCAGTTGTCCAGCTAGCCACTTGACTATCCTGCCTCTCTACAGATGGATATAAAACAAAGGACCATGGTCGCAATCATGTGGCCAGCGGAAGTGGCGCCTACGCGAGGCGCATGGCCGGAATGCCTATGCTCAGGCATGCATGCGCATGAAAGCGCATGAGACAAAGGCATGACCTCTGTTGATGAGACCCCTGAGCCCGCACACCCCATGGCCTGGGGGATGGAGCAGGAGCAGTGCCTACTACATCCATTGGGCTGCAGGGTGTGTGGGCTCAAGGGGGGGGAGGTGTGTGTCACGTCAGCAGGGGTTCTGCCTTTGCCCCACACAGCTTCCTGGTGTTCAGCGAGCATGTGCGCCTGAGCGGTCGCCATCTGGCCGTAAACTACACCTGCAGGCAGCTTATGGTGACCACAGGATTGCACCCCATGTGTTTTGACATATGGTGGCAAGTACAGGAGGCAGGACAGGTAAGACATGGATGAAAACCAAATAAACCATCTGTCTTTTGTTTCCTAACCTGAAATGGCCAATATTGGTCTTTTCCTGGTATTTCATATTTCAAGGTGCTTGGGAATATTTCCTGAGGTTTATCCCTCTTTGAATTTAATTGCCAGTGATGAGTCTTGTTAAGCCCTTTCCTATACCCCCTCCCTCATGCCCCCTTCCCCATTAAGTCTTCCTGGACCTATAAAATATATTAGTTACACCTTTTTTAAAAAAAAATCTCTCCACATAAATGGTAATTCAGAAAATTGTGTAGCCTGCCAGGCACTAATCAAGTACCAATTGGTACCAGATGTTCCCAGGCCGAGTCAAGTACCACAATTTCGATGGGTCGATCCCCGGGCATATCCTGGCTGCTCATACCCTCCCGCAGCCAGAATATGTGCCGGGGGGAGGTCTGAAAGTGTCCTAAGTTATTCAAGGTAGTTACAACATGAGCAGACTATGAAGAACTGCAACAGGATCTTACGAGACTGGGTGCCTGGGCATCTAAATGGCAAATGAGATTTAATGTGAACAAGTGCAAAATGATGCACATAGGGAAAAATAATCCAAATTATGAGTACACAATGCTGGGTACTAAGCTAGGAGTTACCACTCAGCAAAAGAATCTGGGAGTGATTGTGGACAATACATTGAAATCCTCAGTGCACTGCGCACCAGCAGTCAAAAAAGCAAACAGAATGTTAAGAGTTATTCACAAAGGAGTGGAGAATAAAACTGAGGAGGTCATAATGCCTCTATACGAATCAATGATGCGACTGAACCTGGAATATTGTGTGCCGTTCTAGTCACCCCATCTCAAAAAAGACATAGCTGAACTAGAAAAGGTATAGAGAAGGGCAACGAGAATGATAAAGGGTATGGAACAGCTTCCGTACAAAGAGGGGCTTGACAAGCTGGGTCTCTTCAGTTTAGCGAAGAGAAGACTGAGAGGGTGCATGATAGAGATTTATAAAATCTTGAGTGGTGTGGAACGAGTAGATAGGGAACTATTATTTAACCTCTCAAATAGTACTAGAACTAGGGGACACTCCATGAAGCTAGCTGCCGGCTGATTTAAAACAAATAAAAGGAAGTACTTTTTCACTCAACACATAATTAACGTATGGAATATTTTGGCAGAGGACATTGTCAAGGCCAGTAGTAGCTAGGTTTTAAAAAGGCCTGGATAAGTTCTTGGAGTGAAGGTCCATTAATGGCTATTAATGAAGTAGCTTATGGGATGAACTTCTTACTGTCGGGAGCTGGGAGTGAACAACAGGGAATGAATTGCCCATTGTGACTGTTGGTCCTTTTCCCCTGTGATCGAGATTGGCCACTGTCAGAGGAGAGGATAATGGGCTTGATGGACCATTGGTCTGACTTAGTATGGCACTTTTGATGTTCTTATGATGCCCTCGGGAAGCTCCTGTACTACCACACGCTCCCTGGTGCTGACTCATCTGCCTGACTGTACCATTGCTCCCACTACTTCTCCAACCTCTGCTCCTTCCATCCTGGCACACTGCTCAACTGAGGTAGTGCATACAGCTCTACTGTCAACCCCTGATCCTCTTGGTCAATCCCCTATTATTATGTAGTTGAATTTTTATTCCTCCCCCAAGGGTTAGGGTTAAACTATGTAAAATTCCTATGAAAACCAAACCCAAACACTATCCCTGCTTGCTAAAAGTCTGGCTAAATAAGTAGATCTTGCATTGCCCCTGGAAAATGCTCATTCTAGAGCACTGATTAAACTTCAGGGGAAGGGAGTTCCAAAGCTCTCGAGCAGCCACTGAGAATGACTGTCAACATGTCCTTGTTGTGCCGACTTGGTACCATGATAGAACTTGCTAGAGACCTGACATGAACATAATGAACATGGTGGTCTTTTAGATACCGATCTATCCTCTAAGAACTTATCCAAACCTCTGCTAATTCCCCTTCTCTTCAAACCTCTTTTCAAGCCCAAGAGAATCAATTTGTTTCTTTCATAGATTTCACTGTGGCTTCTTCTATCAGCCTGGCCTCCCAGTGTGATGCCAAGCAACTCCCTGCTGATCTCGCTGCTGGTGGTGCGAACAACGCAGGTCAGGTCTGACGCAACTCATTTGTGGAGCTTGGATGGCTCCTGACATGACTGTTGTACATTGGTTCTTGCCACCACTATTAACCGCTCTCTTTCATCCTTTGTCTAAACTTTCTTCCTAAAGAGAAGAGAAAAAAAGGCTGGCATAATGGAATTATGGAATCATGCTGTTTGAAAGCCATTTGACTGCACTACATTTGTTCTTGGATTGTCAGTCGCCGAGCTGCCGATCTGGCTTTTGCAAAGGCCGAGCTGTTCAGAGAGTGAGCCAAGTTGCATTTTTATTCAGCTTCCCTGCAGTTTCCCACAGGGAGGCTCAGAGGGTCTGCAGGGAACTCCTGCTACCCCCCACCCCACCCCCGTAGAGCTCTCGGCCTCTTTATATTGGCCTTCTTAGCTGACCTCACCACTCTGATTCTTTCACATTACTAGAAGCTACTGTGAATTTATCCAGCTAAAGTCTGGCACTGGGGAGGTCATGATTTCATCTTTCTTAATCAATGAAGCTTTAATAGCAATCTTTGCTTCACTAAGGCAGTGAAAACAAACAGGACAGAAGCTCAGGCTTATGCTGTTGTACCTACAGGCTCCATTTCTCAACTCTTTGGAAGACTCCTCATTATTAATGTATACAGCACCAGAAATGGGCCTGACGTTGAACACTCATGATTAGAGAAAGTTCCCTGCTAGGGCTGAAGATGAAATTCTGCCTGTTTTTTATTTCAATTAGAACTGGACATTCTGGGTAAAGCCACATGAGGCAGAGATGGAAGACTACCATGCCTTGGGTAGTATTACCCCATTCTTGGCATCAGGGGCCACAATGCAATTTTTATTATTATTATCATTGTTGTTGTTGTTGTTGGTGGTGGTGGTGGTGGTGTTTTGTTTGTTGTTGTTGTAGTAGTAGTAGTAGTAATAATTATTACAGGGTAAAAATCCTGCCCTTCTCTGCAATGGACTCAGGGTAGCTTAAACAATAAAAAATCATATTTTAAAATAATTTAAATTCAAAATTACCTGTCCACTCCTCCTCCTCTTTATCATTTCTATAGCGCCACTAGTCGTAAGCAGTGCTGTAATTCACTCTCCAAAATACAACTTAAAACATGTTCAACAACTATTATAAAAGCATAACTCAAATATGGAAATGTCAAAATAACAATATTTATCCGACACCCCCCCCCCAGGGATCAAACATAACTCACCCCCTTTCCCCCATAACACCCCCTCTCACTGAGGGATTGGGATATAGCCCACCCCCCACTCCAACCCCCCCTCTGTCACTGAGGAATGAGACCTAGCCCAGCCCCATTCTTCCCCAACCCCCTTCTCTCAGCAAGGAGCCAGGGAAAACACCCCAGTTCCCCCCACTTCTGCCCAAACCCCTCACACCAGGGGGTCATGGCACAACCCTTCCCCCCTACTTCAACCTGTTCCATCCTCCAGGCCATAATCATGTCCAGAGCTGCTCCTTGACACTGGGGCAATAAGACTCCCCCCAATCCCTACCCTTCCCCAACAACATCCCCCCAGTCTCTAAATGCATAAGACAAAAATAAATAAATCAAAACTCCAAAACTCCTGCCAGGCAGTCATATATCCCATTCTAGTCTATTTTCAGAAATGATGCTACCAAGCTTAACCACACTTTACCACACTTAACCCCATCCCAGGGTCACAACCACCATCACTTCTGTTCGGTGGCCACCAGATGTTCGGCACACTTTGCCCCGAACCATGGTAGCAGTTACCACTGGTTGTGAATTCATAAAATCATGTAGAAAAGCAAGTGGTAAGTATTACCACGATTCGGGGCAAAGTGTGGTAAGGCACACGGTCAGGTCTGTTCTGGGTATTGGCCTACCCTGGGGAGGGGTGGTGGTTGTTACCCTGGCTTGGGTCTAAGCATGGTAGCATCACTTCTGAAAATACCCTAAGTCTCCAGATAATTACTTAGGATTTCCAGACTCACTGGCCAAAAACAGGCCACCAATGGCCAATGCCCTTTGATGTCACTCTTCGGCTAGAGCCAAAGGCCTGAAGTCCTTAGGGATAATGGTGTGCATGTCATTTTGGTTATTACAATAATGATATTGAAAATTGTCATTTTCATTATTGTTACTGCAACAACGAAAACTACTATTAATAATTTTAAAAAAAGAAATGAAAATAACATTTTGTTTCTGAAATAAAGGTAAAACACTGAAAAATGTATTTACTGATATAACTCTTTTGTTCCTTATTCAATTCTGATTAAACATGAGGGAATTGTATCCCAAATCGAGGGCACTAATTGCACCAAATATCAAAACAATTAAATAAAGGAAACTGATTTTAGAAGCAATTGAATGTTGTGATTTTAAGAAAAAGTCTATACATATTCATGGCTACAACATCTTTCTCTTCCATTCACTTTGCATGAAACCTGAGAATCTTATGTCCCTCCACAAGCTGAATACTCCTGCCAGTTTTCAGAAAGATTGGATAAAGGGTCCTGATGGTATAAGACATTAACTTAAAAATGCATTTACAGCTGTACCATTTGTATATTCCATCCTATTTACAGGATATTTGGCAGTAATGTATCACGCTCCCTCTCAGTTATCTCTGCCAAACTACAGAGCAATTTGATAAAGGGACCCAATTGTATAAGCAATTGAAATTGTCCTCTTGAAGACCATTATTTAAATAAATGGTAGCACATGCAGTGCCAGTCAGAGGCAGGCACATGGCATGGCAGGGGGAGAGAGGATGTAGGAGGGAGGATGTCGAGCAACCCAAAAGATTGACAGACACATTCACTGGCAAATTACTGCATGTTTCCAGCTTTACAGGACCAATGGGTGGTGGCTTTGAGGTGGGTATAGAAGGGACATAACTGGGACTTTTGAGGTAGCATCCCATCAATCAGGAGACATAGTTTACATATCCAGGCTAGCCAATTATCATCACAATCACATCCTGCAGCACTGTGACAGAGGACATACGAGAATCTCTATCGGCTCTTTCCTAAACAGATGCTTCTGACTTCCCAGTAACAAGTGGGGGAGAGATGTTGGGATGGCCACAGCACAGAATGAGGATATTTGGTTGACATTTTTTCTGGCCAATTGGCATCACAAACCAATCTTATACCACAGTGACACGTAAGAGAATCCCTGGCATAGACTCCTTCTCTGCATATGCTCTGCAGGCAAATAAAATTGGGAATCTTTATCACATATGTCTTATATTTGGCAGAGATGATAGTGAAAGTGTGATATATAGCCCTGCCCAATTTCATGTACACTGGTTGGACTACAAAGATGTTACAGTCAGACTTACATTTATAAGTTAATTACTTATACCACCAGGACCCTTTATCCAATCCTCCTGGAAGTTGGCAGAGATATTAAATATGGGAAGGGTTATGAATGTGCCAAGTCTCCTCTATATTAAATGTGGGGCAAAGAATTTACAGCTAAGAATGTATATGAAGATTTTTTGCAAAATAAAATTATTCAACTGCTTATAAAATCAGATTCCTTTATCCAGTCTTTTTGGAATTTGGTACACATAATGCTTTCGATTGACGGTATAAACTCGCTAAGATTCAAGCAAATATAATGAAAAACAAAACATTACAACTGAAAATGTGTTTTTGATTTAAACCAATGGAAAATGAAAACAAAAGCAAAAATGAAAACAAAAGCAAAAAAATGAAAACAACAATTTGATATTTATGAAAACAAAAACAACAGATTTAAGTAACAAAAACAAAAAATGAAAGCAAAAATTACATGGGCCCCTGGTGCACACCTCTATTAGGGGACTTCCCTTCCACATATGCCTGCAGAAGAAGGGGGCTGGTGTTAGCAATCCTCCTCCTCTTCAAACTAAGCCCAACTGCACCCAGAAAGAAGTCACAACTACAGGTCACCTGTTTGGCTGGGATGGGGGTGGGATGGCTGGAGACTGGGCAATGCAGTATATCATGTTATTGGTGCCCACCAGATGTTCCTCGCAGGGTGGGGGGGAGCAGCTGGTTGCTACATGATGTGTCCTATGAAAAAATTGAGGATGGGTAAGGATGGGCTATTTGTGTTGAGGCACTCTCACCCGTCCCATGCACCCACATCATGACTGGGGGCAGGATCTTGGTTATGCCAGGGGAGGGAGGTGGGGTAGGTTCAGGTGATCTATTGCATGGTTGGAGATGTGGTCTGATCCGGCAATGGTGGGATCTCCAAGAATGGCCCGGCTGACTGGTTTCCTCATGGGGTGGTGGGGGGGGGAGGGCCTTCTCATGTGCCCAGCTCAAGCATTTTTACACACACCTTAGTGTTTGTCTTTCAATCTTCTGGGTTTACAAGTCCACAAGTAAGTTCTGAATGCATTCTTCACACACACACTGCCATGAGGCAACCTAAAGTAGCCACAGCTGTAGATGTTAGAGGCTGCCATGGAAACCAAGTGACCACAGCTGCCTGGAACAAAGCAGTTTACCAGGAGAATTTTTAACACACAAAAGTCCTGGGAGAAGTTCTACACAGAAGTTCAAAGAGCCAGATGTTTAAGGTTTGGGTGAGTGATTTAGACACACAGAAAGTTCAGGATGTAACAGCAAACATACAAGAGAAATGTGTGTGTAAAAACATACAGTGTGGCAGTGCTGATTGACCGCCACAAGGCTGCATGGAGATCGGGCCTCCGCAACTCATGTGGCTTCACTCTAAGGGAGTATAAAGAGAAGTATTGAAATGCAATTCAAGAGGGTGAGAAGCCAGGGAAATCCTGATGTAAGAAGAAGGTTTTTAGGAGGGACTTGAAGGGCAGGGGGTGCGAGTAGAGTCTGTATCATTGGGGGGGGGGGAATTCTAGGCATAGGGGGAAGCATGTGAAAAAGGGGGAAATGTTTTATGGAGCAGAAGATTTGCGGGTCTTCTTGGACACTTTCCCCAGTCATCTTGGTTTCTTTTCCCCTTTAGGCGATCTAATCATGGGATCCCATGAGAATTGCTGTGAACTTATTAAAATCAGGTTTGTTTGTTTTTTGTTTTGGTTTCATTTGGGTTTTTTTTAAATCCAAGATTAGGCTGTTTTTTCCCTTTGCCTATGATCATGAATGGTAATATTGCCTGGTCACCCCTCCTCCCTGTATTCCCAGTGCTCCTCTTATGCTCTCATTGTTCAGTAATTCTTCCGTATTGGTTTACTTCTTCCACGTCACCTGTTCAGTCACATCTCTTCTCCAAGCTGAAGAGTTCTAACCTATCACGCCTCTCCTCGTATGGAAGCTATTTCTAATCTTTGATGATTTTTGTCTCCCTCATCTGTGCCTTTCCTAGTTTCTGGGGAAACAACTCAGTCATTCTAATAATGATATAAAGATGACCACATGAGGTCAGTCGCCATACAGTCTACATTGAAATCATTGGAATGGAAAGATGTTTGTTGGCTTTAGTGAACTGTGGTTTAGACCACAGGAATACTAAATATTAGAGCAGAAGTGGGAACCTAGTTTAATACTCTTGGATAACACCTGCTTTTCCAAGTACTGTGTTGAGCACCCAAATACCTCAAAAAATTGTAACTTTCATTACCAATTATCGATTTCCCAGTTACTGATAGGTAAGTCAGTATGGAAAACTTGATCGTAAACTTGATTGGAAAGATAAATCAGTACAAAAAACTAGAAAAATTGTGTTATGGAAACATGAAAATTCAGGATGGTAAATTGATATTCTTCGACTGGAAAACAACGGGCATTTTTACACACACCTTACAATGTTGGTCTTTCAATCTTCTGGGTTTCACAAGTAAGTTCTGGATGCATTCGTTACACACACACACACACACACACACACACACACACTGCCCTGAGGCAGTTCCTGGATGCATTCTTCACACACACACTGCCCTGAGGCATCCTAAAGTAGTCAGACGTGAGGGGTTGCCACGGTAACCAAGTTACCATCGCTCACTGCAGCAAAGCAGTTTACCAGGACAACGTTTTACACACAGAAATTCTGCGAGACACTCAGATGTTACAGGATCCAGATTTGTAAAACCACAGAGATCAAGAACTTCTTAAATCTGAGAATATGCAGAAGTTCAAAGAACCAGATGTTTAAGATCTGGGTGAGTGATTTAGAAACACAAAAAGTTCAGGATGTAACAGCAAACATGCTGGAAAAATGTGTGTGTAAAACCACCCAACATTTCAGACATTGGGTACCTGAATCAGGCACTAATTGAGTACCAATTAGTGCCCAAATGTTGCACGTCAATTTGGTACTAGAAGTTCAATGGGCATTAGGTGTGGGACTATTGGCAAAATCTTAGTCCTCAGTTTTCTCAGTTCTCAGTTCTCTGTCAATCGATTTTATATCGGTTCTCTCCGTATCACATTATTAGCATTGCAATTTCCCCCATTGACTTCAATGTGGAAAACCGCAATGTTAAAAATCAGATTAAAAAACCCCCACTGTAAAAGATCCAATACTGTCGTGAACCAAGAACGAACCGAGATATCGGATTAATCCAATATAGCCATTATCGGCTACTTTCGGTTCTTGGCGATACCGAGAGTCTCATCCATAATGGGCATACCTGTTTTTGTGGGTACTTGTTTCAGCTCTAATACTAATGCAAAATGGCATCCCTGCCCCAAAGGTTGGCACAATGGCAGAGTAAGGTGGCCACAAGAACTGCAGTCACCAGAGCCCCTTCCATACGAACCTCACTGGCAATGGAAATAATGAAGAAACAAATCAATACTCCTTCTCTGTTTTCCCTCTCTTGTCTCCTGTTTCATTTACCATGGGAGAAAAAGGCAGAGGACCAATCTCTCGTTAACTATTTGTAAATGATCACCTATTTGATGGCAAGCTCTTTTCTAGCTGAATTAGAGTGCAGGGAACAAAATTCATGGATGTGCTACATCATTTTGGGTGTTTTCTGACATGACAGTGCTGAAGTGCCAACACCGACTTACCCCCCTCTAATGTGGGGCCACTACCATGGTCAGGATCTGGCCGGAACCTCAAATTAACATGATGGAGGACTAGCTGTCAGGGAGTGTGGGGAGCTGGGTGGATGGACATGTATCCACCCGGCCCCACTACCACACTGTGCCCAGTGGTCCACCCCCTCCCTTACGGGCAGCCATGGTGGTCAATGATGATCACCAAGGATCCCAGAGTCCTAGCCACTCCAAACTGGGGTGAGTAGACTTTCAGATGTGAAAGCTCGCTTTATTCTCAGTCAGGCAGCAGGATTCCAACTGTGGTGGTGGTGGCTATTCTGGGCTGTGACTCAGGCTCAGGCTCCATCCCGTACTAACATCTGGCGGGCACAAATTTCCATGATGATGTCCCTTGGAGTGAAGTGCACTAAAGCACATTAAAGCTCCCCCCCCCCAACTCACATTTGAAACTACCCTTTTTTTATGGTTCCCGCACCTTTCACCAATCCTGCTTTTGTGTCTTCCATCAACTTCCTTTTTTCTTTCCCTTTCCCTTTTCTTTTCTTTCTATTTCATATAACAGCTTTGCAGGTAGAAGGCATTATTTACTGTTCATTATATATTAATAATTCCCTCCCAAAAAACTGGTCCTTACTGTTAGGTAATTTTTAGTTTGGCCTTGGGAGAGTTGACTAACCAGCTGGTCATTCCCACCTAGTGTTATCGACTGGTTTCGAAAGAAGGGTTATCGACACAGTGCAGCAACATGCAGTAGGATTCCAAAGAAACAGGCTTACTGTCATAGCAGTTCTTATAATGAAATTTAAGCAATCAGCCCCATAATTTCTCTTATTAGTTTTTGCGAGACTAGAAAAGGTCAAAGCCCCAGCAAGCAATGATTCGCAAATAACAGGTGCATCCACTTTCTATTATACTGCCATGGGACACTGCTCTGTCACTTTTATTTACTGAATCAATCCACCAATGTCCAGCAGGAGAACAACAGTTAAATGGCCATTAATTGTAGGCTGATGCGCTGATGAAACAAATCTCCAAAGGGACAGTAAACCTTTGTTCTTTTGCCTCCTCCAGCTCCCATAACGGGATTAGCAGTAAATCACTCAACGCTTCATCTTCTTATTAAAAATTTACCATACTGATCATCCCAGGTGACATCCAACTAATCAACATGTCATTTCTTCTCAGTGCTCCTGTATAAGATGACTTATCCATAAGCAAGATGCGTACGGCGGATGTGACAAACCACATGGTCCCTTTTTGATGGCCCATCGTGAAAGGCAGAAAGCTACAAATGGCTGCTTGAGGTACCTACTTGAAATACAAGGTTGATTTTTATATTTGTATATGTTAATAAACCTCTCCTAAGAGAGACAGTATGGCCCACTGGACAATGAGTTGCTTTTAGAGCTAGGAGTCTTGAATTCAAATCCTAGACTCAGTGATTGGCCCTAACTTAAGTCATGGGGGTCACAGTTGTTTCCTCACTTTAACCCTGATTTAGTTCACTCAAAAAGGGAGGCAAAAAGGGAGGTTATAACCTCTGAAGAAATGAGAGGTAAAGCGAGGTGGAAATTTACTCCACAGGACTAGGACTGAAATGAATAGTAAACATTTTATATGCAAGTATTTATGGGTTTCTGAGGACTGGCTCAGCTCTGAGTGTTCAGCCCGTCCTCAGAAACTCAGATGAATACTCGCTACTCGGCAAGTATTTTCCAATTACCGAGTCACCTTATATAGAAACAGAAAAAGCCTTGTATGTTGGTTCAAGTATTCAACTGAGTACCAAATACCAAGTCACAGGCTGATTCTTCTGTTACTTGGTACTCAGTAAAACCGAGTCAAATACCGAAATACTCAGTAAAAACTGAGCAACTTCGAATACCAGGTTTCAGCACTACACAGGACCTGTCCATGTGAAGAATGAAAAGTTAAGGAATAATTTGAAGAGTCAACAGGGTTTCCGTTCGTAGAATACACAATCATTTATCTTCTGAAGCAGTCTCCCTTCTCTGTGTTGGTGCAAACACTTGAAAAGCAAAGTAGTTATTTCAGAGAAATTACTGCTGGGGTAAGTGCCCTGGGGTAGTCTGACTGTGTGAACCTCAAATCTCCATTAGAGATGAAATGGTTAGTTCATTCCATAACTGTGGTAAATAATTGAAATTTCACATACCTAATCAGTGAAAGGATGAGTAACCCTATACCACAGCAGTTAATGATTGACTGAAATATGGACTAATAATACTTTGCCATTACTGCATAATGGGCAGAAAAATATTTTTATAAATAAATAAATAAATAAATAATTTAGCATGTAACTGATTTACCGTTTTTTGGTGTTCTGTTGTTTCCAGTTTATTTCTGGACCAATAGCAAAGATTCCTTCATCAGATTTGAACCAGACATCCTTTAAACTGGCATCAGGTTGGAGGAGGGGGATTAGGGAAATAAACAGGAAAGGAATTGTAGACAAACAGAATCAGCCAGTAACCTTGGAATAGAGGAAACAACTTCAATGGTGGCCCATGGCTCAGGTGGTAGAGTGCATGCTTTTCATGTATAAGGTCCCAAGTTCAATTCTTGGTATCTTTGATTAAGGATCGTGGTAGCACCCTTGAGTGAGACCTCTACTGGGGATTCTGGAGGGTCTCAGGTAGCATGCCTGGGTGAGACCTCTGCTGGAGACCCTGGAAAGCCGGATTTGAAACCCAGCTGCTCTGTCAGGTTGTGGCAATACTGGCCTAAGATGGACCACTGGTCTGACTCAGTTAGGCAGCTCCCTATATCCTTAATATGGTAACACAATAAACAGGTCAGTCAGTAAATCAATAACTTAATGCCAGTTTCAAGGCTGACTTGATCTCTGTTGTGTCTGAAGGCAGGACTGGAACCAATGGACTCAACTTACAAGAAAACAGATTTTGGCTAAACCTTAGGAAGAACTTCCTAATGGTAAGAATTGTTCACCAACGGAACAGACTGCCAAGGGCAGTGGTGGGCTCACCTTTGTCAGGGATTCTGTAGCTGTGGATTCGGGGTTGGACTAGATGGCCTTGGAGGTATCTTCCACCTCTTAAGATTCAATAATTCTATGAACTTTGTAAGTGGAAATTTGATCAAATAATACGTGACTACTGCTCTATAACTGATTGTTGCTGGTGCAGCTCAGCTATGGCAAATCTGCCAGTTACTGGTTAATACATGTTTAACCATTTCAGCTAGGACTGCGCATAGGGTCATGTGTTTGCATTTGTATTTGTGGTTTTAGTATTTGTGTTTATTTGTATTATATTTGCATCTTTGCTTGTATTCATTGCATTTTATTCATTTGCATCTTTGCTTGTATTGCATTGCACACGATGAACACGGTTCCCTGCATATCGGTTATTTTGGCACAGAAGTGCAGTGAGGCTCTGCCATTTTGATAGATCTATAAGGAAAGGAGTCAGAGCAGCCCAGCTCCAAGGTGAAGCTGGGCTGAAATATCTGGGGTCTGGTCTAAGACCTCAGATGCCATGTGTGGCAGGCCAGAGTCATTTTGGGCAGTTAGGCCTTTAAGAGGGTTAGCGCTGGCACGTGTGGTGGTGCTAGCAGACCTACAGGTGCTGGAACAGAAGGATGACAGCCCCTGATTGGGAGGACAGCTGAGTTTGGGTGTGGGTGTGGCCAGCCCAAAGGAAGAAGCAAGCCTGAGGGTAGTAGCTCAGTCTTCCAAGGGACACAAGTTAAACAGCACCTTGAAGGAAACTCTCCTGCTGAAGGGTAACAGCCAGAAGAAATTGTTGGGAAACCCCAGGGAGTGCCTGGTTATAGAGACTTCTGGACAATCAGTATTTCTGCAGTGAGCAGTCAAAGGAAATCTGAGAGGCTGTAAGTAGAGACTTTAACCGTGTATAGCAACTACTGGTGGAGATGGTATAAATGCACAGACACTTCTGAGCGACTATTGAGTGGTAATTCCCCATAGAGACTATTGAGTGGTGGGTCCCTGATTCTGAGAAGACTTACAGTGGGCAGGTCATAACTCTGCTACATCATGTGTGTGGTTTGGGGGAGTGGGGGTTATGGGAGGGATTGTGTTCACTTTGAATCCAAATAAACAATCCTAGTATTTGTGTTTGAGTATGGGAATCCGAAAGGGCTTTGTGTTTATTTGTATTTTGCTGAAACCCGAATGCATACTCCTAGTTTCCGCTCTATTCTTCTTCTGTAAGATTAGGTTACAAAGAGCATGCTTAGTTAAGGGAGTGCTTTAGAACCATCGAACTGTAGAGTTGGAAGGTGACCCAAGAGTCATCTAGCCCAATGCTCTGGTCTCACTCCGAAAGACACGTTGCATTCTGCAACAATTTATGGTGACCTGCTTCAGACACTTTTCTCTTGAGCGGAAAAAGGTATCCTTCCATTCAAGTTCATGCTGACAAGGCCTTTTCTTGTGTCTCAGCTGTTACATTTTGTTCACGGCTTCCTCATAAAATTCTTTGATTAAATAGGATTTCTCTTTATTTGCAAAACCCCAGACAAAACCTCAAAACATCCTTTGAAGTTGCCCAAAGTGTGAAAAAAATAAAAATAAAATTAAACATAACATTTTAATTAATTGATCATTATCATTATTATTTCATTGTTAACACATCACAGCCATACATGCCACTTCCTGACATACAAGAATGCCAGAGTCCCGCTGTGCGGAGCTACCCTTCTAAATTAGACAGATAACACAACAAATGATTACAGTAGAGCAGCACTTTATCTCTTGGGCATCCCTTGGTATTCTTCAGAGCTGGTGCCATTGAGAAGTGAGGCGTGGATATTCTTTTCAAGCTAAAATTACTGAGAAAAGCCATGACGGCTGGGAGGAGCCTTTGATGTTAGAATTCTTATGTCATTGTCAAATCCAGTACATGAAACATCCATCAACTTCACATCAGAAACAACATTCTCCTTTTTTCAAAATCTGGTCTTAAGGGTTTGCAGCATGTGTCCCAGAAGACTAATGAGAAGCTGGGGGTGGTTTGATTGATAAAAGCTATGTTTCCATTGATAATATGCTACATGGCAGGCATTAGAGGCGATACAACAAAAAATTCTGCCACTCGATAGGCGTTTATGCAAAACAGCCAATAGGGGGTAGCATGAAAGGATAGTTACACTTCATCTTGCAGCAGGGGTGGCCGTGATTTGCCCAAGTGAGGGCCATATTGGTGTGTTGCCAAATGCCCACGGGCTGTGTTGAATCTGCATGAAAGGGAGCAGATGGCGTCAGCTGCCCATCACTTTATAATACAGAAACACGGCCTACGGAGGAAAACAGTACAAAACTTTTCTAATTAAATCTGAAACAACATGCCTGAGCCATTCCCCAGTCGGCCAGCCTTTCTGGTGGCATTCATGAAAGGCCATTTCCAGTCCTAGTCAGGACAGAGAAGGGCACAGGAATGAAAACTGAGGACCAAGGACGGAAGAATTTGATAACCAAGCAAACCTTTAGCACCTCTGAATGTTGCATGTATTAGGAGGTGTGTATACACTCCAACCCAAAGTTACGTCTCAATCTCCTCAGTCAGCTACTAGTACTAACCTGTACTTTCCTGAACAAAGGAGCTAGGCCCTGCATAGTTCCATTTAGTCTAACTGTTGCTCCTAAGATAAGGGAACTCTCTAAAAGGGCTGGTTCAAAACAGTCATTCATATTTTATGAACAAATGCCATGAAATCAGAATGACTGTAAAAAAATCCCACCAAAATTCTGATCTCAATCAATTTCCAATCAGAATTCAGATTGGATGGTTCCCGATCTGATTCATTGGATTTTTCCCACCATTCCATTCAGAATGGTGGCTGCTGTTCTATGCATGCACAAAATGGCAGTAGCCATACAACAAGATGGCAGCCAAAATGGAAACCACCATTTTGCACATGGACAGAATGGTGGTCACAATTTATGCATGCACAGAACCACAGCCACCATTTTTAATTTTTTTTTGGTAGTCTAATTAGAATTTAACAGAACAGTTGTTCGGACTGAGTTCCAATTGGACCGAATGAAACACCTGGTTCCATCAGAGATGGAATCTGGGCAAAAAAATGGATTCACTCCTACTCTCTAAATTTTTCTTAAATACCACTTACTTGCCTTAATTAGCCTCACCGTAACATGAGTGAAGCTGGATGCATTAATTATCACAATAGGTAAAACTCAGCCTGAGCACTATGTCTGTTTATACCTTGGAGACAGGAAAATACAGAGCGACTGAGAATACTTTTCTATAACATTCAGGAAGGGGTAGGGACTGTTGTCTATTTAAACCAATGTTAGCGTGGTCACATGAAATCCCCACTCTTGTGCACATGGGTTTTATCGTTCATTTTCCATTCTCCCATTAAATTGAATAATGTGATACAGAGGTCAAAATCTAGCCCTGCATTGTGTTATTAAATTTAATGGGAGAAGTGAGAAATAACACTAAAACCCCTGTATACACGACCAGGAATTTCACTTGAGAGTGCTAACATGAGCTAAACTCATGGCAGTCCCCTCCCCTTTTTGAACGTCGGCAAGCAATGTCTGAAACAGAAGCTAATATGCCAGTCGAGTCTTGTCTGAAGTTTGTATCTTGCTGGTGTATGTTCTGTACTGAGGTCTTCCGGCCTGAACATGGATCAGGCCTGTGTACAGTTATGTATGGTATTCTAATAGAGACAGCTTAGCAACATTATACACAGCCTGTTTCCTTGGTGCTTGTAAACAAGTGAAGGGGAGATTGTGCCACCCAGAATCCCCATACTGAATAAATGGTCTCACTTGTTTTACATCATCAGGTACCTTGCTTTTGGAATATTATATTATTGTTGTTTATTATGCTTATTATTATTATTATTATTATTATTAGTTAATATTATTATCTGAAACAAATGACATTTCATGTTCATGAAGATAATTTGCATAGTGTTGAAACTATAGCTGAAGCCAAGGGCTAAAAACTAGTTGCAAGAAATGTCACAATATTGAGAAACGGAATAGATTTCTTGAATATTTCTCTACACTGATACAATTGGTCAATACTCAAATGCCGCAAAACACTGTCTCAATTTACATACTTACCACATACCATTTACCATTAATATACCGCTTATTTATTTATTTATTTATTTATTTTTCAATTTAATACCCTGCCCCTCCTCAGGCAGCCTGGGGTGGTTTACAATATAAAAACACTAATACAATTCGATATAAAACATTTTTAAAAACTGCCAAAAGGAGGGTGGCATTTAACACCACCACCACACCACCCCCATACCCCCCTCCACCCTTTCACCCCTCTCCCTCACCAAATGCCTGGCGGAACAGCCAGGTCTTACAACTTTTCCAAAAAGAGGGGCGGTCCGGGGCCAGCTGCACCCCCACTGGAAGAGAGTTCCACAGCTGTGGAGTGGCCACCAAGAATGCCCTATCCTGTGTGGCCCCCCAGAAGACTTGGGGGGCCTCAAGCAGGGCACCCCCGGACAACCGCAGGGGTCGATCCAGCACACAGGGGTTGAGGCGGACCCACAGGTAGGCAGGGATTAAACCATTTAGGACTTTATAGGTCAAAACCAACACCTTGAAGTGGGCCTGGAACGCTATCGGCAGCCAGTGAAGAGCACATGTGCTCCCAGAGGCCCAATTCCACTAAGAGACAGGTCACCACATTCTGCACTAGCTGCAGCCTCCAAGCCATTTTCATGGGTAGCCCCATGTAGAATGTGTTACTATAGTCTAGTCTAGAGGTGATGAAAACATGGATGAAGGTGGCCAGGTCAGAGTCTGAAACATACGGCCGAAGCCACTGCACCAAATGTAATTGGCAAAAGGCTCTCCTCACCACAGACTTCATCTGGGCATCCAAGCAGAGCTGCATGTCAAGAAGCACCCCTAGAGTTTGCACCTCGGGAACCAATGCGGGACAGACCCCGTCCACAACAGGGGTCATTACCCCCATTGCCTTACCCACCAGCATCACCTCCATCTTGTCAGGATTCAACCTCAGTTGGTTGACCCTCATCCAGTACCCCACTGCTGTCAGACACCGGGTAAGCACCAAGACTGCAGGTCCTGGGTCTGTTGTAAAAGAGAGGTACAGCTGGGTGTCCTCCACATATTGATGACACCGCATGCCAAACCTCCTAATCACCTCACTGAGTGGTTGCATATACACGTTGAATAGGATGTGCGAACAGAGTTCAGGAGTTCTGTGTTCGGCCCAAACTTGGGGTGTTCAGGCCGTTTGTGAACACCCCAAACCCAAACTGTCCCCACCCGAACCGGTCAAAAAAGTACCGGTTTCGAACCTGTTCGGGTGGGGGGGGCGAGGGATGGGGGGAACCAGTTTTTTCCTCTCCCCTCCAGGCTGCGCGGGTGGAAGCCCCCCCCCCCCC
>QEPC01001247.1:1389885-1406750 GCA_003113815.1 Sphenodon punctatus
CGCGGGTGGAAGGGGGGACACCCACCCCCCCCGCCCAGTCTGGATTTTTTTTAAAAAAACAACAACCTCCAAACTCACCCCAGGGATTGACATACCTGGTGGTGCTGGGGCTCTGGCCATGGGTCCGGCGGTGGTGGTGGGAGCAGCAGTGGATCCGGATGCTCTCCAGAATGCTTCAGGCCTATTCTAGGTCTTCCGGGAACTGAAGGAGGGCTTCCGGCCCCTCCCTTTCAATGATGAGGGGTCAGAAGCCCTCTTTCAGATCCTGGAAGGCCTAGAAGAGGCCTGAAGTGCTCCAGAGTACTGCTAGAGCCAGATTTGCCACCGCTGCCACCGCTGGACCCAGGGCCTGAACCCCGGTACCACCAGGTAGGTCAATCCCTGGGGTGGGTTTTTTAATTACCAGGCTGGGCGGAGGGGAGGAGGTAAGCCCCGGCACCCCTTCCACCTGTGCAGTCTGGAGGGGGGAGGGAAAACTGAGTTTTCCACTGCCCCTCCGAATGGGTTCAGTGAAACTGAACAGGTTCGGGCCGAACAACCCAAACCCGAATGGTTTCGGGGGGGGCGAACTTCAAACGGGCCGAACACTGAACCCCCCAGTATTAGCATATCCCTAACGTTGAACAGGAGAGGGGACAAGACAGAACCCTGCGGGACACCACACAAGAGGCCTTGGTATGATGAAAAACATTCTCTAAGTACCAGTTGCTGAGTTCTTCCTGCTAGGAATGAGTGGAACCATTCAAGAACAGTCCTGCCCACTCCTGCACAGTCTGAAGGCACATCACCAACATCTCATGGTCAATGGTATCAAACCCAGTCAAAAGATCTAGCAACACCAACAGGGTCAACTGACCCCGGTCTAACTCTCGGTGCAGGTCATCCACAATGCCACAAGCGCAGTCTTGGTGCCATATCCCGGATGAAATCTCAGCTGGGAGGGATCAAGAAAACAGATGCGATCCAGATGCCCCTGCAGCTGCTGGGCCACTACCCGTTCAATAACCTTCCCTAAAAAGGGAAGCTTAGAGACAGGCTGATAGCTGGGAAGGGAGTCAACGTCAAGCAATGGTTTCTTGAGCAGAAGTCACACCACCGCCTCCTTGAGGCAGCCTGGAACTCTACCCTCCGAGAGGGAGGCATTGACCACCCCCCGCCAGCAATTAACCCATTTGTCTCAGCGCAAGATTTCACTAGCCAGGACGGCCACGGGTTTAACTCACAAGAAGTGGCCCAAACCACTCCAAGGACCCCAATCACATCAGCGAGCACCACTGACTGGAATTGATCCCACACAATTTGGTCAAGCTGGAGCTTCCATAACCTCCGGCTCTCCTGCCTTAATAAATGCAGCATTGAAGTTGCAGTGAATACGAGTGATTTATCCATAAAATAGTCCACAAACGTGTCACAGAAAGCCATAGAAGACTCCACTCCTAGGTGGAGAGAGGCCGGACTGACCAACCCCCTCACCACCCAGATAAGCTCCACTGGACGGGATTTAGCAGATGCTATGAAGGTAGCAAGAAACTCTCTCTTTTTTTGCTGTCCTCATAGCCACAGCATAGGCTCATAAACTGGCTCTATGCTGCAATCTTAGCTCTATGTTTACCATTTACCATATCCATTTTACTTCCAGCTTTTTGTCTGTTTGTTTTTTACAGCATTGCTTCCTGAGAAAACAAGAATACTTACCACCCAGCCAGCTGCCATCCCCAAACTCAGGCTGGCCTGCCCAGAGAGAAATATAGTGAGAGATCCTGGGGAAAAGAGCAGAAAACCCCAAATCAGGGTGCAGTCAGGGTGTAGCATTGCTTGGGGGCCAGGAAGGCTGAGGATTGAGAACCAGACTGCCCAATCCATGCCATACCACTCAGGCATGTGCCGTCCCCAAATCCTGACTGCCCCAGCTAGGGAGAAATAGAGGGAGAGTAAGGATATGTGGAGGAGGATGGAGATTCAGACAGCCTGTCCATACCAGATGCCACCAGCAACAGGGTCCCATAGCCTGGGGTAATTACCTTCAGGATCCAACCCCAAAGACCCAAGCCTAGATGGGTACTTTGCTTCCTAGGTACTCATTCCTAGTGCTGTTTAGGGATGGGTCCCCAAGTAGAATATCTTTTGGGGGAGGGGGGGGAGTGGATGGGTTTTTTTCTATTTCTGTTTTTTCCGTTTTTTTCCATTGATTTTTCTCCATTTTTTTTCCTTATTGACTTCAAGGGAATTTCTCCCATTGAAGTCAATGAGAACAAACAAGAAAAAAATCAATGGAGAAAAAAAAATCCACCACGAAATGATGGAACTGAAAAAAGAACTGCAATTTTGGTTAATTAATTAATTAATTAATTAATTAATTAATCCATTAATTAATTCCAACGTTTTTATCCCACCTCTCTTGCCAAAGTAGCTCGAGGCAGCTTACAAAAATTAAAATGTTTAAAAATTTACATACAATATATAAAATACATAGAAGGGAGGCATAAAAGAGAATAAAACTGAGGATGTCATAATGCCTCTATACAAATCAATGGTGTGCCTGCACCTTGAATATTGTGTGTCGTTCTAGTCGTCCCATCTCAAAAAAGACATCGCTGAACTAGAAAAGATACAGAGAATGGCATAAAAATTATCAAGGGCATGGAAAGGCTCCGGTATGAGGAGAGGCTTGGTAAGTTGGGGCTGTTCAGTTTAGTGAAGAGACGACTGAGAAGAGATATGATAGAAGTCTATAAAATCATGAGTGGTGTGGAACTAATAAACAAGGAGCAGTTATTTACCCTCTCAGCTAGTACTAGAACTAGGAGACACTCCATGAAACTCATGGGTGGCAAGTTTAAAACAAATACAAGAAAATATTTTTTTCACTCACCTTATAATTGGGTTGTGGAATCAACTGTCAGAGGCTGCGGTAAGGGCCAGTACTATAGCTGAGTTTAAAAGAGGCTTGGACAAGTTTCTGGAAGATAGGTCCATTAGCAGCTATTAGTCAGACAGGATCAGGGAACATGACGGGAGCTGGGGGAAAACAACAGGGAACGGATCCCCCATTGTGACCTGTTGGGTGCTTCTCCCAAGCCACCGTGATTGGCCACTGTCGGAGGACGGGATGCTGGGCTAGATGGACCATTGGTCTGACCCAGTATAGCACTTCTTATGTTCTTAAGGCTTGGCGTAACAAAACTGAAACGGCTATTTTCAGGACATTTCGGTTCTATCCGAAACCAAAATTACCACCCCTACAATACTCGTCATAGTCCATTCAAGTGGATTCTCGCCCTCTGATCTGGCTCAATCCCTCCCAAAGCCAGGCAACAAATCTCCACACATAATCCCCTGGATAGCATACCTTCTTATAACTCAGTCCTCAATGGTTAGGCACAGCCTCGCCTCCAGTCAGGTATGCAGGTCTTCTTAAATGGACAACTACTATCCAGGTCCCTCCAGGTCTCAGCTAGGACAGAGCCCATCTCAGTTTTTAAACAAGACACTCCTGTTTGAATGTGGAGGTGTTCTGGCTAGTTCTACTGCAACCCATGCATCTCCACCCTTCGCCCATGCACAGAGAAACTGGCAAAAAGGTGTGTTGCTCCGTGCATGGAGGTGGATGGAGATGGGTGTGCGCCCATCTTTTCCATCCCCCCACACAAGGCCACCACAGAGGCACTTCACCTGCTACACATGAATTGCCATCCCCCGCACCTGTGGTCCATTTAAAAATGACCTGAGCTTCCAAGCTCCTCTTGAGTACTCCTCTTGAGTACTCCAGCTCTAGGACTGGCCTAACCATGCCCAAGGTCAGCTGGTTCCGGTCAGAAATTTTGAAGATGAACACCTTTTCATCAAAACTTTTTAGAGTCTCTAAGTCAGTTCTTTTCCTTCTTTGGGGGTCAAAAAAAAATCCCCAGCATGTTTGCAGCCAGCTCTCTCTTTCGTGAACAGAGCAACGCTGACTATGAGACAGCAGCTATATGTGAAGAATGACCAAACAAACTTGGTACATTATTTTTCTTTGTTGTGGTTCTCCACACTCCCCTCCCCCCCTTAATTATTTCCTAGGTTCTGTCGGCTGTTCTGGAGAGATGGAAGCTCGTGTTTTCTTATGAATTTTCCTGAGGGGAGAAAAAGAAAACAGAATAGAAAGACGAGAAGTTAAAAGGCTTTGGAGTTCAAGCAATGTGTCCTGAGACCCAAAGGGTCCAAGGGTGAAATCTCAGCAGAAACCCATGGGGAATCATTTGTCTGTAACAGCAACTGGAAAGGAAGTGTACAAATGGGTACAGAGTTGAGTTTTTAGAACAAATGGTAGAGAAAGGACTTTAAAGGTATGTTTGAAGGTGGGAGGCAGCAGGGCGGGAGAGGAGGGACGGTGACACAGGCACACAATGTGGCCAGGGATTTGGAGGGAAACATTTTGCTCTCTGTGTCTGTCACCTCAGAGCAAAAGAAATAAATACCTAAGGGGAACAGATGAAGTGATAGCAGATGTCAATGCATTGGTTGCCAATTTTGAGCAAACCTTGCGTAGGTTCAGAGCGGCTACAGATCCTATAGGCAGGACCCCAAATTCACTACATTTCCCCCTTTAGCTGCCAAAGTGAACATGGGTCCCTGTCTATTGAGGTTGATCCTGGGGAGTTTTGAATATCTCCAGCTTCTACTAACTTCAGCTATTTTGTACCCTGTTGTTACTATTTAGGGAAAATTAAAGTTGTAACTGTCAGACGGGTTGAATTGGCACCAGGTTACTGTGGACTGAAACAGGGACAAGAAGGGCTTGAACAGACAGACACTCTCTCTCAAGGGGTGACAGATGAATATCATGAGTCTGTTGGTTAAATGCAAAGTTAAAAAGTTAAACCTGAACTAATAAAGCTTGATTTTCAGAGGAGGACGGAAGGAGAGACGAGGAGGAGGAGGACAACATAAGACGAGAGAGGGATACACTCACAAAGTTTAGAAATATTGCGTCCACTTTGGGGTGCCTCATTTTAAGGACATTGACATATCGGAGCAGGCAACAAAGATGACAAAATGTTTGGAAAGCAAAACTTATGAGGAAAGGTTGAAGGAATTGTGTATGTTTATTCTGGCAAAGAAAAAAAATATATCAAGGGTTAGGCAAAGAAAATAGGGTATGAATTGTTCTAGTTGCCTAGGGCGGCCATTGGCTCTCCATCACTGGAGGTTTTCAAAAGAAGGCTGGACAGTTATCTGTTGGGGAGGTTGCAGTTTTAGTCAACTGGCATCCAAGCAGAGAGTTGGAGTAGATGACATTAGAGTAGGGGTGTGCACCGAGACCCCATGCCGTTTTTCTTTACGGTTTTCAATATTAAAATGTGTCATTTTTTGTTAATAACAAAATGTCGTTTTTTGTTATTGTTGTCAATATCAGTATTGGGACCGATTTCAAACAAAGATTTTATTTTGGGGGTATCCGTATCGATTTTCTGTGCCAATGAAGAATTATTGTCAGAAGTTGAACTCCTTCCCCTTCTCAATGGGTGTTTTAACGCACACATTTCTCCTGGATGTCTGCTGTTACATCCTGAACATTCTGTGTGTCTAAATCACTCGCCCAGATCTCAAACAGCTGGTTCTTTGAACTAGGCTGTCTCAGGGCAGTGTCTGTGTGAAGAATGCATCCGGAACTTGTAAACCCAGAAGGCTTGTGGACTTGTAAACCCAGAAGACTGAAAAATCGGGAACTTTAAGGTGTGTGTAAAAATACCCATTGAGGATTCATAGGATGCCATTCAACCGCTGGGATCTGCTTGAGCTGCTCAGCGGTCAGAGATGCATCCATCAGGTCCTTCCCTGCCCAGTTCAAGAGTTCAACACTGTTTCTGGCTCAGAGATGTCTGTTCCCTCCTCCATTCTCAACATTTCCCTCCCCAAAACACCTGCCAAGCTGCCAGACAATAATGAAATCACGAACAACTTTCGTTATCGTTATTGAATTCGTTATTATTTTTGTCGGGGTTTTTTATTGCAATAACGAAAATGAAAACAACAATTTTCATTTTCATTATTGATATAACAAAACCGGCATGCACACCCCTACCTTAGATATTCCTTCGAACTCAAACATTTCATTTTTACACACACCTTAAATTCCAGATTTTTCAATCTTCTGGGTTTACAAGCCCACAAGTAAGTTCTGGATTCAGTTTTCACACACATACTGCCCTGAGGCAGTTCCTGGATGCATTCTTCATACAAACACTGCCCTGAGGCAGCCTAAAGTAGCCGCAGCTGTAAACGTGACAGGCTGCTATGGAAACCAAGAGACCCCAACTGCCTGGAGCAAAGCAGTTTACAAGGACAACCTTTTCACACAAAAGTTCTGGGAGAAGTTCTACACAGAAGTTCAAAGAGCAGAATGTTTAAGATCTGGGTGAGTGATTTAGACACACAGAAATTTCAGGATGTAGCAGCAAACATGTAGGAGAAATGTGTGTGTGTAAAAACACCCATTATCTGATTCTCTGAGAAGGCTCAGGTGCATGTGATTAACTTAATTACAGGGGAGAAGGAGACCAATTGAAATTGATATTAAACAATATATATTTGCCTATAACCCAGAATAAGTAGTTGTCACTGGCCATGATCCTCAAGCTATTTGATCCAGAGTAGTCCTAGTGTACCCCTATGGGACATGAATGAGATTGTTTCGGACTAAGTGGCTTGTGGATCATGGTTAATGCCTCTGCTTAAGTGTCTTCAGTGCAATTTCCTGCCATCAGTAGAAATTAGGGATGGGCGAATGCGGTTCGGAAGTTCGGAGTTCGGCCCGAACTCAGCCTGTTCGGATGACTGAACCCGAATCCGAACATGACCGAACCGAACCGAACCGAACTCAGTTCCAAACGCCGAACAGTTCGGTCAGTTCAGATCGTGTTCGGGTGGCTAAAACATGGTGTCACTGGAAGGCCAAACGTGGCAGGGAGGGGTGTCAGCTGAGGAGCAGACTTCCAGGCACCAGGGGTGGAGGGTGGAGAGGCTTAGAGTAGCAGCAAGCCTGCCCAGTCACCATTCCTTTTCACATCAGACCACTGGTTTCTGCGATTGGCCACGGGCTAGGCTGCATGGAGCCAATGGGGCATGCGGTGAGGCAGGCGCAGCAAGAAACAAAACTGATTGCCTCCCCCCTTCCCAACACCTTCTGAGCTAGTCACTGTTCCTGAACAGCAGATGTTTCAGAAGACTTCCTCTCTCCAAGCACTTTTTGTTCTTTCCTATTCCTAATTCATTGCCATCCTCCTCCTATTTCACCCATCCAACCCATCTGCCTCCATATTCCCATTTATTTAGCTTAGCTTAGATAGATTTAGTTGTTATTTTTTGTTTTTATCACTCTCTCTGTTCCCTGTGTTTAATCTTCCTTCCCCCCTCACCCCTCCATTGAATCCTTTCCCTCTCCCATATATTCCATCCCTGATTCTATTCCATCTATTTTATTACTTTGTAAAGTGCCAGGTACACTGCTGGCGCTATATAAATGTTTGTTAATAATAATAATAATAAATTCCCTTCCCTCGTTTTTTATTCATTTAGAGTAGGATTATTATTAGATTGATTTAGGTTTCATTTCAGTTTTGTACCCCTCCTTCTGTTGTTTTTGATTCCCTTACCCCATCCTAGATAGATAGATAGATAGATAGATAGATAGAGAGAAAGAGAGAAAGAGAGAGAGAAAGAGAGAGAGTAGACAGTTGTAGGAGTTATCTTAGTGATAGAGATAGTGTTTAGTGATTTAGTTTTAGTGTTTGTAGGAGTAGGCCTTTGTACTTATTAGAGAATCCATTTAGTTCATAGCATTTAGGATAGTTAATAGCAGTTAGATTTAGTGTAGATATATATATATAATATTAGATAAAAAAATTCAATAAAAAAATAAAATAAAATAAAATAAATATATAAAAACATGATTTTGGAGGGAGAAATGGAGAAGGGAAGGAGACGTCGGTCTGCTGCCCATAGGGGAGGGAATGGGGCATGTTCCAAAGGTGGGAGGGGCTGTGCCAGGGGAGTGGCAGCAGGCAGCAGCAGTAGTCAGAGGCAGAGCACATCACCACCTCCCAAACTCAGCAGGCCTGCTTTAGGGCAACAGGCTTCAGTGGCTCAGTGTCACCTCCTGGCAGTACCCTCCTCCACTGCCACGCAGGGCACTGGAATGCCTGCAGGACTTGAGGCTGTGTCTGTCTCTGCTGCTGGTGGTGCTGGAGCAGGTGCTGGTGCTGCTTCTGATGTTCCTCAAGGGCCACCAATGTCCCCCACTGTCGAGGCAATCCACAGCAGTCCAGAGGTGGTGGATCCCACCCTGGTTGTTAGAGGCAGGGCCTGATCCCCGGGCAATGTCAGTAGGGAGAAGTGTAGCAGCAGCAGAACTAGCAGCTACAGAGGGGCACAGGGAGAGTGCCAGCAACATGGTGGGCATAGGCAGTCGATCCTCAGGATCCCAGTACTCCCCTTCATGGGACATCACCGTGATTGCAGACAGTGAGTGAGAGGCAGAAACTAGTGCCACAGAGGAGATGTCTGGAGCTGAGGTGATAGCTGAGCCTCCTCCTAGAGCTGTGTCACCAGAGCCACCAAGTTCTCCTCCTCCCAGAAGCGCTGACAGCAGTGTGTCAGCCGGGGTGGGAAAGAAGGCAGGAGGGGAAAAAAAATCCTCAGTCTGGGATCATTTTAAGCAGGTGTGGGCAGATGATCCCAGAGAGGTGCAGTGCACGTTGTGCAATAAGGTGGTGAAGCATGGGCTGGTGCTTGCCAACCTTGGCACAACTGCAATGGCGAGGCACCTCAAGTCATGCCACAGTGCTCTGGTACTCAGCAGGAAGGCAGAGGAAGTGGATGCCAGCGGGTTCCCCACTGCAGCATCCAGTCGCCTGGCTCCTTCAGCAGAACAGCATCCTTCAACAACTGCTGCTGCCTCTAGCAGCAGGAGCAGTATGGGGGCAGAACAGCAGCAGGAGCCTCCCGAGCAGCGCCACCAGTCCACCATGGAGGAACTGGGGTGGGGGGAATCTGTCAAGGCCATTGGCAGGGTACTGAGTCGATGGCTTTCCACCGCATCAAGAAACAGCCACTCCAGCCCCAGGACCTGCTGCCAGGGTTCTGGGGCCAAGTTACAGGCAGGGAGGGCTGTGGCCAATACATAGAAGCTGCCACCTTAGCCCCAGGACCCACAGTCATGGGTCTGGGGCCATCATTCCTCGCACAGAGAGCCGATTTTCCAAAGCATCAAGAAACAGCCACTCCAGCCCCAGGACCCGCCAACAGGCAGGGAGGACTGTGGTCAATACCTAGAAGCTGCCACTCTAGCCCCAGGACCCACCATCATGGGTCTGCGGCCATCATTCCTCTCACGGAGACGATGTCATTCCACCGCATCAAGAAGCAGCCACTCCAGCCCCAGGACCCGCTGTCAGGGTTCTGGGGCCAAGTTACTGGCAGGGAGGGCTGTGGCCAATACCTAGAAGCTGCCACCTTAGTCCCATGATTCACCATCATGGGTCTGAGGCCATCATTCCTCGCACAGAGAGGCTTTTTCCAAACGCCTGAACCGAACCAAATAGAACCGAACCGAACGGCCGAATCTGAATGAGGCAAATGAACCATACGGCTGAACCAAACGGGCAAACCGAACCGTACCGAACTGAACGGCTGAACCCGAGCCATGATCTGTTCGCCCATCCCTAGTAGAAATTGAATTGTGCTCACCCTGTGAGATTTTTTTTATTGTTTATAAATCAATGCCCATATATTTTAGCCTATAAGAACATCCCAGCCAATGGAATTGAAAAGCAGGCTTGCGAGCAGGCAGGCAAGATGTCAGGTTATAAAAACAGTTTTCATAAAACAAAGCAAGCAAACCAAATGTTTTTTGCGTGTAATTGAAAAATTGTCTGGGCAATAAAGGATACAGAGCAGGAAGCATTGGCATGTAAATAACCAATCACCGCGAGACCCTCTACGTCTTTGTCCAACAATAATACCTGGATTGTTAAATCTCTGCCACGGGTGCTTTATGTTCCCTTACGGCGCCTCACCGCACTTCGTCCTCTGTACCCTACGCCAAGAGAGCATGCACGGATGCTAGGTCTTCCTTCCTTCCGGGAAAACTGTAATGCTCATCGCATTTTATACTGATTTCAAAAGTAGAAATAAAACAACATCCATGGAGTGTGGAAGGAAGGAGGTAAACATTTCACTGAGCAATGATTAAGAATCCCAAAGCATTGGCCCCTAGGAAGGCAAAGTATCTCATTGTGCATATTAGTCTTACTCTCTCCTCTTGGTAATGAAAGAGTCTGCTTCTGAACATGATGAGCTTATTGTCTTCAGAGAAATTTGCTAAAAAAGATCACTCTGATGCTGGAGCTGAAGCAGGTATCTAATTTATGACCCATGGGTAATAGCCACCTGTTTGAACACCATGGTTGGATATCCCAGTACCCCAAAACTTGGTAATTTCTGTTACCAATTTACCAATTTTCCAGTTTCCAATCAGTAAATTGGGCTGGAATCCTGGAAAATTGGGCTAGAACCGCAAAAAATCAAGACCGCAATTCTATTCTATTAGAGTCAATTCAGGTACCCAGTGTCTCAGAATGTCGACTTTTAGTCAAGGAATGTCAACTTCCAGTCCTTGAGTATAGGCCATTTTCACACAGACACTCTAAGGCCACTTTTACACGGACGCCACCGACCCACAAACACCCAGAAACACCCATGGGATGGGTGGGAGAGTGTCTGTGTAAACATTCACGCATTGGTGGGGGCGTGTGCACAACCCACCCACTGACACCCGCCAATGCCCACATAGCAGCCACGAGGGACTTGGCACCCTCCGTGGGTGGAGGGGGGTGGAGATGGGTGTTCAACCCCCGAGCGTCCATGTAAAAGTCAAAACACCCACACCCACATGGACCAGACCGGTGGAATCCCACCGTGCTGGCACCATGGGGCACACACGTGCCACCATGCAGACATCCCCACAGGGTGGGGGGATGCCGGACATCTGGCCCAAGAGCCCATAAAGGAGGGAGGAACCACAGAACACATGCACAGACTCCCATGATGGTGAACAGGAAGGCCGACGAGAAAGCAATAGGAGCCGACGACGCCCCATGTGGGGGAAGGGGCCGGGTGAGCACGGGGACCCTGGGGTGCCTGGGGGGGGAGAAGCCCTGACAAGGTGGTGTGAGGGGGAGCGCCCCAGGTGGAAGGCACAAGGAGAGGTAGCAGACTGCTGGCAGGGGGAGAGCAGCAAGGGATGGCAGGGAAACCACACTAGGAAGTAACCCAATGCATGTGTCCCACCACAGGGCAGAGGGGCCGCACCAATGGCACCCCCGGTGGATGACCCCCAGGCCAGCTTCTCCCAAGGAGCAGCAATGAGAGCGAGGTGAGCGTGAGGGAAACCCCCCCCAGGAATGGAGGGCCACGCCCCTGGCGTGACCACCAGGCCAGGGAACACAGGGCAGGCGGCAGAAGTATAACCCAGTCCCCCATCCCTGCGGGATAGCTTCCAGACAACAGAGCACCGCACCACCAGGACGATGGAAGAGGAGGGCCTCCCAGACAGCCAGGTGAGCAAAAACAAACCCCGGGGGGGGGGGCAGGCACAATGGGTGGGCGAAGGGGGCCAGCAGGAGCTGTAGTAACCCTAATGCACTACCACCAACAGGACTCGATCACCACCACGGATACTACATCCACAGCCCAGGCCCCATGCCGCCAAGCCTGTTGGACCCCATACGTGGGTCCCCAAAGGGGGAGCCCTGGTCCAGGCAGGAGGTCAGGGACTTTATACGCGTGTGGGGGTCCGAAAGGGTCCTGCACAACCTGGTGTGAAGCTACAAGACCAGACAGGTCTATGAAGCCATCGTCCAGGAGCTGCAGCAGCAGGGGTACAATAGGAATGTCACCCGGTGCATGCAGAAGGCAAAGGACTTGAGGTTCGGCTAAAAACATATCAAGGACAATAATCTCAAGTCCAGGGGGGCACCGGCATGTTGGGGGTTCTGTACAGTCCCTTCCCAACTGACGGCCCGGGGTCCAGCCCAGTGAAGCCTCATGCAGTGGAGGTAGCTGGCACAGGTGTACACTGAACCCGCACAGGTGAGCTGGTGATTGTTGGCCGGTAGGGCATTCTGGGGGCCGTGCACCCTGCAGCTGACAGTGAGGGGAGGGCGAATGCACCCAGGAAATCCACGGGACCCATTCCCGGGAACTCCCAGCCCACACATCGAATATAAGCACTGTTGCCAGTACAGGGTAGTAAACGGCTTTATTTAAGGGGTTCACAGGCCTATGGACATGGTTGTGGGTCGGGCGCTGCCTTGTTTTCGGTTGCCTGTGCAATTATGTGGTTTCAGATTGCTTCCCTGTTCTCCTCTGAGATGCGCCAGAACGCCCCTCCCTGGGCATGTCGGTACAGGGGCATGGGACCGGCCCTGTGCACTGGAGGTGGGTTGTCAAGGGCAGCACCCCATGTCTCGCATACGTTGTGCAGGATGCACGCTGGCAGGAGGAGGATGGGGGTGTGGTCCAGGTCGAATTGGCTCCTGTTCATCAGAAGGCAACAGCGCGTCTTGAGGATCCCGAAGGCCTGCTCCACCACACTGCAGGTGGACGACAGACGCTCATTGAACAGGCGGTGGTGAGGGTTGCGTGTCACTGGATAGGCCCTCATAAGCCATGGGCTGAGTGGGTAGGCGGGGTCCCCTATCACAACAGGGGCCATGGGAACCCTTTTTATCACGTGGTACAGATTGGGGGCGATCTCCCCGTCAAACATGCGTGCATAGAAGGGGGAGTCACGCAGGATACGAGCGTCATGGCTCCAGCTCGACTGGCCTGTGTAGACATCTATGAACAGGCCCCTATGATCCACCATGGCCTTCAGATTGATGGAGAAGACCTGTTTCCTATTCATGTAGTCGATCTTTGCATGCGGGGGTTGTATGATGGGGAATGGGTGCTGTCAATGGCCCTGATGCAAAGAGGGAACCCCATTTCTTCGAACCCACGCATCACCTCCTCGGGGTCACGGAGCTGGATGACCCTCTCCAAGAGGAGCTCCACGAGCACGTCACACACATCATGCAGGGCCCTGTTCACGGTGGCGGTGCCCACCATGAACTGCTCTCCCACACTCCTACAGGAATTGAGGGTAGCCAACCGCCACACCGCCATGGTCACGCGCATCCCTGGTGGCAGCAGGAATCGCACGTTCGTCTCCCGCCTCCGGAGGTGGGGGTTGAGGAGCTCCCCCACGCGGGTCAGGAAGGAGCGGGGCATCTGGATGTTGTCCAACCATTCCCCATCTGTCCAGGTGGCCAACATGTTCTCCCACCAGTCATTGGTGCGGGAGCGCGACCAGTGCCGTCGCAGGGTCGGTAGGGTCATACAGCGGGTGTACACGTTGAGGGTCCATCTGCATACCCCCACCCTATATACCCTCCGCTCACCTCCTTCTCCTGCCTCTTTTATTAGCCCAACCAAAAGGGACTTGTCTCACGGAGCAACATAGGGTCACACACATGTAACACGGGTCTACATGTAGACTACAAGTCTGGTAAATATGTAAAGCAAAAGGTTCCACATATATGTAATGTTACAATAGAGAACTGTAAACCCAAATCAGGACTGTAACACTGACCAAACTCCAAGAAGTAGGGACAGTCAAAAGATTGTTTTGACAAACCCTTGCCAGATGGAACCCTATGGAGATGCAAATGGATTGTCATGTTTGCCTGGGTTGGCTACATGAGGAAAGACACAGGCTCATGAACGGGAAACCTGAGACAAAGAGACCAGGAAAGATATTTATGGAGGCCATTAAACCACCTTGAGGTGAGCTCTCTTGCTTAGCCATCTGGAGCAGCTGCATCTGCATCCTAAAAGCTGTCAGCCAGTAAGGCTGGAAACCATGACCTGAGAGACAGGACTTTGCTTTCTATCAACTCTAAGACTGAAGACCCAGTCGCTTACATCAAGGACTGAGATGAACTTATGTACCTTGGTAGGGTAAGATGCTTATTTAGGAACTCAACCAGTATAGATCAGGAATGCGTTATATTTACCTTTGATTTCTAGTAACCACTCTGTATCAACAATCTTGCTTATGTAATCAATAAACTAACTTATCTTTATGAAGAAGTGTCTGTGTCTAACATTGGAACACAAGTGAGCAACAAGAGTTCTCAAGCTCTTGAGAACCCAGAGATTAAAGAGTCTGTAAACGGGAAGGATCGGGCCCTTGAGTGACAAAGGGGTTGTCCCTACGACAGGCTTGAATCAGTCAGAGAGAGAAAACTGCTTCAAGTGGGCTGTACGCGAGGGAAACTGAGTCACTCAAACCCAGGAAAGTGGGGGTGCGGACCTCCAACCCATGACACCCAGCCCCTGCCAGCATGGTTCTTCCGCTCCCCACACAAAGCCTACCTCCGCTGGCACATGCCAGGGCCGCAGCGTTCTCTGCTCTATGGACTGTGCCCACACCCCGCTCTCCCCTGGTGGCACGGGAGCTCCTCTGTGTCCAACTAGCCCAGGGTCACCATACTGTGTGTTGTTCACTCCCATGCTACAAACCCTCTGCCCCATGCCCTACCACCTACAGCAGGTCCCTTATGTACTGTGTAGGGCGGTGTGGGCAGGGAACCGATAGGTGATGCACAGGGGGGTGCTGGGGCAGCAACCGGGTGCCAGATCCGGCTGCTCATCTGTGTGAGTGCGCGGGCCACCTGGCCTCCGTGGGGGGATGGGGCCACGCGCACCACTGGGTAGCCCTGGCCCCCCAACCGTGCTACAGTCCCCCCTGTCAGGGCCGGCCTTTGCCTGCTGCAGCTGTGCGTGGTGTGGATACAATGCCTGGCTCAGCTTCTAGGCCTGTCACAGTGCCCAGCCGTGGGCTCCTTCATCACTCTGCACCTGTGCTGCATCCCTTCTGCCCTGCGTGTGGGCTGTGGTGCCCAGTCCCCAGAGGACCGGCCTATCTCCAGCATGCAAGGACGCCTGTGGGCGAGGGTAGCCACGCGATCCGTGCTCAGCCCGGTCACTGCATCCCTCCATCTCCTGCCTGCTGCTTTATAGGAGCGGGCCCCACTCCTGCCATGGACAGTCATTCTGCGTGTCCATCAGCAGGGGTGTAGGGGAGGGGTAGTCACCCTTTGTGTAAATGCTGTTGGGGGCCCTCTGGCTGAGCCCCGATGTGCAGCTGTTGGTGGGTGACCACCTGTTGGAGGGGGATGGCTTCCAGCTCCTGTTGCAGTACATGTGGATGATAGATCACCAGGTCGGGGCCCCAGCATGCCGGGCCTGATCCATCGAGCTTGGCTTCACCCCCCCTGTGCCTGCTTCCGTGGGGTCACCCGTCTTCCGTTGTCGTGCCATGGACCGATGTGGAGGTAACAACGGCACGCCTGCTGACGGAGCAACCTATATTGTAATTATAATTTATTACGGTCAAAGACCAAATAGGGAGCAACCTGATTTCGGCCTCGCCCTGCTGTCAGGGGGTCCCCCTGTTGCTGCCCTGTACGCTGGCAGCCTCCTGCAGGTGTGCAGCATCCCATGTGCATGCTCGGATGTGGGGGTCCTCCTGTGGACTTGGGCTTGCTGTCCCCTGATGTCGGAGGATCGCTCCGGACCGGAGACCCCTTTGGTGAGTAGCTCGCCGCCCTTTGATCGGTGCAGGCCCTTCCAACTGTGCGGGCTGCAGCCACCGGGGGGACCTCCTCCTGCCCCGCTTCCTGGTGGATGCTCATATGCACTCCCGTGGCTTCCGATGGGGCCTGTTTGTGTGGGAGGTTCTTACTCCGGGATCGCCTCCCTGGGAGCACTCACTGGACAGTCCATAATTGGCCCCTCGCCACCAGCTGCTTGCGGACACCCCAGTACCCTGGATGGTGCATTGCCCGACCCACACCCACCCCTTGCCTCCAGGTGGGCTGTGCGCTGCCATCTGCATTGTGACTGGCTGCCGCCTAGTTCCCAGGACCCCATTGCCTGCTCTGTGTGACCGCTGCTCCCAGCCACTGGGACTGCCCTGGTGCCCTCGCCCACTCTGCGTGGGTGCTTCCGTGCCCTCCTGTTGTGCATCTCTTGCCCGGCTATGGGTCTACCTGCACCCCCCTGCTCGGCCTCTCAGGGCTTGGGGGCCCCCGTTCCCCTGGCACCGATAAACTGCTGTACTATGATGGACTGTCCTGCCTTGCTTCTGTTGCTGCTGTGGCGGATGGTTGTCCCTTCCCCTTGGCGGCCCTCATGCCCCCATCTGTGTGTTTGTGTGCTGGGGGTGTGCTTGGTGTGTACTGGAGGACTCCAGGCCTGTTGGGTGGGCGCCAGGTATGTGGGGTGTGTTCCCCTGGTGACTTCCCTGCTAGGCGCAGGTGCCTGTGCTTGCTCTGGGGGTGGTATGGGCGGTGGGCAGTTGGCCAGGCACCACCAGGCCTCACCTGTGTGTTGGTGTGACCCTGCCCCTCCCCTCCGTTCCCCTCTGCTGTCGCCCCCTGTTGGTGCGGCCCTTCATTGGTGGTGATCAGGGGCGGATTGGGAAATCAAAGTGGCCCGGGAAAATATAGTGTTAGTGGCCCTGTGCCGGCGGCAAAGCCGCCGGGGCGCCGGAAACGGGCTAAGGGGGCGTGGCTTGGGGCCGTGGCTTGGGGTGGGCACAGTGTACCAGATTTGGGGCCTATCGGAGCTGAGTCCCCAGACTCAGATCCTCAGCAGCCTGGCAGGGGTGAGCAGGAGGTTATGGGGGGATGGTAGGGGGGAGACTGCCACTGGTGGGGGCACTGGCCCTCATTTCAGTGCTCTGGCTCCCCAAATCACTCCGTTTCAGTGCTCAGTGG
>QEPC01001247.1:1428297-1439004 GCA_003113815.1 Sphenodon punctatus
AGGCCGCCCCACCAGCCCCCCGAGAGAGATCCCCACCCCCAAAACACCCCCACCCTCTTCTGCCACCTCCCTCTCAGAGGGCTGCACCCCTTACAAAGTAAGGTACGGGCATGGATATCTTTCCGACATCCTCTGCAGTGAACACTATAGCAAAGAACTCATTCAGCTTTTCTGCAGGTCACTTTCTCTCATCCTCAGTTCTCCATCTGTAAAATGGGAATAACAATGACCTACCTCACAGGGCTGTTGTGAGAGGGAAAATTAGAGCTGAAATTAATGCCTGCAAAAAAAGAGTATATCCATCGAAATTGCGGTACTCAGTTTGACCCAGTAACACCAAGTAGTAGTTGGTGTCTGATTAGTGCATGAAAGGCTACCGGATGTACTGCTTTACCATTTTTCATACCAATTTTTTACTTTCAATACCGATTCTCTGACTCTTCACCCCAATTCCTTTACCAATCTGTAAAACAATAAGTCAGTAAACTTGGTAACGATAATACCCTGTATTTCTGGGAAACTAGTTCTCCATCCTGAGACTTGGGCACTGATCAGGCACCCAACAGACTTCTCAAAATTGTGGGTATTACCCACAGGAAGCAAATGGGCTACACCTTTCAGTTCTAAATTAGATAGTGGGTGCAATCCAGCAGCCCATTTAAACTGCGCCTAGGCAGGGATGCAGTGTACATAACCCGGTGCACAGACAGGCACATGTGCTGCATGTGCAGCAAGCTATGTGTGTTCATGATGTGCTCCTTCTGATGCAACCCCCTGAGCCCACACACACCACAGCTTTGGGGATGGAGCAGGAGTTGTGTTTGCGCCATACCCTGGACTGCAGGGGCTGGGGGGTTACATTGGTAGGGGTACACTCTAGCCCCGCACAGCTTGTTACACATGTGGGGTGCATGCGCGCATGTACGCCTGCCACCTGGCTGGGCATTGCGCCAGAGGCCAGCATACAACACCACTTGAATTGAACTCAGATTTTAAAGCACTTTGAACACTGAAAGTACTATATAAAGGCTTATTAATAAGAGTCACATTAGGAAGAGGGTGGAGCAAAGTCTAAAATAACTAGAGCTGTACCAAATAGTACTTCAGAGTTCTCAGCCTGAATACTAGGGGCGGGAATTTCGGATCTCCCAACATCCGATACTGCTGGTATTTGGCAGTATCAGGGATACCGGATAGATCCAATAATTCCTTGTACCGGTGCCGGTTCCTGTACCGGATTTTTTTTACATTGCGGCCATTGAAATCAATGGCCGCAATGTAAAAAAACCCAACCCAAATCCCACTTTCCCTCCCCCTCCCAGGCTGCGCAGGTGGAAGGGGGGACACCCCCCACCCACCCTGCCCAGCCTGTTGTTTTTGTTTTTTTAAGTAAACCAACCATAACCATGACCGAACCCGGGCTCTGGACTGCCACTGGCTGCCCGGGGGCAGCCAGCAAGGGCTATGGAGGCAAGCAACTGAGCTCTCCTCCAGGAGCCCAGGCTGGCTGGCTGCTGGCACTCCGGTAGGTAACCTAACCCCCCCACCCCGATCACCTTTTTTACCTGTGCGCTGTGCTGTGCTGTGTTGTGCTCCCTCTGGGTGGCAGCAGCAGCGGCGGTGGCAGCGCAGGCCTAGTTGCAGCGCTGGCTTGAGCACTTCACCAGGCCTTCCGGGGAACTTCTGGGTTTCCCCGGAAGGCCTGGTGAAGCACGCAAGCCAGCACTGCAGCCGGGCCCACGCTTTCGCTGCCTCCCAGAGGGAGCAAAACACAGCACAGCACAGCACAGCGCACAGGTAAAAAAGGCGATCCGGGGTGGGGGGTTTAGGTTACCTACAGGAGTGCCAGCAGCCAGCCTGGACTCCCGGAGAGTCTAGCTACCACTGCCTCCATAGCCCTGGGTGGATGCCACTGGGAAGCCGGCAGCAATTCAGAACCCAGGTCCGGTTGGTTTTTACCTTTTTAAAAAAACTTTAAAAAACCCCAAAAACAAAAAACAGGATGGGCAGGGTGGGAGGGGGTGTCCCCCCCTTCCACCCATGCAGCCTGGGAGGGGGAGAAGGGAGGTATTGGGGTTTTTTCTTAATTGATTTCAATGGGGACAGTTCCCCATTCAAATCAATGGGGGGGGAAAACGGTACAGGTATACCGGCTCTAATCCAGTAAACCGATTTTTTGAAAACCGGTAACCGGTAAAACCGGTAACTGGTTTTTTGCCCCAAGTCCCAGCCCTACTGAATACTGAAGTTCTTAGAAATCGGCCTGAGTACTTGGTGGCCCTTTTGGTGTTGTTTCTAGGGATGGGCGAACAGAACGCGGTTTGGATGTTCGGATGTTCGGTTCAAAACCTGAGTTTAGGTTCGATGGTTCGATTCAGCTGAGTTCAGTTTGGCCGAACTTGGCTGAACATTCAAAAACAGCACAATCGATACCAAAACCAAAACCAAAACGAAACCAAAACCGATTTTCTGGCCCTGAAAAGATGTTTTTCCCACCCCCAAACTCATCCAAACTCATCTGAACATGACCGAACTGTTTGGTCATTAAAGAGTTCTATTTGAAGTGGTTCGGAATTCCGAACACACCAAGTTGGGTCCGAACTCTGATCATCCAAACAGTGTTCGCCCATCCCTAGTTGTTTTCGAAGTTTTGGAATTTGGGCTCAGAATTGTGGACCTTGGAAAACATTGGAAAACTTCAGAAACTTCAGAAAGTTGTTGCATAGTTCTTGAACCCACAGCCAAAGCACTACTCAGAAAAGTAGGCTAGCAAGATTGGAACAATTTCACCAGAAGACAACCCCACAAAAGTGCAACTGTGTGCAGAAATAAAAAACAAACAAATCAACAGTAGTATACCACAGCATGGCCCACCATCAGCAGTGAGTGCACTCACTTTAATCATGATGCCAACCAAGCAGTGCACAAGAATGCAGACTGGCAAGGGACATTAGCTCAAGAAGAATATAACGAAATAAACCCTACCAGAAGTCAGCAAGCCCAGGCCCCAGCAGTCACAAAATTAAGAAACCAGACATTCTCTCACACACACACCAATGACACCCTTTTGGCATGGCATTGGTATTGTGGCACTGGTAGCTTGGAGCAAGCAAAGGGAAGTGAAGCCAGGCAGAGAAATCCCAGTCTGCCCTCATGGTGCTAAGCAACTGGTAGAACAGTAGAAGTTACACTTTACAATTAGCCTCTGTTGTGCCATGCCACAGCCTAGAAAACACACACAACCCCGCAAAAGAGTGTGCAACTTCAGCAAAATCCAGCAAGCCCAGGCCTCAGCAGTCACAAAATTAAGAAACCAGACATTCGCCTCTCTCTCTCTCTCTCTCTCTCTCTCTCTCTCTCTCTCTCTTTCTCTCTCTCACACACACACACACACACACACCTCAGGGGCACCCTTTTGGCATCACGTTGGTACTGTGGTACTGATAACTTGAACAGACCAGGCAAGGGAAGTGGAGCCAGGCAGAGAGATCCCAGTCTGGCATCATGGTACCAAGTGCCAACAATGTAGCAGGCAGAACTAGAAGGAATGTCACATCCATTTTTTAAACAAACAAACAAAAACTGCATGGCATGGTATAGGTAAATGTAACTCCCATCTCCAGCATTGGTCCTATCAAGAGGCCAGGTCAAGCCATTCCAGGCCAGGCTAGGCCAGGCCAGGCACCCCTCCTCCACCAGCCTATTACTTACAGATCCAGCAACACTGTAGCACACAGCCAAATTCACCAAAGTGAATGGACAAAATGTCTGCAGCCACTTTTATTCTGCCCTGCCAGCCAATCAAAAGCTTTCCATGTGGCTTACCATCACTCAGCTGTTCCCTCCAATACCCACCTCCTACCAAATATGGCACTAAGTTTCATTTCCAGAAGGAGCTCAACTGTCCACCATAGGGCTGAAATGTCATACCGTTGCGGCAGCATTTACCGGCGGAAAGTGCTCTTCAGCAGCAAGCAGCATGGTTAGGAAGGGAGCCTTGCACTCGTGGCTTTCCGCAGTTGCTGCCGCGGTATTTTTGTCACTGTAGATTTCATGCGTATGCGGCAGGTTTGCCACAGTTTCCCCTTTCCCTTAAGCATGGCAGCTTTTTGATTCTCACAGCATTTCAGCCAGGGATGTAGCCACCNGGACTCACTATGCATACCCAGTTTTGCCCAGTAACACTGGCTTTTTTGGACCATAATCCTCTGAATTGAGCTTATCCCGGTTTCCACTCTAACAACTGCTCCGGGTACTGCCTGCGGAACTCCTAAGATGCTCCGGAGAAATTTATTCTGAACAATCTCAAGTTTGCTACAATACTCCCCTCCTAGCAACTCCACCCCATATGTAAGTAAACTTTGAACTTTTGCTGTATAAACCTTCAGAACGTATGAAACCGGGATATCCTTCATTCTACAGGCCAAACAGAGAATCCCCCTAGCTGCAACAGTATCTTTAAGGGATTTGCTTTTCTAACACCCAGGCTTCCAGATGCTTGAGCAAGATCTTAGCATACATTTTGCCCAATACTGGAATCAAGCTTATGGGCCAATAGCAGCCTGGATCCATACAGTCACCCTTTTTGAAAATGGAGATGATGGACTCCCCCCCCCCCCCCCCCCCCATTCGAGTGGAATGCAAAGTCAGAACCAGTAAATTGTCAGAGCCAGCATCCTGGGAGGACATCTCACAGATGTCACAAGGGGAAGAGGGAGGATCTGTCCATCCTTCTAACAGAGACAGCACTGAACAACCAACCCTCCCCCAGGTGAATGGACCCCCCCCCAAGCAGGCTACCCCCTGCCTGATACCCCCCTCCCAGGCTGTAGATCCAACCTGCATGGAGAGTCATTTTGTTAGAAAATTCCCCTACCGCCTCTTTCTAGGCTTGGTACACTCTCCCATTTGTGAGACTGGAAGGAGCCCCTCGAAGAAGAACTTTGTTTACAAGGCAGCAACATTCGCTGCAAAGGAGGGGACAGGGGGGGACTCTTTCCCCACCCATGTAGCAGTGCTGCGGGGCTACAACTGAGCTGGTTAAAAAGGTGGTGCCAGTGGTGCAAGAGAGACTCCTCTGGGTCTCAGGAGCAGGGCTCCTTGCTCCCAGGAATGCCGCAAATGCCTGGGGCTGGCCCTGATCGCTGCCGGCCCCCTCCCAGTGCAGGGCATGGGCACAAATATGCCCCATGCCCCACGCCATGGTGGCTACACCCCTGAAGCAGACTCTGAAGCAGGTAGTCAGAGTCACCCTAAGTTCATTCATTCAATGATCTATTATTCAGCATCACAGTGCATCATGGACTCATGCTCAGTGGCAAAAGGCGGCATAAAATCGCTTGTGTTCACAAACTGCAGACATGCTGCATCTGCAGATGCTGGCAGCAGGTAATGAGGAATCACGGAATTATTGAGGGGAAGTCAGTGGCAAGACACATTTTGTGCCGAGTTCTCGGAATGGAATGGTGGCACGGTAACAGCTGCTGCCACTTCAGCCCTAGTCCACCAGCCCCCCACACATGCAGCAGTTTCCGAAGTTTCAAAATTTTCAGAAGTTTTCCAAATAATGGCCTTGGTCTTCAGAATGTCAGACTTTGGACTTTAGTAACCAAATATTTTAATGTTTGGTGATTTCTGAAGTTTTCAGAAGACTGGGTTACAGCCCTAAACATCGCCAATCCTCCCAGTGGGGAGTGGGGGAGGGAAGTGGGGGGGGTTGGCTTTCACACCAGCCAATCCCCGCACATATTCAGGCTGCGCATCCCCCCACCTCCCGCAGCCTGAATATGCAGGGGGGGGGACATGTCTGAAAGTGGGCTCAGTTGCTAAAACTGGAATAATTCCTTTAGTTTTGATAAATTAGTTTATTTTATTTATTTGGGGGGGGGGCATGTCTGAAAGTGGCCTCAGTTGCTAAAACTGGAATAATTCCTTTGGCTTTGATAAATTACTTTATTTATTTATTTATTTATTTATTTATTCAGATTTTTACCCTGCCCTTCCCCTAAGGCTCAGGGCAGTTGAGTTTCCACACCTGTGAATATGACCAAATTTCTCCTTGAGTGGCATGGCTGAGGTCTTCATTTCCAGATCCTCATGAAATTTTACTTAACCTTGGCAGGGAGCTTAGCAAAGTCCCAGCTGCTGAGTTGTTTCAAGTATGTAGGAAGATACTTATTATTCAGAATCAAACCTCATTAAAACTTAGTATTTAGACTTTGTTTTGGCACCTTTCACCAGCTCTTAAATATTTCTTGAAACAAACAAACACAAAAAGCAACCCCAAGCTATTCCATCCCCTGCTCATCAAGTCAAAGGCAATCGCTTTAAGGAGAAAAAAAGGATATTCTTCCAGACACACCGCCGAAAGCTATCTCCAAGTAAATTCATTTTTAAAGGCCACAAAGCTAGCATCTCTGGCAACCAGATAATGCTTCTTCTGCCCTCAGTTATTTTTTATTCTTTTTTAAAAAAAAATAGTAAGGCTAGTGACAACTATTTTTAACACATTTCCCCTGATGTTGCATAAATCCAGGAACATTTATATGCTAATCGAATCAAAATAGACATGATTAGTGACTGGAGACCGGCAACATGGCTGTCGTCCCCCCATCAACGCATGATAACAGCAGCAACGGTGAATTAAAGAGTTGAATATTGCATAAGCCAGGAAAGGTTATAGGACATGACAGACTCTGATAATGGTAAACCTTGCAAAATCATACCTCTGCCTATTACATATTTATTATACATTACAAATTGTAAACACACACATATATAGAGAGAGAAAATAAAAAGATACAGTACAGGTAAGTCCTTAATAAAATTATTCATGAGATACACAAAAAAATGCAGCCTAACTCAACAAATAAGATGAAGGTTAATGCATGCGAATGAATATAAAAGAGAGCCCAATCCTGACAACGAATGCACTGTGTCCTTCCCATAGTTGATCCCAGAATTAAATTAATGCAACCTCATTTTTGTGGTTAAGAGCTATCGCCAGAGCTGAGTAGCAATAACGTTTGTCGAAAGACTCGAGCCAAAAGGCAGGGGCACGGTATCCTACCGTTTCTCAGATGCATTCACAGCTTAGTGATTTTGGAGTGGAAAATCTATCTAGATATATGTTTTCTTTAGTTTACATCATTTCAGTGGTTCACCTTACTTTTTCTCCAGGGCACACGCTTGAAAGACCTACAAAGTATAATCGTAGGTAAGAACAATAGTTGAGGCAAACAGAAGGGAAAATGCATAATGGGTCCATTGGGGATTTATTTCTCGTTCCTAGATTCCCAGTGTTATTACAACAGTCCAAAATCACAGTTTAGTATGTCTACATTTACACTTTTCTTTCCTTCCTGGCTGATTCATTTTTTTCTGAATGAGGCTGAAAGCTGTGTATTAAATACTTTGTATTTGTTCCATCAGGTCATAAGCAGTTTTGTATGCGTGCTAAACAGGCAGTAAACTTTTCAGGAGATAATGCTTTAGATGAAATAGTTTGGTGAACCACGCTGTTTGTGGTGGATTGGAGTGGGGAACTTACTGGGACAGGAGTCACCAGCACTGGTTGGTCCCTGGTTCGGGTAAGTTGCACACACACACACACGATTGGGTAGCAGCAATAAAAATGGCAGTGAGGAGCCAGTTTGGGAGAAGACTCTGGTTTTTCCATACTACTGCTTTCCTGGATGACAGCAGCAGAAGCTTTGACCAGGAGTGGATCCAGTCTACTCCCTGCCACAGCTTTCGGTCCCTCCCCCACCCCTTTCATGAATTCATTGTGAGATTCAAAATGGACCTCATAAGAAATAGGTAGAAATGATCCCACTCACGGCACAAGTCCTTTTGTTTGGGCATATACCATGAATGGGGAACAGATAATGACTCCTTAGTGATTACACATCTTAAAATTCATGCCAACTAAGAAACATGATAGGACTCATTTGTACTACGATTCATTTCTCTAGCGCTACTAGGCGTACACAGCACTTTACAGTCACATGTGTCAGAGACAGGACCCTGCCCAGGGGCTTGCAATCCAAGACAGACAAGGACAAGGGTAACAACACAGGGAAAGACAGTCACACGCATATTCTCGCATACACATGGGGAACTGAGACTGACTTACCCAAGGCCACCCAGTGAGTTCATGACTAGGGCAGGATTCAAATCCTGGCTTTCCAGGACCAGGCCCAGAATCTTATCCATCACATTACACTGGTTCTCTAGGCTGAGAGGTTGTGAGTTGCCCAAGGCCACCCAGTAAAATAATGGCTAGGACAGGATTTGAACCCTGGCTTTCCCAAACCAAGTTCAGCACATTATTATCAACTACACCACAATGGCTCTTAAACGCCTCACGCATGATGTGCATGAGTAACATCATGTTTGTTTATACCTTTGTTACTAGCTCTGAGCTAGGTACCTGATTTGGTACTCATGGGTAATGCCTGCATTTTCAGGTATCCAAATCAGAATTCAAAATACTGTTTAAGTACCTCAGAAATGAGAATTTTGGACCATTTTTGGGTTTTCACTTATACAAAATCACCCAAATACCCCAAATGTTCCCAAAATCCAGCACCAGAAGTCAAAACGTTGGGCCAAAAGTGGTATTTTAGAATGTGGGTATGTGAGGATTTCAAGATTTCAGGTACTTGATCAGATATTTATTTATTTTATAGTTTTTTACCCCACCCTTGCCTCCAGCAGCTTGGAGCAGCTTATGTAGTAAAAACAATAAAATACAATATAAAATACCAATAACAAAATACAGTATCAAGCAATAAAAACAAACCAGTCAAAACCATAAAAATATTCAAACAGTGTGCACATAAAACACAAAAAAACCACCCCACCCAAAACCACCCCTCAACCCGCCCTCTCCCACAAAATGCCTAGTAGAAGAGCAATGTCTTACACCGGCATTGGAATAGCAGGAGATATGGGCTGAGGCGGATTCCCACTGGGAGCAAGCTCCACACCATATGGGCGGCCACCAAGAACACCCGTCTGTCGGTCCTCACCAGTCTATAGTGAGGAACCTTCAGGAAGGCACCCCCCGATGACCGCAGGAACTGCCCAGGGACCCAGGAAGTGAGGCAGTCCCTCAGATAGCTCAGGTATAGGCTGTGAAGGGCTTTATAGGTCAAAACAAGCACCTTGAATTGGGCAGGGACCAATATAGGCAGCCAGAGCAGAGTTTGGAACACCGGCATAATGTACTCCTGGCAACCCATCTCAGTAAGCAGATGGGCTTCCGCATTCTGCGCCAACTGCAACCTCCAGACCATCAACATGGGCAGCCCCACGTAGAGCGCATTACAGTAATCTGACCTTGAGGTGACAAATGCATGGATTGTGGTGGCCAGGTTGGAGTCCGAGATATAAGAGCAGAGCCACCTCACCAGATGTAACTGGAGAAAACCACTCCTGGCCACAGCCGACACCTTGATATCAACATGCAGCTGAGGATCCAGGTGCACTCCCAGGTTCTGCACCTGAGATGATAACACAGGGTGGACCTCATCAATGACGATTAGCTCCCCCTCACCCAGATCACTGGACCCACCAATAAACATAATCTCTGTCTTGTTGGGATTCAGTTTCATTTGGCTGAACCTCATCCAGTCTGCCACAACCATCAAACACTGGGAAAGCACTGAGAATGCAGGGCCTGAGACCAATGAAAAAGTGAGGTACTGCTTAGTATCATCAGCATATTGATGACAATAGACCGACTCTCCACTCCCATGCACAACCTCCCCCAGAAGCTGCATATATACATTGAAGAAGAGGGGGGACAGAATGGATCCCTGTAGGACCCCCCCATGGGAGACCTCTGGGAGAAGATATACAATAGGACCACCCAATGAGAACTATCTACTAGGAAGTAATGGAACCACTACAAAACAGTTCCATCCACCCTAGCAAGGTCCCACAGGTAAGTCACCAACACATTGTGCTAAACACCGCTGAGAGATCAAGTAGAACCAGTAGGGTCAACCGACCCTAATCTAGGGTTTTTTTTTTAGTTTAATTTATTTTTTACAAAATTTGTACCCCACCTCTCCTGCCAGGGAGCTCGGGGCGGCTTACATCACAATAAATAAAAAAAACAAATAAAATAAGCAATATTATCAATTTCAATAAATATAAATTCTACTCGCGGGCTGTCAACCCAGGCCACAAGCACAGTCTCAGTGCCATAACCCGGGCGAAAACCAGATTGCAACGGATCTAGAAAACTGATATGGTCTAGATGCACCTGAAACTGATAAGTCACCACCCATTCAATAACCTTCCCTAAAAAGAGGAGATTAGAGACAGGCTGATAGCTCGCCGGGGAGTCAATGTCTAAAGGTGGCTTCCAGGAGAGCTTGGCCCCAGAGGCTGAAGCTGCAGGGAGGATAGCCACCTACACCTGTGTGTTTCCCTGTCTCCACCCCCAGATAGACTGCTTATAGCAGAGGGATGCACTGAGGGCGGGGTTCCAGGAGAGCTTGGCCCCAGAGGCGGAAGCTGGAGGGAGGATAGCCACCTACACCTGTGTGTTTCCCTGTCTCCACCCCCAGGTAGGCTGCTTATAGCAGAGGGCTGCACTGAGGGTGGGGTTCCAGGAGAGCTTGGCCCCAGAGGCTGAAGCTGCAGGGAGGATAGCCACCTACACCTGTGTGTTTCCCTGTCTCCACCCCCAGGTAG
>QEPC01001247.1:1444164-1462438 GCA_003113815.1 Sphenodon punctatus
ATCCTCTTCAGGAAAGTGTTCTTTCAGCAGGGCCCAGATGTTTGGTCATTTTGTTCAAAACCCGAGTTCGGGTTCAATGGTTTGGTTCAGCTGAGTTCGATTTGGCCGAACTTGGCCGAACATTCAAAAATAGTGGAATCGAAACCAAAACCTAATTTTTGGCCCTGGAAAGATGTTTTTCCTGCCCCCAAACACATCCAAACTCATCAAAACACGACCAAACTGTTCGGTCATTCGAGAGTTTGGTTCGGACGCTCGGGTCGGACATCTGAACAGAACGAGTTCAGTCCGAACTCCGAACCGCATTCGCCCATCCTTAGTCCCCGCCAGATGGAAGGTAGGTGAGTTCCCTCTCATGTTTCCTATCATGTCCCCTCTAAGTCTTCTCTTCTCTAAGCTGAAGAGACTCAGCTTGTCAAGCCTCTCTTTTACGGAAGCCATTCCATACCCTTTATCATTCTTATTGCCCTTCTCTGTACCTTTTCTAGTTCAGCTATGTCTTTTTTGAGATGGGGCGACCAGAACTGCACACAATATTCCAGGTGCAGCTGCACCGTTCATTTGTATAGAGACATTATGACATCCTCAGTTTTATTTTCTAATCTTTTGCGAATAACTCCTAACATTCTGTTTGCTTTTTTTTACTGCTATGGCACACTGAGCTGAGGATTTCAGTGTATTGTCCACAATCACTCCCAGATCCTTTTCCTGCGTGGTAACGCCTAGCTTAGTATCCAGCATTGTGTACACATAGTTTGGATTATTTTCCCCTACGTGCATCACTTTGCACTTGTCCACATTAAATCTCATCTGCCAATTAGATGCCCAGACCCCCAGTCTCATAAGATCTTGTTATGAAAATCAAACAAACAAAAGAAATCAAGCAAATGTAATTTGCTTATTAATTTGTTTTCATTATTTTAGTTACAAAGTCCTATGGGTCTCCATTCATTTTCATAATTAAACAATATGAAGTTGCTCACCCCTATTGGATACTGTGAATTTGGCAGGTATACCCATTTTTTGGGGTTCCTCTTTCAGCTCTATTAGTTACATCAGTATTTTGGTATTTGGTTCTTTGATATGAGCCACTGGAGCTGAGTGGAAAAGGTATTAGACTTGAACAAAAAAACCCAAACACTTTAAACTCCCTGGGTGATCTTGGACAAGTTAATCTTAGCCTGTTTCCCATCTGTAAAATGGGAATAATAATGACGTGAAGTTGTTGTGAAGATGATCAAAGGTCATCTAGTCCAATGCAGTACAGTTTAGTATTTTGGCATTTCATGATTTGGTACTTTGGGTCTTCAGCTGCATTATTTGCTGAGGTTTTATTTATTTATTTTTCTATTTTAAATCTTTGCGGAATAAATTGAAATGTGATTTATATCCATCTCTGTGATATAATTCAGCACAAAGTCACAAAAGTATCAAGTGATGAAGAACAAAGTAACCAAATGATAAATATAACACTTTCAGTGGTCAACATGCTTTGGAATCCTTATAATCACCCACATTATTATTATTATTATTAACAAACATATATATAGCGCCAGCAGTGTACCTGGCACTTTACAAAGTAATAAAATAGACAGGGTCCCTGCCCCTTGGGCTTACAATCTGAGAGACAGGAGCTGGGGGAGAGACTTAGGAAGGGGAACAGAGGGAGAGACAAGGGGTCTAACATTCATGAAGATGCGAGGTCTCAAGTGCACGTACTTGGCTTGGTTACGATGAGAATGACAGCAGGCAGGTCCATGTTGCAAGGATAAGGGTAAACCGATCGTAGGTATAGGAATAGTGGCTCAGCAGGATAAAGAGTCAGACAGAGCAGAGCGAAAGAGGTGAGTTTTAAGGAGAGATTTGAAGGTATGAAGGGAGGGGGCAAGGCGGATGTGGACAGGGAGGGAGTTCCAGGCATGGGGGGCAGCAAGTGAGAAGGGACGAAGGCGCTTAGGGGAGCAGGGAAGGCGTGGAAGGGTGAGAGAAGGGACAGAGGAGGAGCGAAGTGCACGGGCTGGAGTATGGAGGGCGATAAGTGCAGAGAGGTAGGGGGGAGCAAGGTTGTGAAGAGCTTTATAGGTGAAGACTAGGAGCTTGTGCAGGATTCGTTCAGGAAGGGGAAGCCAGTGAAGCGAAGAGAGGAGGGGCTGCACATGGTCGAAGCGACTGGCGAGGTAGATGACCCTGGCAGCAGAGTTTTGGACAGAGATGAGGGGAGAAAGGTGAGACCGGGGAAGGCCAGTGAGAAGGAGGTTACAGTAATCGAGGCGAGAGATGACCAGAGCATGAACAAGAGTTTTGGCAGACGAGACAGAGAGAAAAGGGCGAATCTTAGCAATGCAGGTTTCAAGCGACTTCACTAAAAAGGGAGCCACAGACAGTGGCCACGATCCCAAACCCCTTAGCTGGGGATCTGAACAAGTCCCATGTGGATTGTAGGGATGTGCGAAAGCAGTTCGGAATTTCAGAGCTCGGACTGAACTCGAATAGTTCAGTCGACCGAACCGAACTTTCGAACCGAACTCGAATTCAATCGAACTGTTTGGTCGAATCTGAACCAGTTCGGAAGACAAAAAAACCCCTTGTTTTGAATGTACGAACTCGGCCCAGAAGTTGGGAATTTGACTGAACTCGAATAGTTCGGTCGACCGAACTGAACTTTCAAACCAAACTCGATTTTCGAACCGAACCGAACCAAACCGCATTTCCGAACTTGGTTCTGTTCGCACATCCCTAGTGGATGCCATGCAGCACAATTCATTCCCAATTGACATGGGCACGAGTTGTGCGCATATGGTCATGCATGGGTTGCGCTCCGGATCCGATACGGTACAGAATCGGCCCCATTGTGGACAGCAGGCCACTGTCTATTTGGGATGGAATGGGTTTGTTCTACAAGTATAGCATTAGTAGTGGAAACATAAGAGGAACAATCTTGACTGACGATAGTTGTAAGGAGGGTGCATCAAATGCTGCAGGCCTCCTTAATTCCATTGTCTCTTTTAAGCAGCAGTGAGGTTCCATACTAGCTGCCTACCAGATGTTCGATACTGCATCTCTACTGGAAGGATGTGACAAAACCCTGGAGACCTGAACGACAACAATCTGTCAACTAGTCATCAATGTCCCCCACCCCCACCCCTCCTTATTCCATTATTCTGCACCTTATGTTACTGTTTTTAGCCTGTAAATTGCTCGTTGTTTATTTCTGCTTGTTCTTTCCATTAGTATTTTTAATTTTAATGACATTCCGCTGCTGAGTGTTGATGCCGCTTCCCCCAAAAGAGAACAGGAGAGGGAAGATGCAAGGATGAATCAATTACTCAGAAGGATCCACAGGTTCAAGATAAGGCTATAACACCATGTGTTGGGAGTATGATAAATACCCTGGTTTAAATCCAACTCCCATCACATATTTTTTAAAATGAGGACAAAGTGATTATTTACAAGGGAAACCTTAATGAAAGATGGGATTTTTGGTCCAAGGAGGAAGATGAGTACTCGCAGATGTGGATATATTGGCTTTTTAATTATTATTTTCATCCCCTGTGTTAAGGATCTGCCTAACTGAGTCAGACCAATGGTCCATCTTAACCCAGTATTATCGCAACTTAACATGGCAGCAGGGATTCAAATCCAGCTCTCCAGGGTCCTTGGAGAGGCCTCAACCAGATGTGCTACCTGAGATTGTTCAGGTTCCCCAGCAAAGGCCTCACCCAGGCGTGCTACGAGAGATCCCAGGAACTGAATTTAGGATTGAGATTGGCCCTGGATGACCACAGGGGCCAATCCAGGATACAGGGAGTGAGGTGGTCTCACAGATAGGCAGGTCCCAGACAGTATAGGACTTTATAGGTTAAACCAAGACCTTGAAGCAGGCCCGGAAAACCACTGACAGCCAGTGCAGAGAGTGGAGCACTGGTGTAATATGCTCCTGCCAGCCCAGTCCCACTAGGAGATGAGCTGCCACATTCTGCACCAGCTGCAATTTCCGAGCCATCACCATGGGTAGCCTCATGTAGAGCACGTTACAGTAATCTAGTTGAGAAGTGATGAAAGCATGGATGACTGTGGCCAGGTCAGAGTCTGAAACAAACAGCTGAGCCATCACACCAGATGCAACTGGCGGAAAGCACTCCTAGCCACAGCCTCCACCTGGAGATCCAGGAGGATCTACACACTGAGGAGCACCCCTAGTCTCCATACCTGGGAGGTCAATGGAGGATAGACCACATCAATGATGGGGGCCACCAGTTCAATTGCTTTACCCACTAACATCACCTCCATCTTGTCAGGATTCAGTCATAGTCAGTTAGTCCTCATCCAATCTCTCAGAGCTGCCAGGCACAAAGTAAGCACTGAGACTGCCGGGCCTGGGTCTGTTGAAAAAGAAATTACAGTTGAGTGTCATCAGCATATTGATGACACTGTACATCGAACCCCGTAATCACCTCACCGAGCGGCTGCATATACACGTTGAACAGGAGACGGGACAGAATAGAACCCTGCGGAACTCCATATGAGAGGTCTTGGTATGATGAAAAACAGTCCCTGAGAAGCACCCTCTGGGTTCTTCCGGTCAGGAATGAGTGGAACCATTCAAGAACTGTCCCGCCCACTCCTGCACACTCCTGCAGGCGCATCACCAACATCTCATGATCAACAGTATTAAATGCAGCCAACAGATCAAACAGGATCCGCAGGGTTGAATAACCCTGATTCATATCTCGGCGCAGGTCATCTACCATATCTACAGGCGCAGTCTCTGTGCCATAATCTGGATGAAAGCCGGACTAAGAGGGATCAAGAAAACAGATGCGATCAAGATGCCCCTGCACCTGCAGAGACACTACCCATTCAATAACCTTCCCTAAAAAGGGAAGGTTAGAGACAGGCCGATAGCTGGCAGGGGAGACAACGTCAAGCGATGGATTCTTGAGCAGAGGCCGCACCACTGCCTCCTTGAGACAATCCAGCACACAGCCCTCCCACAGGGAGGCATTGACCACCCCAGCCAACAATGGCCCCATTGTCTCCGGGCAGATTTTAACCAGCCAGAACGGGCAAGGGTCTAATTCACAAGAAGTGGCCCTGACTGCCCCAAGAACATCCACTGCATCGGCGGATGTCACTGACTGAAACTGATCCCAGAAAACTGGACATGACGGGGCTTCCATAACCTCTGGTCCCCCTAATGTAATAAATGCTGCATTGAAATTGTGGTGAATATGAGCAATTTTGTCCACAAAATAATCCACAAACATGTCACAGCGGGCAGAAGATGACTCCACTCCAAGATTGAGGGAGGACGGACTGACCAGCCCCTGCACTACCCGGAACAGCTCTGCTGGACGGGATTTTGTTGAGGCTATGGGGGCAGCAAAGAACTCCCTCTTTTCTGCCCGCATAGCCATGGCATAGGCTCGTAAACTGGCTGTATGCAGCAATCAATCGGCTTCAGCACGCAAATGACATCACCATCACTCCAACCGCCAACCATTCCACTTCAGCAACCACAACTCCTCAAAAAACCATCCAGGTCTGCGGAGCTTCCGCCTGGGCAGCGAATGCCTAGGAGCCATCTGATCAATGGCCTCCATCAACAAGGTGTTCCACAGCACAACGAGGTCATCGATGAGATGGTCGTCAAGGTCAGAGGGTATTTTCCCCAGAGCATTCTGGAACCATCCTGGTTCCATCATCCTCTGGGGGTGAACCATTTGAATCAGCTCAATACACTTCTGGGGGAAGACGTGCGCTAGGAGCGAGGTCTGCAGGAGGTAATGGTCTGTCCATGACAAGGGCCCAGCTGATATCTCCCCCCACTAATGGAACACCCACCTCAAGGCCGTTGAAAAACACAAGGTCCAAGGTGTGTCCTCCCTGATGTTTCGGGCCGATAACCATCTGGGACAGGCCTATGGTTGCCATGGCAGCCATGAACTCATGCTCAGCTCCCTCAAGGGCAATGTGTCAGCATGAATGTTGAGGTTCCCCAAGACTATTGTCCTTGGGGACCACAACATCACCCCCGACACCACCTCTGTCAGAGCATGCAGGGAGGCCGCTGCAGAGGTAGGTGCATGGTATACCAGCAGCACTCCTAAACTGTCCCCTGCCAGATCAAACACAAATGGAGACCTTCGATCCTCAATATGGATTGCACTGGATTCCTCCTCACAGACCATCCCTCCTTAAAAATCATAGCTACAATGTCCCCCCGTACCTCAGACCGTGGCTGGTGCTGCACGGAATACCCAGCTGGAACAACATCAGCCAGAATATGTCCCGATTCACTGTCCAACCAGATTTCCGTGATACACACGAGATCGGCGGCATGGTCCAAGATTGTTTCCTGGACTGTTGTTGCTTTATTAGCCACCAATCTCATATTTAACAGCACCATCACAGTGTTGGGGTCCCTCTGAGCAAGAACCACCTGCTCCACTGCTTAGGGTAATTACCTGTGGCTAATATGTAAATTTTAGGGCACCCTATTGTTCAACCAATGGGTTTACCCAGCTCCCAACATGTGTGCAGATGCCTGAAAATGCAGGTCTTTCCGGGACACCCGAGGATGCTTCTACTCCCACCGCCCGCCTCCATGTGATACCCGGAGGCGTACCCACCTACCTGCGCTGCTGCTCCCATTCTTCCTCTGGCTGCTACTTTTCCAGCCCACACCATCCCATACTGCTTCAGGCCTCTTTTGGTGTGCACAACCTGCATGCAGTCCCCATGCACCCCTGGATTGTGTTTTGCCACTTGTCTCAGTGAGCAGGTTGCTGGGGCAAGAGGAGTGCCGGGAGCAACAGCCATAGGAACACCGGGACCAGGCAGGTGAGTCAGCCATATGAGCATGTAGAGGCAGGAGCTTCTCTGGGCATCATGGGGAACTCCCCAATGCATCGCTGCATCTGCTACTGCTGCTCCTCTGGTTTGTCCAGATGCTGTTCAGTCTGGCCTGCTGCTCAGCTGAGCCAGGCAGCGCATCACAGTCCCCGTAGCAGGGGCAGGGGTTTATGAGGCTTGAGGAGCAGTGGGGGAAGTGGGAGCAGTAGCACAGCCAGATAGGTGACTCAGCCCCAGGAGCACCCCAAGATTCTGCAGAAGCTCCTGCTCTTGCACGTTCCCCCAACTAACTCACCCGCCTGGCTTTGCCACTGCTCCCACTCTTCACCTGGTCCTACGCGCACCCCCACTATGAGGACTGTGGCAGGTTGCCTGGCTCAGCTGAGCAACAAACGGGGCCAGGAGGACAAATGGGAAGAGAGGGAGCAGTGGCACAGCCAGGTGCCTAGGGAGTGCACAGGTAGCCCATCAGGTCACATTCAGGCACACCAAATTCAATGGGATGCTGTTTTTTCTGGGTACCCCATTTCAGCTCTAGTCATGGAGTAGGCTCCTGGGCAGTCACATATCGGTCATTATAGTAGATTCGGAGCCTCAACACAGGAACGTGGGTAGGCAGAGGAGTGGGCATACCAAACAAACCAGGGTAGACAGGAAGGCAACAAACATGAACCAGGAAGGGAATGAACAGAGAGTAACCAAGAAGAAGACAGCTGAAGAGGTTGACCCGTACGTTTTCCCTTGAAGATTGTGGAAGGAATGCTGGGCCTTGCAGGTAGTTTCCTAAAGCTGTCTGTTTGGCAGCGCACAAGGCGTGAGACTGGTCATCTTGTCACCAGTGGCAGGTACTCAAGAGATAGAAACTTAGAGTTGGAAGGAACGTCAATGGTCATCTAGTCCAACCTCCTGCTTGGATGCAGGATGACTAGGGCTGAAACTCGGTATTCAGAATTACTCACTTTTAACATAGGCCTTTTTTACACAGACACTCTAACACCGATAAAATCGTTGTTACATTTTAGTGTACATGGTACAGGGCAACACTGCAGACAGTTTCGCTGGGTGGAGGTGTCTATGTAAACACCACAAGTGGTGGGTGTAGGTGTGTGCATGGTCCTACGCAACACACATCTCCACCCAGCCCCCACCCATGGAGCAATCGGCAGTGGAGTCCGTTGCTCCATGGGTAGGGGGTGGTTGGCGATGGATGTTGCGTGGGAGCATGCATGCACCTACACCCACAACCCGTGGTGTTTACACAGATGCCTCCACCCATCTCCACCCAATGAAACTGGGTGGAGGCATCTTGTGAGAAAAGGGCCCATGTTGCAGGGCTGCAGTGTTGCCCTGTACCATGTATAATAAAATGTAACACTCATTTTATTGGTGTTAGAGTGTCTGTGTAAAAAAGGCCTAAGTATACTGGTTCTCAACTCAGTTTTACCGAGTACTGAGAAACCAAGGAATTGGCCCGGTATTCGGTACTTGGTAACTCCTCAATTGAGCAAAGGGGGAAAGAAGAAGGGAAGGGAGCACGGGGAATGGGGAATTGGCAGGAGAGATCCAGGGACATATATTCACTTATAAGGGCTTTTCCTGCCCCTATATAAGGGGACTTGGCACGCAGAAAAATACTTTGTAGAATACAGAGTATTTGTCAAGTACCGAGTACTGAGTATTCAGTCACTTTACTGAGGACTGATGAAACTCTCAGGCCCGAGACGCAGAAACTCAGAAATACTCTTGAATAATATTTTTACTATTCATTTCAGCCCTAGACTACAGTTACAACATTCCCAACAGATCGTTGTTTGGCCTCTTCATTTATTTATTATTAATTATTATTATTATTATTATCAAAATGGCTGCCAGGCCATTCTGCATATGTGCAGCCCTTTCACAAAATGGTAGCGGCAGCTTCACCACCATTCTGGAAAAGGGCAGCCAATCTCCGTGTGTACAAAACAGTCATCGCACCTCACAGACTGGCTGCTGCTGCCGCCATTTTGAAAAAAGTCTGTGCATGCACAGAATGGCCTGGCAATCATTTTGCACATGCACGGTGATTTTTAAAAAACATTTCCCCCCCGTTCTCAGCGAGAACTAAGCAGTTCATTCTCATTTCCCTGAATGTGCTGAAAACTGGTATTCTCACTGAGATGTGGGGGAGGGAGGAAGAGAAGAAAGATCATTAAGTCCTAGCTCTTGTAGTCACTGGAAGCATGGAGCCAAGGTAATACCCAAAGCTCCATAAAGGGCCCTTGCCCAAACCATTACCCTGAGCCACGCCAACTGAGATACACTTCCATGTTTTGCAGAAAGAAGAAAGCAGATTTCGGTAGACATGCCTGCCATGGAAGTGTCACCACAAGGCCAAGTCTCTATGACTTAAGTTCACTGTCACTTTCCCTGACATTTACACCGCTTTTAGATGAGGCGCTGACCTGAGCCGCACGTTAAGAGAAGCCGCTCTGTGTTGCCAGAAGTGTTGTCGGCAATGGTGGCGGCTGGAGACGCAGCGCTTTGCAGAGGCGCGTTCTAGAGACCTCAATTTTCATATCTCTAGAACATGCCTCTGCAACGCGCCGCCTCTCCAGTTGTCACCGTTGCCGGCAAGGGGGAGCACGTCACTTCCGGCAGTGCGGCGCGGTTTCTCTCTTGACACACAGCTCAGGAGTCGCTTTCAGTGCCTCGTCTAAAAGCGGTGTTAGTTACTACTTAAGCATGGAGTGTAAAGTGATTCTCAATGTGGATCTCAATGGATAGAGACCACTAGGATAACAGCCTTAAATCCCTTACTGTTGGTAAGAACTCCAAGTGGAGTTACACCATTTTGTGATGGGGTTGTGATTCCAACTGACAACTGATACACTTTGATGCAGTCCAGGCAAACGGGATTACATTTAAGTCTTGTCATGGGGTCACGCAGGACAAATGTTTGAAGACCATTGCCTTGAATGGTTCACCCTTCAAGCCAAGACCAATGAAACTATTCTCTTCTGACTGGCTTTCTGAATAAAGTAAGCAGGAGCTGACTCTATTAGCATTAACTACAGCAATAGTCAAACCGCATAAGTGTGCACTGAGCCTCCTTTAAAAGTGTTGCACTCGGTAATTATTAGTTGCCTTGATGTTAATAGCTTAGGGGAAATGTTTAATTGCATTACATTACATTTTATTTATTTAAATTGTGCCTCTGTTTGATCCAAAGCGCTGGGGAAAGATTACAGAAGAACGTAAATAAATATCATCTGACAGGACAGAGGAGAGGAGTCTGATCTTGCCTGTAGTACATCCATCCACCTGAAACCAAATGAGGAAAAATTACACCATCTGGCTTCCAAACATATTTAAAGAGGTGTGAAGCTTTGGATTACACCTTTCTGCCCTTATGGTAGATTGCTCTATCCATCTAGCATAGCTAGCGACGGCAGCTGTGCTCCAGATATCAAAGGATATGGTTCAGTGAGGTACCAAGCACTGCCAAGTTTTTTCACCTTTGCCAAAGATTTTTAGACAACAGTTTGCCTTTTCCAAAGATTTTAAGACAACACATAATTGACCTGTGGAATTCATTGCCAATGGATGGAGTGGAGGTCAGTGTTGTATGAATATAAAAAGTACCATCCTGAGTCAGACCAATGATCCATCTAGCTCAGCACTGTATCCGACAGTGGACATGTTCCGTTCCTTCATAGAAGTGCACAAGTTATAATAGAGTGACCTATTTCTTCCAACCCCCACAGTCAGAAGTTTAACTCAAGTCTAGCTTCACTAATAGCCATTAATGGACTCTTCCTCTAAGAGATTATCCTTTAATTGTTAATAATAAAGTTAAAGATAATAACAACAACATTGGGGCCAATTCCAAGCCCTGCAGACCGGCACGCAGAGCACATGTATCATGCATGCATGTACATGCTCAAACTGCATGCATACCAGGCATGGGCCCTGCAGCATGTGTGGAACCCATGTAGTGAGGCATGTGTGCATGCATATACGTAACAGAAGGTAGGGGGCTTGATATTGGCCTGCAAGGTTGTGTCCTGTACCCCCTATTGTTCAACATGTATATGCAGCCACTTGGCAAGGTCGTGAGATGGTATGGGTTGCAGTGTCATCAATATACCGATGACACCCAACTCTACCTCTCTCATCTGACCGAGATCTGGCAGTTTCGGTGCTTACCTAATGTCTGGTGGCTGTTGGGGATTGGATGAGGGTGAGCTGGCTGAAGCTGAATCCCGACAAGATGGAGGAGATGGTGGTCGGGAGGGCAGTAGATGTGGCGGTTCCCATCATTGATGAGGTCCGCACTCCACTGGTATCCCAGGTCCATAGTCTGGGCGTGCTCCTCGATCCGCAGCTCCACCTGGATTTCCCGGTGGGGTCTGTGGTGAGGAGTGCGTTTCACCAATTACATTTGGTGTGAAGGCTTCGGCTGTATGCTTCAAACAGAGACCTGACCACCATCATCCATGCTATCATTACCTCGAGATTGGACTATCGCAACGCACTCTACATGGGGCTACCTATGGTGACGGTTCGGAGACTGCAGGTAGTGCAGAATGCTGTGGCTCATCTCCTTATGGGGACGGGTCGTCATGAGCACATTACACATGGTGCTTCGGGCTCTGCACTGGCTGCCAGTGCCTATAGTCTTACGGGCCCAATTGAAGGTATTGGTTTTGAACTATAAAGCCCTATACGGCCTTGTCCCAACTTACCTGCAGTACCGCCATGCTGTCTGTGCTCTGGAGCATCCTCTGCAGTCTGCTGGAGGTGCCCTTCTCGAGGTCCCCCGTGTAGCCCAGGGGGCCACTATGTAGAGGGTGTTTTCGGCGGCTGCACCTAGACTGTGGAACTCCCTTCCGGTGGAGGCCCAGGTGGCCCCGGATCGCCCATCCTTCTGTCGTATGTGTTAAACCTGGCTGTTCCACCTGGCTTTTGGAGAGGGATATGGGTGTAGGTGGGATGAGGCAAGGGGGCCAGTTTTGATTTTGTGCCTTCCTTTTTTATTGTATTTTATCGTTTTACTGATTTTATATGTTTTAACATTGTAAGCTGTCCCAGACTGCTTGGAGCAGGAGGGGCAGTAAATGATTTTATAAATAAATAAATAAATAAATAACAATCATTTATATTATGTCCACTATGTGCCCGGAAGTAAACATGTGATTATGGAGGTAGGTCTGGGCTAGAGCTGAAATGGGTACCTAATTTGGTATTCAAAGGCAACACCAGCATTTTCAGGTACTATTTTGGGTATCGAAATCCATACCTGAATACCATTTGGGTACCCGAAAAACCAAAATGTTGCTTTTCAGGTAACCTAAATCACATGAAAAATGTTCTGCAAAATTTCCAAGAATCTGGGACCAGAATTTGAAAAATTGGGATGAAAAACGTATTTCAGTATGTTGGTATGTCAGTACTTTGGGTACCTGATCGAAAACCAGTTTAGGTACAGTTCAGGTGTTCTCAAATTGTAAAGAACCAGAAATGTTCCAGTTGATCTGAGTACCGGAAATTCAATGGGTATACCTGTTCTTGTGGGTACTCATTTCTAGGGCTGAGAGAAGAGAAAGTGTTCCTGTTCTGAAGGGAAATATAAATCTTTCAGGAGTACTTTTGAGTGTCCATTGGTACTTTCTCAGTTTTTGGTGATTCTGCGCTCCTGCCATTTTTTTCCTTTAACTTTTTCAGCATTCCCGGCACTTTCTGGGACTTTTATGACATTTATTTGGCCATTTTATGACAATTTCAAGCACTTCCTTGGTGCTTAGCCAGAAATTTTTCATCTCCACAGCCCCCAAGGTTGTATGCAGGATACACACGGGGCTTGGGACTGGCTTATGGTAGCCCCGTTCAATGTGCAGAAAATATCGGGAAATGGTGAAAACAGCGGGAAAGCTGGTAAAATTTCCATGTCGATATTTTTCGTTTCAACTCTAGTGACTGCCTCAAGGGTCTTACAATCTAGAATGGACAAGGAGAGGAGAGACAAGGAGTGGGGCATGTGAGGAGGGAGAAAGATACATTTAAGAAGCTGAGAAATTGCAGAGGTATGAGCTTAGCTTAGGTATAAGGGGGAAGGGAGACCCTTAAGTATTAACAGTATAAGATGAAGCATAAATTAGAAATCTATGAGTTAGAACAAAACCTCTTTTGAACCCAGTTATATTATTGTGTTTCACGACATCTTCTGGTAATGAGCTCCAAAGGAAAATTGTACATTGAATTAAAAAACTAGAACTGTGTTTTAAAAAGTGTTAGACAAAACCACAGCAGATAGGTCCATCAATGGTTATCATCCAAGTTGGTCAAGGGATACAAGTTGAGGTCCAAGAGGTTGCAAAACTAGAGCTGAAATAAAAAATCACTGCACGTATGCAAAATGGCCACTGGGGTCGATCTGCGCATTCTGGAGCCTTTTTAAGAAGGGGCGTGTACGCACAGAACAGCCCTGGGAGCCATTGCGTGTATGTGCAGCGACTTCATTTTTATGTGTTTGTTTTTTCATTTTAAAAAATATTTTGTAAAAAATCACTGTGATTGCACAAATGACTGCCAGACTATTTTGCCCATGTGTGACCTTTAACATACAAAGATTGATGTGTTGGTCATTTTGCGTATGCACAGCGTAATTATTTTTTGAGTTAAAAAAAAAACAGATTAAAAGAAAAAAATAAATAAACGGAAAACCAAAGATGAATGGTTTTGTTTACTAAAACCTTCCCCCCCCAAAAAATGAAGGGTTCTTTTGTAAAACAAAAACAAAAATGAAAATGAATGATATGCCTGTTGCACACGCCTATTGTGGGCCCACATTCATTCATTCGTTCATTCGTTCGTTCGTTCATACTAAAAATTCTATTCCGCTGCCTCCTGCACATAGGCAGCTCAGGGCGGCGCACAACGTAAGTAATAAAATAGCAATAATAAAATCATCTAAAATACCACAATATATAAAAATATTAAAAAGACATAGCAATTTCAGTAGCAAAGCAGATAAAACCCCTCCCACCCCATCTACCCACCGCCCTCCCTGAAGGACCGGTGAAACAACCAGGTCTTACAACATCTACGGAAAGAGGGGAGGTCTCAGGACAGACGGGCCTCCAACAGGAGGGAATTCCACAGCCGAAGTGGAGTCACAGAGAACGCCCTCTCTGCTGTCGCCACCCGGCACACCCGGGGGACTTTAAGCTGGGCGCCCCCGGCCAACCGCAAGGGTCGCAAAAAGACCCGAGGCCTGATGTGGTCTCGCAGGTAAACAGGCCTCAGGCCTCAGAGAATGGTATGGTTAGAGGGAAAATCAGAGCTCATCTAGTCTCTCCTCCTGACCCAACCAGGGTATCTTCAGCTTACAGCATTGTGGTTAGAGCCTTGTTCAGACAGACTTTGAAAACAACCAAGGAGGGACATCCCACAAGCTCCCTGGGCAACTAATTCCACTGCCCAACAGTTAGGAAGCCCATGCTCAGATCGATCCCTGAGTACTGGCCACTGTTGGAGACTAGGTAAACTATTGGTAAGATCCAGTATGGAAGCTATTAATGGGAAGATTTAAGCTTATGTTTGCAGATAACTACCCATAGTAACTCCAAACTCCTTTCCCTGGATGGTAACACCTTGTTTGGAACTCAATGTTCTGTATGGGTAATCAGGATTATTTCCCCCCATGAGCATTGCTTGGCACACATGAACTGGATTCAGAATTCTTTTTTGGGGGGAGGGGCGGACATAAGAGGGGTAACAAAATATTTTTGCTTAGCACCACCTCCATCTACATTTTTCCCCTTATCTCTGTCCAAAACTCTGCTGCCAGGGTCATCCACCTCGCCCGTCGCTTCGACCACGTGCAGTTCCTCCTCTCCTCTCTTCACTGGCATCTGCTTCCCGAATGAATCATGCACAAGCTCCTAGTCTTTACCTAAAAAGCTCTCCAAAACCTTGCTCCCCCCTACCTCTCTATGCTAATTTCCCTCTGTACTCCAGTCCGTTAACTCCGCTCCTCCTCTGTCCCCTCTCTCACCCTCCCACACCTCCCCTGCTCCCCTAACCGCCTTCGTCCCTTCTCCCTAGCTGTCCCCCATGCCTGGAACTCCTTCCCTGCCAACATCCCCCTCGCCCCCTCCCTTTGTACCTTCAAATCCCTCCTCAAGACCCACCTCTTCCGCTCTGCTCTCCCTGACTCCTCGTTCCCATTACATATTACCTGAGGTCTGTGGACTCATATCCTCACCACATGGCCAGCCATCATTCTTGATGCAACCAAGCCAAACATGTGCACCTGGGACCTCACATCTTCATGAATGTTACACTCCTTGTCTCTCCCTCTGTTCCCCTAGGGCAGGGACCATGTCTGTTCAATTAATTTGTACAGCACCAGGTACATTTTTGGCACTATATTAATGCTTGATAATAATAATAATAATAATAATAATATAATATGAAAAAGGGTGTTAAGAGTGAGGTGACCAAATTTGAACACGATACCAAGGTATTCAAGGTAGTTAAAGCACGAGCAGACTATGAGGAACTGCAATGGGATCTTATGACACTGGGTGCCTGGGCATCTAAATGGCAAATGAGATTTAATGTGGACAAGTGCAAAGTGATGCATAGAGAAAAATAATCAAAGAGAAAAATAATCCAAACTATGCGTACACAATGCTGGGTATTAAGCTAGGAGCTACCACTCAGGAAAAGGATCTGAGGGTGGTTGTGGATAATAAAATGAAATCCACAGTCCAGTGCACAGCAGCAATCAAAAAAGCAAACAGAATGTTAGGAATTATTTGGAAGGGGATAGAGAATAAAACTGAGGATGTCATAATGCCTCTATACAAATCAATGGTGTGACCACACCTCAAATATTGTGTGGAGTTCTGGTCACCCCATCTCAAAAAAGACAGTGGAACTAGAAAAGGTACAGAGAAGAGCAACATAAATGATCAAGGGCATAGAAGGACTCCCATATGAGGAGAGGCTTGGTAGGTTGGGGCTCTTCAGTTTGGAGACGAGACAATTGAGAGGAGATATGATAGAGGTCTATAAAATCATGAGTGGTGTGGAACTAATAAACAAGGAGCAGTTATTGACCCTCTCAGCTAGTACTAGAACTAGGGGACACTCCATGAAACTCATGGGTGGCAAGTTTAAAACAAATAAAAGAAAATCTTTTTTTTTCACTCAGCATATAATTGGGTTGTGGAATCTACTGCCAGAGGCTGTGGTAAGGGCCAGTACTATAGCTGAGTTTAAAAGAGGTTTGGACAAGTTTCTGGAAGATAGGTCCATTAGCAGCTATTAGCCAGACAGGATCAGGGAACATGACGGGAGTTGGGGGAAAACAACAGGGAATGGATTCCCCCATTGTGACCTGTTGGGTGCTTCTTCCAAGTCACTGTGACTGGCACTGTCGGAGACAGGATACTGGGCTAGATGAACCTTTGGTCTGACCCAGTATGACACTTCTTATGTTCTTAAAAATAATTTGAAATGTTTACACAGAAGAGTATTATTGTCACTGGGGCTGATCCTATGCCCTGTGCACAGAGCTGCATGCATGCGCATATGCAGCCACACATGGTTTGTACTAGGGTGTGCGAACAGAACCGAGTTTGGAAATTCGATTCGACTCAGTTCAAAAATCGAATTTGGTTAGGTCGGCCGAACTAATCGAGTTCGGTCAAATTCTGAACTGAGTTTGTACATTCAAACCCAGTGTTTTAAGCTGTTTTTGGCCTTTCGAACTGGTTCGGATTCGACCAAACAGTTCGGTCGAATTCGAGTTCGGTTCAGAAGTTTGGTTCAGTCGACCGAACTAGTCGAGTTTGGTCCAAACTCCGAACTTCTGAACTGCGTTCGCACATCCCTAGTTTGTACGCATGTCCGTGCATCTGCTCCAGAAACGCTTCGTGGGGCATGGAATCGGCTCCACCCCTGTTTTGTCTTCTTCTGATACATCCATCACTAATCACGGTCTACGTCAGGGGCTGCCAAGAGGTAGATCATGCTGATCTACTGGTAGATCACAAGCTAATTTCATTAGACTGCTGTCTGTGGAAGGGGACCAAACCATCACAGATCATCTCTGGGGAAGTGGGACTGGCACCCTAGGGAGTATCTCTCTCCCTAGTATCTGGCTCTCCTAGGAAGGAGAGCACCTTCAGTGTAGATCCTCTAAATGAAAGTTCTTCTCTCCACTCTTGAGAACAATTGTTGAGGTGCCCTAGAGCTGAGTGGGAGTAGTCCCAGCTTGGATCACTGGAGCCTAGGAGAGAACTCCCCTCCCCCTGCTCCCAGGCTGGTCTCCCAGGCCAACTCACCTAACGATGATTCCAGGATCAAGTGGATAAGTCTGGCCATGCCTGGTCTACATGGCCCCAAACTCACTCCCAACATGCCAGCGTTCTGTCCTCTGCCATTTCTGATACTGCTATTTACAACAGAGAGGATGGTATATCTACCGTTCAGGAGACAGGATGACAGGCGGCCATTTCCATTAGCTCCCACAGCCTACTTCAGGTTTGCTAGCTTGTTTGGAAGCTTGATGGGGTTTAATTGAAAATGTCAGAAGGGAACGTTTTAATTTGACTGCAGTTGATATTTCTGGCTGGAGCATTACCCAACTCATTGTAATTCACAGAACACTTGACATTCCACAACCAGTATCACTATTACTTGGGGAGGGGGTTAAAAATCTTTCATTGCTAATCAACATGAGATGGTTGCAGTGGTTTCTATTGTGCATTCGTATCTCTGGTGTTTAGTTTGTGCCCTGGAAGGGGCTAAAGAAGATGTATGATTCCTGGTGAAGTAAAGCAAAATATTACCAGTACGGGTGAAGTGAGAATTGCAATCAGAATTCACGGGTAACACCCGCAATACTATTCCAGGGGGGATTTTGGTTTCAGATTTATTTATTTTTGTTTCAGTTCTTTATGAATTTCAGATCTAATGTTGGTTTTGGATTTTTCAGTTTTAGATCTTTTCGGTTATCTGATCTTTTTGGATTTTTGGCTCCACCGGACACAATGAAAAAACAAAAACAAAACCAGCACAATGCAAAAAACCTCATGAAGAATAAAAGAGAGAAACAAAATCAATGTAAAAGAACCAAAATGCCTGAACCAGCATTCTCTGAGGAGGAGAACTGATGAGAAGAGACGGGTTCAGCACATCTTTTCAGCATTCTATTGGCTGCTGACTTCTGTTAGCCAATAAGAACATAAGAAATGCTATACTTCTTACGTTGGGTCAGACCAACAATCCATCGAGACCAGAATTCTCCCTCCATAACATTGCTAAGATTCGCCCTTTTCTCTCTGTCTCGTCTGCCAAAACTCTTGTTCATGCTCTGGTCATCTCTCGCCTCGATTACTGTAACCTCCTTCTCACTGGCCTTCCC
>QEPC01001247.1:1466432-1476508 GCA_003113815.1 Sphenodon punctatus
GAGATGCTATTGTAGGAGGGTTCTCTCAGTCTCCAAGTAGCAGAGTTTTACTCAGCAGCAAGGAATGACGCCTTAATGTAGGATATAATGTAGATATTTGAAGTTTGGTATCAATTCTGCCCTTAGTCTTCACTTTGCTAAGCTAAACACAGGGCCTGTGGAATACTAGTGCAGCTGCTGTAGGAATGAAGAAGCCTTATTGTAGGATGCATAGCAAGGGAGAGAGTGATTTTGGGTTAGGGGCCATTGAGCACTAGAACGGAGTGATTTGGGGAGCCAGAGCACTGAAATGAGGGCCAGTACCCCCACCAGTGGCAGTCTCCCCCCTGACAGCCCCCCCATAACCTCCCACTCACCCCTGACAGGCTGCTGAGGATCTGAGTCTGGGGACTCAGCTCTGCTAGGCCCCAAATCTGGTGCACTCTGCCCACCCCAAGCCACACCCCCAAGCCACGCCTCCTTGGTCCATTTCCGGCACGCCAGCGGCTTTGCCGCCGGCACAGGGCCACTAGGACTATATTTTCCCGGGCCACTTTGATTTCCCAATCTGCCCCTGCCATTGGGCACCCAACACGTTACCCAGCCACCCATCAAGTGCTGGAATACCCCCCCAAAAAAATCTAACCCGGAAGTGCACTTTCCCAGGTGTTCCAGATGTTTCTGGGATGCCAATACTAAACCTCATTTAGGGCTGAAATAAAAATAGATTTTATTCTGGTGAAAATATTGTGAGGATCAATAATCAGGTCTGAGATCTCACAGACATCTTGACCCTGATTCAGATCCTCATGAGATTTTCCACTCCCCTCCCCCACACCCAGGCTGGTTTCCTAGCTTGGAGAAATTTAAGGGGGGGGCGAGCTACGTTGTTCCCTGCCCAGCTTTCTTACTTCATCTGGGGCTGGCAGCTGTCTCAGTGGGGAAAACTTCCTAAGGGCAAATTGGCAGAAATGGGTGGAGGGACAGCAGGAGCGAGGCGGCAGATTCAGTTGATACCTTAGCATTCTGTTATCTACCAGAAATCAGCAGCCAACAGAATCCTGACATGATGTGCTGAGCCCGACTCTTCCTGTTAGCTCTCCCCCTCCCATCTGGAAGTACTTTCCAGATGGGAGGGGGAGAGCAGGATGGAAGGGGCAGAACCTGAGCATTCTCTTGGCTAGCATGAGTCTGAGCACCCAACAGAATGCAGAAAAAGTGTGCTGAGCCCGCCTCTTCCCTTCAGCTCCCCCCTCCCATCTGTTTCCAGTCCCAGGCAAGGTAACCACAAGGGTAAACATATGCAAATCAACTATAGTATTCGTACGACTCGCCAATGTATCCAGATGGTAGGGGGCAGCTGAAAAGAAGAGGCGGACTCAGCATGGCTTTTCAGCATTCTGTTGGGTGCGCAGACTCCTGCTAGTCAATAGAATGCTAAAGATCTGCCCCCTCCATCCTGCTGCCCCCCTCCCATCTGGAAAGGACTACCAGATGGGAGGGGGAGAGCTGAAGAGAAGAGGTAGGCTCAGTACATCTTTTCAGCATTCTATTGGCTGCTGATTCCTGCCAGCCAATAGAATGCTAAGAGATCAGCTGAGTCTGTCCCCTCCCTTCTTCTCCCCCTCCCATTCCTCGATTGCCGATCTGGGCAGTTCGCGGCCGGAAATGGATGCGCAGTGCCCGCACATGCGCGTATTCGGCGATGGCATCACGTGTAAATCGGGTAAAAACGGTCCCAGTCTCGTCTAGTCAAACCCCTGTTCAACCCTTTCTCTGCTTCCTCTCCCCTTTGCATTCAACGCAACAAGCTCCTTCTCTTTACTTTCAAGGCTCTTCATGGCATTGCTCCACTATCTTTCTGCATTGCTTTCTTACTTATCATTTCTATAGTGCTACTAGGCATGAACAGGGCTTTACTGTCACAGACTTTTTTTTTTTTCAAAGACAGGTCCCTGCCCACAGTGGGCTTACAATTTAAGATGGACAAGAGAGAGGGAAACACAGGGAAAGACACACACACATACACTCCGATTTGACAGATGGAGAACTGAGACTGAGAGGTTGTGACTTGCCCAGTGCCACCCACTAAATTCATGGCTAGGACAGGATTTGAACCCTGGCTTCGAAAATCCAAGTCCAGAACCTTATCCGCTACACCAGCCAAGAGGTTGTGATTTTCCTAAGGCCACCCAGTAAGATCCTGGCAAAGGTAGGATTCTAACCCTTGCTTCCTAGATACAACTCCAGCACCGTATCCATTACACCACACTGGCTTACTGCCACCACCCTCACCTGTTCCCCAGGTCAACTGCTCCCTGAACTGTCCGTGCCTTTTTTCCCCATGCTTCCCTCTATGCCTGGAATGCCCTCCCTTAACAAATTCATTCTGCAATATGAGCATGGGAAGAGAGAGAGGAAGAGAGGAAACACAATGTGTGCGTGTGTGTGGTGGAAGAGGGGCATCAACTACCACAGACAAGCAGGAGGGGGGCATGGTTAAAAAAAAGGTTTGAAAACTGTTGTTCTACTCCATATTCCACTTCTGGATCATCACAAAAGCACTCCTTCATGGCTTTTACATTTGGGAAATACCACAAGGAAGTAGGGAGGGGACAACGAAATGCAGGGGAATCCGCAATTGTGTGACTACAGTGGAACTGGACAAAACAAACACAGATTAAAGAACACATAAGGCATCTTTAGACATAAAAATCGGGTGTCAAAACCCAATAGCACATGTTTAGCTTTGTGTGTAAGCACCATACCAATCCCAACACCAGTTTGCCCACCCGTTGAGCATTCATTGAACATGCAATGTGAACAGCAGTGCATCACAAGGACAATTTGCATATTCCGGATGAACACGTGACCAATGTTGTGTCTAAGTAATGATATTGCATGGCATGTTAACAGGTACAACACAGGGAACGAGGTGGCAGCATTTGCATGCTGAGATTGGGTGGTGAACAAAACACCGATTTGTCCCAAATGGGCTGTGTGTTTAAGCAGCGACTTATGGCAAACACAGGGCTAAACTGGTGTTCGTATCAATCAAGGTCAAAACATACATTCAGACACCTATTGACGCTATGTCTAAAGACACGCCTGTTGAGTTTGCACGGAATGGTGTTTTGTGAAAGGGCCCTAGTCTATAGAAGCAGAATATCCAAATCTTAAAAAAATTGTTGCAAGGAAAAGAAACACAGGCTATCTTTCTGTGTGGCTTTCATTGTGGCATAGCTTGTTCTGTTCTCCACTGAGAATAAGATTCGTTTCCTCAGTGTTTTCAGTCACTGATACGGTTGTAATTTCTCATGTTCTACACTAATACTCACTCAAGAGCCATTGCGTCTTTCCCATTGCAGGCTGCTGATCAAAGTCCCAGTATCCAGCTTCACCGAGGTGAAATCAATGGCTTCGCGAACATGTTAGTCCATGAACTCTTGTGAAGTTTCACAACCACTGGTTTCCCTTTCCCATACACCCAGTACAAAGGACATACATTTTGTATTGGCACATTCAAATGATTATTTCCTTTAAATTACTCCTACCTAAATGGACAGGCCATCCCACAAATGAATGGGTGGCCCAGAGATTTGGAATGGTCAGAGATCTACTAGTACAAAATAAATGAAATGCAAGCACACTTTCTTTAGCCACTAATGTGGGAAAGTGTCTGTAAATAGTGAGGGACCAAAGGAAATGTTCCAGGGAAACATCATAGACACCAGAAAATTCAATGCAGAGGTAACATTAAGGGTGTTTTCACATGGACAGTAACTGAATCTAGGGTGGACTAGTTTGTCTGTCTGACTGCTGTCAACGGCACTTATTAGTGCCGACTAAGGGCTCATTTACACGTGCAGCAATTATCTGGATTTTAAAAATTCGTTTTTCTCTAGTTCTCTGTTAATAATGCCAGTTGCATTCACATGCGTGCTATACTGTTTTTTCCTTCAGCAAAATAACGCATTCAGAACTTGGAGCGCGCACTTGGACCGCCTGTTCAGTGTGGTTCAATTACAGGAAATTACAGCATGGGTGGGCAGCAGGCTGCAGCCAGATTCTCCCCCAATAAGTTCTTCTACCTCCCCTCTCTGGCTCCGGACCCCATCCATCACCTGCCTCTGCTTCCTAGTAGTGCTCCAGCAGCAGAAGCGGGGACACCCGGGAGATAATGCTGTTTGTTTACAAACAACTTCTCCCCATGTGATCACGCACATGGGAAGGAGTTGTTTGTAAACCAACAGTGTTATCTCCCAGTCCGATTGGTGTCTTTATTTTTTATTTATTTATTTTCTAGATTTTTATACCGCCCCATCCTGCCATGCAGCTCGGGGCGGTTAACAACAATAAAAACAATATAAAAATATTTAAAATACAAATATAAAATATATCAATAAACGGCATGGTACAATCATAAATAAATATATAAGGTGGGGGATTAAAAAACACCCCCTCCCCCCTCCCTCCCAAAGGCCTGGGCAAACAGCCAGGTCTTACAGTTCCGCCGGAATATCAAAAGGCTTGGGGCCAGGCGAGCTTCCTCCGGAAGGGAGTTCCACAGCCGCGGCCCTACCACCGAGAATGCCCGCTCCATCGTGGCCCCCCGCTTCACACGGGGGACCTCCAAGCGGGCACCCCCGGCAGACCGCAGGAGTCGTTCCGGGGCGCGAAGGGCGAGGCGGTCCCTAAGGTAAGAGGGGCCAAGGCCGTATAGGGCTTTATAGATCATTACTAGGACCTTGAACTTGGCCCGGCACACTATCGGCAGCCAGTGCAGCGCTCGGAGCACCGGTGTAATGTGCTCCCGGCGACCCGTCCCCGTAAGAAGACGGGCCGCCGCATTCTGCACCAGCTGCAGCCTCCGGGCCAAGAACAAGGGAAGCCCCACGTAGAGCGCGTTACAGTAGTCGAGCCGCGAGGTGACGAAGGCATGGATGAGGGAGGCCAGGTCCGGGCCAGAGACATACGGACGCAGCCTACGTACCAGATAAAGCTGGCGGAAGGCAGCCTTAGCGACTGCCTCCACCTGCCGCTCCAGCCGCAGGTCTGCGTCCAATATGACCCCCAGACTCCGGACCTGCTGAGCTACAGGGGGGCAAACCCCCCCAATCAGGGGGGCCACCACCCCCTTCGCCCTCCCCACCACCATCACCTCCGTCTTATCTGGGTTGAGCTTCAGTCTGCTCCGCCGCATCCAATCCGCCACGGCCTCCAAACATTGGGATAGCACCGAGACAGCAGGGTCTGGGTCGGTAGAAAACGAGAGGTACAGCTGAGTATCATCAGCATACTGGTGACATCGCACCCCGAACCCTCTCACGACCTCCCCCAAGGGCTGCATATAGATGTTAAATAATAATGGAGACAAGATCGATCCCTGCGGAACGCCACACGGTAAGGCGCGGGGGCTCGATGTTTCCTCCCCCAACACCACCCGCTGGCTCCTCCCCGAGAGGAATGAACGGAACCATTCAAGAACAGTCCCGTCCAGACCCCCCCGGTCACGCAGTCGTCTCAACAGCAGCCCATGGTCCACGGTGTCAAAAGCGGCCGAGAGATCGAGCAGGATGAGAAATGTCGAACATCCCGCATCCATCTCCCGGCGGAGGTCGTCCACCAAGGCCACCAACGCCGTCTCGGTGCCATAGCCGGGGCGGAACCCAGATTGAAACGGGTCAAGGAGCCCGATATTATCTAGATGACCCTGGAGCTGGAGCGCCACTGCCCGCTCAATAACCTTCCCTAAAAAGGGAAGGTTAGAGACAGGTCGGTAGCTGGCGAGCGCGTCTACGTCCAACGATGGTTTTTTCAGCAGGGGGCGCACCACAGCCTCTTTTAAGCAAGGCGACAACCTCCCCTGCCGAAGGGACGCATTCACCACCCTCGCCAGCACCGTCCCCAACGTCTCCCCGGAAGCTTTTATTAACCAGGACGGGCATGGATCTAGTTGACAACACGTGGCCCTCACAGACCCCAGGACATCCACCACATCGGCTGGCGTCACTTCCTGAAACTCACCCCATAAAGATGGACCAGACGGACCCTCCGCCCCCCCGCGCTCTTCCCCTACTGCTGTCAACCCAGCGTCGAAATCGGCCTGCTGTGCTGCTGCTGCTGCCTCCCGTAGGGGCAGGAATAAAACAGCGCACTTGAAAGCAAAGTTGCCTTTACATGCAGGAAATATTTCGCACCAGTTAATACCGAATACAATGTCGCTTTCACACTGCTGTAAAAAGAGGATTTATTTCAATCGGAGATCATAAAGGTAGGTTTAACTAGCTTTGAACTGCAGATTAGTTAGGTGTGATATTGACGACAATATTTCAAATTGGGAACTTCAGACATGCAAGATACATTCAAATTTTGTAAAATTTGGACACAAACTGAATGTCTGAATGCCACCTAAGAGATAGGTACCATTCTTATAAAACCCCAACGATTTGGTTTTATAAGAACCATACTTTAAAATATTCCGCATGAATGTCTTGTTTGGTAGGCTACAATTATTTTCTGTGTCATTAGTCTGTAGTACATTGTCTGTCTAAAAGGCATCACTATGTTAGTGCAGAGTAATGAACACCGTACTTATTTCAAACTAGTGTGCATTACTTTGGCTGTCTGAAAACACCGTAAGAAGTGGATAGGTGGGCCATTGAAAGGTGTTGCTGTCCAGAATAGAAACAATTTTAAAATATATTTATAATTGACTTTATTTGAAAGAGTGAAGTCACATACCTATATAATATCAAAATCTTGACATCAAACAAAAAGAAAAAATTATACTATTTCAAATAAAGCCATTAGTCCAAAATTGGTATAGCATAATCAAACAAAAATGATTTTGCATCTTCTATAATGATTTTACCCTGAATAATTTAAATACAAGTGAGTCATCTATTAGGAAACTTCTGACTTCTAACTCCTATCCTTATCAAGACTTTTTGATTGTATACATATACCATATGTGATTTATCCATTCCCCAATAGAAAGTTCTGCTGGTGTTGTCCAATTTCATGTAATTACATATATAGCAACAAATATCATAATCTCTCAAATTAGTTCTTTGTCTCTTTTTGTCTTTTGGTAACATACCAAGCAAAGCTGTTTCTGGACAAAAAGGAAGAATCCATCCTATAGCTTTTTGGATACAGTCCCATATATTTTGCCAAAACAAGCAGAAACAATGTATGGTGGAGAGCACTGTTTTAGTTGGAAATGGTCAATTCACTGCTTTACAGACAATGTGGAAAATTTACTCTTTTTGGCAACAATTTGTTTGGTTTCCCATTTGGGAAAAGCAGTTTGGTACTCTCAGTTCTTTGGATATGATTGGTTTGGGGGTATGTTTTTGGTACTTCCAGACTTGTCAAAAGTCAGGCATGAGTGTGAAACTCATCCTGAATGCAAAAACACTCGCGAAAACTCTGCAAGGTTCCTGTAAAAACAAATGTTCTATTTGTTTCAGCACAACTACACGCTGTTAGGATATTTGCATGAATGATGCGGAATATTTACATGAACAGTGTTACAGTATAGAGAGAGCCTCTCTATTCCAGTAGAGAGCTGGAACCAACAAATGTGGTTTGTTTTGGGATTTTTTTTGTATATCCAAATATTTCCATTTTTTGATAACTTTCCAACTATCTGATAGTGCTGAAGTGGCAACTCCTTTTTCTACCCCACTATTTCATTCCACCATCTTGGAAATGCCTGCAACTTTCCGCAGCTTTTCCGCCAGCATTCCACTAATTCCACCGGCATTTTGCTAATTCGGTAACTGTCGGCACAATTTTGGAAACTGTCGGAAGAAACATTGTTCCACTACTGCTCAGTGCAATTGTGGAAGATTGAAACTGTCAGAACAAACATTGGGTGAAAACAGACATGACGCTAACCACCCTTTAGCCACCCTTAGTGGTCAATTATGCATGTTTCAGGGCTGCATAGGGCACCAATACAGCCCTGCAACATGCATAAATAACCACCAAGGGTGGTTAAAGGGTGGTTAGCATCATGTCTGTTTTCACCCATTGTTCTGCTATTTTCATAGCCAGTGGAAGTAGCGGAATGAAAGTAGCAGAACAGCGGAAGTAGCAGAATGAAACTAGCAGAATGAATGTCTCTATCGCATCGTGCTGCTCATTGTGGAAGAGCCTTTTCCAGCGGAAAAAGCTATCACAGTGACTTGCCATTTCAGCCCTACTATCTGTACCAAAACTGATATCCATATATTCAAATATTATGTTTTGCATACTTGTTGTTGGTGGGTTGTTTTTTTCATTTCAGTTTGAATATTTGATGGAATGTCCAAGCCAAGATGATGATGATGATGATGATGATCTTGACATATCAGCCCACCAAAACCTTGAGTTAAATATCTGAACAAAGCAGGACTGAATAACCATTTCTATTTGCTTCGTTGGACCCGATATGAAGTTTGCAAAATCGTCAAATACGATATTCACTGTGGATATTCATTTCAGCTCCTGTGAAGGGTCAAAGTTCAACAGCACCAACAGAGGGTCGGGGACCCTCCGACCAGGAACCCCCTGCCCAACTGCCCTGTGGGAGGTGATTGGGACCTTTGCTGAATAACAAAGCCCCACGCCCCAACCCACCCAGGTCCCACCAAGGGCCACACCCAAGAGCCCTTTGCCGCAGCCCTTAGGCGTGCACCTGTGGCACATGCCTACAGGGCTGGCAGCAGACACGCCACTGAAGAGCCCCTATTGGAACTGGTGCCCCATCCCCAGAAGCCGCAGTGAAGGTGATGGTCCTTCCCCCTCTCCCTCTGCCACCAGGAGGGGGTAGAATCTCTGTAGGCCTCGCTCCCAGCAGGCGAGCAGAGCCNAATACAAACACAGAGCCCTCCACCCTCAACCTCCCAAGTCCCTCCAAGGGCCACACCCAAGAGCCCTTTGCCGCAGCCCTTAGGCGTGCACCTGTGGCACATGCCTACAGGGCTGGCAGCAGACACGCCACTGAAGAGCCCCTATTGGAACTGGTGCCCCATCCCCAGAAGCCGCAGTGAAGGTGATGGTCCTTCCCCCTCTCCCTCTGCCACCAGGAGGGGGTAGAATCTCTGTAGGCCTCGCTCCCAGCAGGCGAGCAGAGCCGCAAACAGCGATGTGGGGGGAGGAGAGAGGGATCCCATCTGTCTCCCAGTACCCTATGGTGTATCAGCCATGGCGGCCGGCAGGCACACCACTGAAAAGCACCTACTGGGGTTGGCGCCCCACCCCCAGAAGCCACAGGGATGGTGATGGTCACACACCCTCTTCCTCTGCCACCAAGAGGGGGGTAGAATCCCTGTTGGCCTGTCTCCCAGCCCTGACAGCAGACGAGCAGTGCCTCAAACAGTGATGGGGGGAGGAGGGGGGGAGCCCAGCGCAGCAGCCATAGCAGCTTTAAAACAAAAATATAAAACATATAAAATACCAATATAAAACCACATTTAGGGTGAAACCATAAAAATATAAAACATAAATCAAAACCACACCCATCCTAGCCCTCAATCCCCTCCATCCCATCCCATCCTCCCTCCCTCATCCATCCCTACTACCAAATGCCTGGTGGAACAGCCAGGTTTTACAAGCCCGATGAAGGAAGTCTGGGTTTAGGCGAGTCTCCTCCAGGAGGGAATTCCACAGCTGAGGTGCAGCCTCCGAGAATGCCCTCTCCATAGTGGCCCCCAGATTTACTCAGGAGACCTCCAAGAAGGTGCTCCCATAGGACTGCAGGGGCTGATCGAGGACCTGGGAGTGAGGCGGTCTCTTAGGTAGGTCATGTCGAGGCCGTGGAGGACTTTAAAGGTGAGAAACAACACCTTGAATCGGTCCCGGAAGAAAATAGGCAGCCAGTGCAGAGAATGAAGCACCAGTGTAATGTGTTCCTAGCGACCCGACCCCGTAAGGAGCTGAGCCACCGTATTCTGCACCAGCTGCAGCCTCTGGACCATCACCGTGGGTCACCCCACATAGAGTGTGTGCCCCAAAGGGGATTGTTACCATTTAAAGGGGTCACTGTCTACTTTGTCTCTCTATGAATGTATGGCCCTTTTTACATGGACTCCCCCCCCCCCCCCCCC
>QEPC01001247.1:1477654-1493265 GCA_003113815.1 Sphenodon punctatus
GGGGGGGGGGGGGGGACACAAAGGAACCCATAGTCATAGACTCATAGGGGCTCCCATCCCTCCTTAAACTTTGAAGTGATTAAACAAACTCCCAGTTTTAGTATTTTCACACTCAGCTTTCTCTGTTTCAAAGATTGGCTGAGTATCAGGCCAAGCAGTAATTCATTATCTCAACTCTCTGGCTTTTCTGTTGGCGGTAGCATTATCTCACCTCCTTTTGATAATTCCTCAACTCCCAACCCTGGGAAATCTGATCCCGGATTTTTGTTTATTCCCCCCCCCCCCCATTTTTAAAAGCAACCCTCTGTTCCCTTCCCTTATAAATACAAGCTTGGAGCCTAACAATAAATCTCTCACTTTGTGGTCCCCGTGACTCTACTTCACAGCTGGAATTACAAAGATTATAATGATTTTTTAAAGTTTATTTTCTTCCTCCCCTTTTTAACGCCACCTGCCTAATACACCGGCGCTTGGGAGGAAAACCAGAATTTGCTTAGTTGAGATCCTGTTTGTTATTTGACACTCGTAGGCTTCGAGGTTTCACTCTGGTTTTCAGATTCTTGGGCTGAATGAAAACCCAGTCCAGCCTTTGATCTTTTCCACTGGTTTCCTCAGTGGATAAAACAGCATGAGTCCTTTAGAGACAGTAACACAGAGTACATGTTCTTCTATCTCACTCAGCAACCAGGCAGTTTGCAAAATAATAATAATAATAAAAACAAGAATTGCCATCAATATTCCAGCCTGTTTTATTTCATTTTTTTTTTTTCATGTGAGAGCCTCTATTATCTCCAGAAACACTTCCTGATCTGCGTTCTCACAAGGTCCATATTAATTTGCTCTGATCGTTTCATTTTTTACGCTATCTTTCACCTCATATTAGTTTCTGTTGAGACAGGTGAACTGTACATGTTATTTCTCTTTGCCAAGCAAAACTGGACTTTTTTGTCCCTTAGTCTTTGGGGGGGGATGTTTTTTTTTCAACCAATGCTTTGAAAATTGTCTGTTTAGTGCTTTAATATCCCAGTTTGTCTTTAATCTCACTAAGCCACATTTATGCTTTGCAGAAAGAGCCTTTCTGCTTTTTCCAATGCTATAATTTTGACTTGCCCTTAACATTTACCCCTTTCCATCACTACAGTTCGATTAACACTCTTAGGTCGCCAATGTTCCTAATTATTCTTCTTTTCTCTTCCAATTCCATTTATTTTATCTCTGGAAAAGAAAAACCTTTGCCGGTTGCTTTATTCTCATTTGTCTAGGGACTCCACCCTCCCTCGACACTATGCTTGCAACTCTTGGGATTCGTGTGGAAAAAACAGACAACACAACTTGCTACAAAGAACACCCCCCCATCCCCCAACCCTGAACCTCTGGAGGTATGATCAGCCAATAAGAGTGTCTCGTGATGATGTCATGTTTCTAGCTCGGCATTTTATTGGCTGATGGTGCTGCTAGGGGAAGTGTATTCATTTCATTCTCTAGTTAAGCTCACATTCTGTTAAAGAGGGTGATTTTTTTTCCTTTTTTTTTTTTTTTTTTAGGTACTTCATCCAGCAAGCTGATCCCCAGAATGCGACAGAAGAACACACCAGTAGAGAATCAAACCTCTGCAGGATTTTCTTTATATCTCTAACTGATGTGGGGTAGTATTACCTGGAGATACAGCAAAGGTGGAGATAAAAGGTGGCTGCGGGGCTAGCTTTTATTTAGCCTTTCTCCAGATTCTGGATCTGTTCCCTCAATCCAGCCCTTACCCTCAAACATTGAAAAACTGAACTCAGGGAAAGGGAGCAGAGATGAGGGCAAGCACACAAGAACAGGGGTTCAATCTAGAACTGCAACTGGGTACTAGGTAAGTCGGGCACCAGGCAAGTCAGTCACCCCATCAAATCTGGAGTGCCCGAATTGCCCTGGTTGCATTTGGGTACCAACCGCTACCTGAATGTGACCCGACGGGCTGCCCCTCCCCAGACTGACTCACCTCACCACTAGACTGCTGCTCCTCCAGGCCCGGTTGCTGCTCCCTGCTCCTCTACGGTCTGCCCGCTGGTCCAGTGAACTGGAGCTTTTTCTGAGTGGGGGGTGGGGGTGGGAGTGAGGAGGTCTCTTCCCACCTGCGTGCACCCCTTCATAGGACATGGACAGTATTGCAAAGGGAATTCATCCCAGTGAGTTAGCAAGGCACAGCAGACCTGGAAAGAAGGAGCTGCCTAACTGAGTCAGACCAATGGTCCACCTTAGCCCAGTATTGTCACAACCTCACTCGGCAGCAGGGTGAATCTCAAGCAGAGGCCTCACGCAGGCATGCTACCCGAGACCATCCAGAATCCCCGGCAGAGCTCTCACCTAGATGTGCTACCAGAGATCCTGAATTGGATAGGCTGCAAATTGAACTTGGGGCCTTATACATGCAAAGCATGCACGCTACCACCTGAGCCATGGCCCACCTCATGACCAAGGGTGACTTTAGACATAACAAAGACCGGGTGTCAAAACCCCTAAGCACTTGTTTGGCCGTTGTGTGTAAGCTCCATAACAATCTCAACACCCATTTGGCCACTCGTTGTACATCCGTCGAACATGCGATGTGAACACCATTGCATCACAAGGACAATTTACGTGTTCCAGCTGAACACATGCCCAACATTGTGTCTAATGATATCGCATAGCACGTTAGCAGGTACAACACAGGGAATGAGTCACCAACGCTTACGTGCTGAGATGGGGTGGCAAGCAAAACACTGATTTGCCCCAAGATGGGCTGTGTGTCTAAGCAGTGCCACATGATGAACACAATCGGTGTTCATATCCGGATCAAAACACACATTCAGATACCCGTTGACGTTATGTCTAAAGACTCATGTCCCAATTATGAGCCCTCCTAAGGGCAAAGGGGAGGCATCTTCCTATGCAGCGGTCCTTCCAAGGCTTCTGAGCAGCCTCAGCCCCCCATTACAGAGGTTATAGTGCAGCTCTGACTCCCAAAGAACCTCATCAGATTGGCCGTAGCCTCACCCAAAAAACATTTTTTAGAATCTGTGGGGCTGGCATTCTGCCCTAACCATTCTGAAAACTTCCTTCTTCTCAGTGGGGCCCCAAATATGAATGCTTTCAGGACACCGCAGTCATTGCTTCCAAGGAGGAGGGGTCACCAGGGGCCCCACATTTTATCTTCACCCTGGGCCACACAAACCCTAAGGCCAGCCCTGGGGAGCAGTATAATAGGGGATGCATGCAGGTCCCTCTTCTTTCTACTCTCACCCTGACACCCTCAGGTCCTTTCAGAGCAGTGCAGTCAGATGACATTATCTGGCCATGACACTCTTGGAGATCCTGTTGGGAGGGGCCAGAAAGCAGCCAGAAGGAGTGGCTGAAGAACACGGAGAGAAGCTGATGATGCCACCAGGTCTGTTCTTTAGCCATGCTGTGAAGGGGGGGGAGGTGAGCCCTGGCAGCCCCTCCTGCCTGACACAGCTTGGGGGAGGGTAAGAGGGAAGTCCTGAGGGTTTAATTCATTTCCCTCCCCCCATGGACTCTCCTGCCCCACGTCTCCCATGCACGGGCTGAAAATTCTGTGCTGGGAAAAGCAGGGCAAGCAATGGGAGTGGGGGGGAATTCTGCGGGAAATTCACAAATTGAGGCCCAACATTTGGCTCGGCGCCCTGTCTGAGAGGTTGTGCTATGCCCAAGTCCAGCCAATGAGTTCATGTTGAGGACTTCCCAGGCCCAGCACTTACTTACTTACTTACTTACTTTATTTATTTATTTATTTATTTCCTGCCCTTCCCTGAAGGCTCAGGGTGTCTTACAAAAAAAATTATACAATATAAAAACATTTAAAATACAATCCTCAACCCACTCCCACCCTCCAAAAAATTCCTACCTCATTCCTATCCCCCTAACCCATCCTTCCCCTTAAATCAACACACACAAATACACCCAATTCAGTCCTCACTGCTAAACGAAATGCCTGATGGAACAAAGTGATTTTACATTGCCTACAAAGGCTGGAGCACAGGTGGACCTCCTCAGGGAGGGAGTTCCACAGCAAAGGCACAATGGCTGTGAAAGCCCGCCTCACAGTTGAGACCGGGTGAAAAACCAGAGTCTCCAGGAAGACACCCCCAGCTGATCGCAGAGGCCACAATGGGACACATGGAGCCAGGTGATCCATCAGATAGATGGGACCAAGGCTGTTTAGGGGTTTAAAGGTCATCACCAGCACCTTGAGCCCAGAAGACTATCAGCAGCCAGAGCAGTGAACGGATCACTGGTGTTATGTGTTCATGGCGATGCATACACGTAAGCAGGCTAGCTGCCAGCTTATCCAACACTTCCTCTGAAGCATATCTCCCTTCCTGGATCTAACTCCTGCCAGCTAGGGATGGGCAAATGGCGAACGCAGTCCCAAAGTTTGGGGTTTGGCCCAAACTCGGGGTGTTAGGCCCATTCACCAACACCCTGAATCCAAATCTACCAAACCAACCAAACCAAGTTTGGGTTCTGAACTCAGTTTGTACGGGGGGAGCTGCTTTCCCTCCCCCCTCCAGGATATGTGGGTGGAAGGGGCACCGGGGAGCACCTCTGCCCAGACTGGGATTTAAAAAAAAAAAAAATTAACACCCCCCCCAGGATCACCCATGGTCCTACCTGGTAGTGCCGGGGCTCCACTCCTGGGTCCATCAGTGGGTGGGTCCAGCAGCAGGTCTGCTGGCAATGGTGCTCCAGAGTGCTTCAGGCCATTACTAGGCCTTCCAGATCAAACCGGAAGGCCTAGTAGCAGTCTGAAACTCTCTGGAGCAACGCCCCCGCCAGACCCGCGGACACTGCCATGGCCACCACCGGCACCCCCAGGCTGAACGGGGGGTGGGGAGATGTTCCCCGGTGCCCCTTCCAGCTGCACAGCCTGGAGGGGGGAAGGAAAACCAGCCCACCCACTCGAACAGGTTCAGCCCACCCAAATGGTTTCAGGTTCAGACAAACCCCAAACGGGCCGAACAGTGAACCACTCAGTGTTCATGTTCACACACCCCTACTGCCCACTTCCATGGCAAACCACTCTCCCCAGGCAGCTTTCAAAAATGGAAGCCTTCTGGCCATGTGGCAAGAATCAACTGCCCCAACTAGCCCTAGCAATACCAGCTGAATTGCTCAATACCTTAAGTTGGTCTCAGCGAACCATGCATTCAGGGTAAGAGGACTCTAGGACAAGATACAGCCAAGGCACCCCAGCTCATTATGCAACACCATCTAAATCAGGAGTGAGGAACTTCAGACCCATTTTCCAAATGGGTGTGTGAATAATTTTCATTGTTTCCAATTCCTGGATCTGGCCCTTGAATCTAAACCAGATCCCTGAGTATTAGGGGTGGGACTCCTGGGGGAATTTCAGATTCAGATTTTTCAGTTTCAGTTCACTAGTAATTTCGGATCTCAATTTGGATCCGGATTCAGATTTTCTGCGAGCAGTTTCCCCCACTGAAATCAAAGGGCACAAACCACAGCGTTAAAGATCTGAATCAAAAAATCAACGTAAAAGATCCAAATCACCTGAAGCCAAAAAAAGAATTGTATTTTTTGATAGAACCATATCTGCCATTTCTGGGTTCATTTGGTTATATCCAAAGCCGAAATTCCCATCCCTACTAAGCACTGAACTCAGGATAAGGAAACAGAGATGAAAGCATGCAGACAAGGATAGGAGATGGATCTACAGTATAGATCCATGATTTGGACCGTCCTCTTCCTACATCACAACTAAGCCTTATGCCGGCCTCAGTGCTTCTAATTTTCAAAGTGACCCCTAGGAGGGAAAAGTATCCCCCTTTCCCTCCCAGGTCTCCTGGTCTGCATCCCCAATGCAGTATGCAAGATGGTTCCTGACCCATGAAGCTCACAATAAAACTACAAAAGATGAAAAAATGTGCAGAGGCGAAAACAGAAATTAAAGTATGGGTGCGGAACCTCATACCCAAGTGCCAAATGTAACTCATGGCTAATTTTTATTTGGTCCTTTTGCAGTTCCTGTATCTGGCCACTTAATCCAGCTCCCACCCTCAAATACCAAAAGACTGAGCTCAGGGGAAGAAAGCAGAGATGAGGGAATGCATACAAGATTAGGGGACAGATCCATGACACAGATCCAGGATCTGGACCCTCCTCCTCCTGAGTTCACCTCTTAACCACCCCCTCCTCCAACTTCTGTATGCCCTTTTGAGCTTGTACTCATTTCCAAAGTGGCCCTTTGGGAGGGAAAAGGTTTTGAATGCCTGAATTAAAGTGACATCCTCATGGTCACTCACAGGGTGCTTTCAGACGTTATGTTTTCGGCATTCACCACAGTCAAAAAGAGTCAAACGCGGGTGGTGGTGAATGAGCCGTGCACTCGTGTCCAGATGTTCACCACTGTCCAACGGCCCAGGGTGAATCTAACCATGCTTCGTGAGGTCGGGGCGGGAGGAGGGCCAGAAGTGTGGTGAACGTTCACCACGGCAGGGGTGAAAGAAAAGTAACGTCTGATGGGAAACCCCCGGTTGCAGTGAAAGGAAGTGACCACAGGCCATGGTGACGGCATGCAGCATCGCTGCCAGGCAACCAACAACAAGTGGCATATGGAGGGAGATTTAAAGGGCAGGCAGCAGCAGGGGAACGTGGCGGAGAAGCCAATGGTGAGGAGGGAGGCGGAAGACGAGCAGAGGATGGAGCAAGAGGGCGAGGAGGAGGAGGCGCAGCAGCTGCAGCAGCAACAGCAGGGGTAACCCCGTAAGAAGGTAGGGGGTGCAGCTGGGAGCAGGTTGGCTGGGGCTGGGGAGAGAGGGGGTGCGGGAGGGGGGGAAGGAGGGAGGGACTACAGCCACCAGGAGCCTAGCCAGCAGCCCCAATTGGAGCCACAAACAGACCAGCAAGAGGGCACGAGCCCCAGAGGAACCCAAGGCCAGAGGAGCCAGGGACAGGTGTAGGGGGCCGCGGAGGAGGAAGAGGCAGCAGAGGGGCTGGCACCCAGGCGCTGGTACCACAGGGGTGGTCAGGGGGGGCTCCAAGAGACCCATGATCTCATTGCTATCTGGGTGACACCTGAGATGCAGGGCGAGCTGGCGATAAACACCCGGAATGAGCAGGTGTTCACCCAGATAGCCAAGGAGATGGGGGAGGCCGGTTACGACCGCACGCCCACACAGTGCCGGACAAAGATAAAAGAACTGAAAATGGGGTTCAAGGACGTCATGGACAACAACAGGCACTCCGGCCAGGTGACACGGGCCTCCCCCTACCTGGATGCGCTCAGCCGGGTGCTACACCGCAAGGACTCCATCGTCGCCCAGTGCCCAGTAGGAGGGGGTGCTCAGGAGGAGCGACCCATGGAGGAGCACCTCCTGCAGTCGGAGAGCCCCAGGCATGGCTGGGCACCAGGCAATGAACCCCCGGAGGAGCAGCCAGGGACCTCGGGCATGTGTGCCCGGCACACCCCCAGCCTGACCACCAGCAAGGGCACACATGCCCCAGCTGACTCAAAGGAGGAGGATGGCAAGGAGGAGACTGTCACCCTGCACCTCACGGCATGTTGGCCCGAGGACCGGGCAGACACCAGCCTCAGCGATCGACTGGCCTCAGAGGAACGGACATGGAGGGAGCAGGAACCACAAGGAGATGGGGGCCACAGGGGGTGGAAGGGGATGGCAGTAACCCCCCAGCCCCCAGTCCCAGATGCTTGGAAGGGGCACAGACAGAGGGAGCCACGCAGGAGCCAACAGTGCCCATTCTGGGGTGAATGGGCTTCCCGAGCATGGAGACAGGAGGGGGGCATCAGAACGGCAACCCACATGCTTACCCGACCCCTTTATTGCCCTACAGAGCCACACCGGGCACAGGAGGGCCGCAGCTGGGGGCCCCCGATACCCGCAGACCAGAGGATGCGGGAGCACCGAGCGCGGGTGCGCAGGCAGCAGGAGGACCTGGCGCAGGAGCTGGTCACCACTAGCACACAGCAGACCGAGGAGATGCTGGAGGCAGTCAACCAGCTGGAGGAGGGGACCATGAGGGCCCTGCAGCAGGTGGAGGGGAGGGGGCGGGCGCTGTTGGCGGAGATGTGCAAGGACCGGCGGCTGATGAAGTGGGACATGGACTGCCAGTTGGAGGCACCGCCGGTCCGAGGAGCTCGGCCGTAAAATGGACCGCTCACTGGAGCAGGGCATGTCCCTCCTCTTGCAGGCTGGGGCCCTTAGTGCCTTCATACTGGCAGCAGCCCTGCCGGGTGCCGTGTCAGCACCCGGACCTGTGCCCCCTCCACCCACCTCCTGGCCATACCACAGGCCCTGCCGGATCCACAACCCCCGCCACCCCAACAGCACCTGGGACCGTAGATCCGGGGACCTGTGCTCCCACATGTCGAATGCCATCAGCCGGCCTGCTGGGCCCCAATATGGCTGCAGGTGGCACAGGGGATGTGGGTGGACAGGGCCCCCTTGGGGGTTGTTGGGGGGCAGGGGTAGGATCCCCGGCCTTGCCGAATGACAGCACCTCCTCCTCCACCTCGGACGAGGGGGGCTCGGAAGCCTCGGCCATCCCTGCCAGGAGGGGACAGAGCCGGCCTAGGCACAGCAGGGGACGGGGGAGGGGCAGGGGCAGGGCAGCATAGGGGATGGGGTGGGGAGGGGGCATCTGGGACCACTGAGCGTGGGTGGGAGGGGGGAAGGGCACAGGAGCACACGGGTGTACCGGGGTCTAGGGCAGGAATGGGGGAGTACAATAAATGGTATTAGCACACCTAACCGTGTCCAAGTGCTTTCTTTCCTACAGGTGCATATCCACCCCACCCACACCCTGGCGTCACGGATGTCTCGCACCAGGCACAACTCGGTTGTGTGCCCCACCCCAAGGTACCAGATATGGTCTGACACCGGGGGTACCCTGAGCAGGCCCCCAGGGCTTGGGCCACTGCCCCTCCTTGTGCATATGCGTACAGTCATTGCTATCACCTCTTGCAGGTGTGTACGCGTGGGGCTGTTTGGCTTTGCATGCCGGCAGCTGCGCACTGCCCACTCCCTTCGCATCCCTCCACAGCGGCCCCATTTTCCCCATCCAGCCAGTATCTGTCTGCCTTGGTGGCCCCTGTCTGCTTGTGCAGTCGCCCGACCCTGCATCCCATGCTTCTACCATGGCTGCTGCGGCTCAGACCCTCCAGGAGCTGTATCATGGCAGCTGCATCCCAGCCCGAGGTCCCGCTTGGAGGCTCCGGGTGCTCTGTCCGTGCCTGGAGCGCCCGCGAGAGCATGGCCCTGTGTGACATGTGGCGTTCACCCATCGTTCAGTGCAGCCTTTGTTCCCTGCCCTCCCACTTGGATGCCTATCTATGCCTGAGCTTTGGTTTGCAGCGCTTTGGCTATGTCGTAACCGCTGGCGACTGCCTCATGCACTGTGAGGAGCTCGGGCTCGCCCCCTTCCCTGAGGGGCGCTTACCAGACATGCTGGGGGGCCTATCGGTGTGGAGCCCTGCCGAGACAGCCTCCGCTCAGTGTGTGTGCGCCTTCCCGGGATATGAGACCTGCCTGTGTGAGGGTGGCCCTGCCATGGCCGTGTCCTACATCATCAGCGTGCAGGGTGCCCGTAAGTACCTGCGCTCCCGCGGGGCTGCCTACTACTGCCTGCTGGAGCTGTCCCACCTGCCCTGGCTCCCTGAGGCCAATTATGGCTTTCCCACCCCCTCTGGATCAGAGTTGGCTGCCCTGTCGGAGGTGTGCAGCCGCCCCGATGTGCAACTCAGGATGAGCTGTGTGGATCCCTTTGAGGCTTTCTACCTGAACTGCTTCCACATGGCTGGGCGCGGCTTCTGCTGGGGACTGTAGCAGTGGCCCTACTATGTTCACCTGCTGTCAGAACCACCCCCAGCACCCGATGAGAGCCCCTGCAGCTGGGTGTAGGACACTCTGGGCCCATCTGTCATCCTCAGTGCCTCCGTTCCGTCAGTGGCCTGGGTGCTCATGCCACCACCTGCTGCCTCTTCCAGATGGCTGGACCCCTGGAACCCTCTGCCACCCACCTGCCTATCGCCCCCTCACCTGGGACCAGCTGCCACCACCCCGGGCCCCTCCGTGTGCCCTCCATGCTGGGCCGTTGTGGTGGTTCCCTCTCTCCTGGACTGGGCCCCGTGGCCCCCTTGCTGCAGCCCCTTCTCCCGCGCCCTCGCCCTGCACGCTCCAGCTCTGTATGGCTCTGCGCCAGTCCGGTGCTGTTTGTGTCCTCAATAAATGCCTGTTGCATTTCACTGTGCCTTGTGTTGCCTCCTGTCTCCTTGGGTTGCTGGGTCCCCCTTCCCCTTGCCCACTGGGGTCCTGCCCCTCCCCCTCCTGCTGGGCTGGCCTTGCCGGCCCCTTGTCCGCCCCCCTCCCGTGCATCTGAGCGGCCATGGGGCTCCCAGTTCCCCCGGTGTGTGCCCCCTCTTCTCCCCTGTCAGCTCCCCTTTGTTGTGTGGGTGTGCTGCTTCATGTGTGTGTGTGTGTGTGTGCACATCTCGTTTTGAAGTCTGCGTGTCTTCCGTGTGGCCGCTGTTTGTGAGCGCTGCTCATGCTGCGGCTCCCTCCACCCCCTCCGTTCATGTTTCCCTTCCCTGGGTGGGGCCCTCTGCTGGCTGTGGCTTCGTTTGCCCTCAGGCAGCCATGTTTGCATCCACGTGACCCCGGTGCCTTGTGGGACTCCGACTGTGGTTCTCACCACCGCATAACGTCTGTTGGGTTCCCCTGGCCCGGGTTCACTCCGGTTCTCCCTGGGCGGTGGTGCCACCCCTGTAACGTCTGTTGGGGCTGCGCGGCTGACCACGGCCCGCGCTGAAGCTATTGACACCGGGGTGAGATTCACTATGGTGAGCCTCACCGTGTCATGTCTGAAATCACCCACAGTAGATCCAGGGCAAAGAGTGGAATATTAATAAACTATACTTTTATTTATATAGCCCTTTCCCCATCCTCGCCGCCAAATGGCACTCGGGGCATTTCACAAATTAATACAATGAGATACAATAGAATAACCTAAAATCCATTTAAATTCCATTTAACAAACAGATTAAAAGGGGAAGATAAAGGAGAAGAGGAAAATACATTAAGGGGAACCATTAAAAGGATCCTCTAAAGGGACCCGGGCAATAAAAATTAAGAAGTGGGGGAAGGGGGGCTTCAGGTGCTTTCTGAGAGAGTGAAAAACTAAGATGAACATCTGGAAAGAGCAAGTTTCTCAAAAAGGGGCCCATCACAGCAGAAGCCCAACAGCTCATCAAGTTAAGGTGGACAAGGACGTCTGAAATAGAATTGAGGTATCTTGAATCAGAACCTACTCTGCTTGTTTCTGGACCACAGTGCTTAACTCGGGATGGTTCGACACAGCCCTTCCATTTTTGCAAAACAATTTTGCAAAAAAAGAACAACTGGCAAAATTCTGATCAGAAATTCAGGTCTATCAGAATTTCTGATCAGAATTTTGTTCGTTCATTTGTGCCTGGGCAAAATAGCGCTTGCCTGTTTTGCACATGCATAAACAAACGGACAAAGTTCTAGTCGCTCCAATGAACAACCATTGGAATTCCAACTTTCATTTGGGCTGAACTGACCAGATCCGTCCAAAATGGGAGCCATTTTGTGTGTGCAAAAACAAACAAAAGGAATTCTGATAGTCAGATAAATGAAAATCAGAAAAAACATTCATTCCGATTATCAATCATTCAGATCAATTCAGCCAGACCCCTCAATAATGGAATCCAGTCGGAAACAGAATTTCTCCCCAACACTTAGCACAACCATAACATTTGGCTGTCCTCTCAAAATGAGACAAAATGGAGATCCATGATGGTCCAAAGCATTTGTCTGTTTCATTCCAGACCTTCCCTATTGAGAGCTGCCTGTTCATGATACATTCCATCTTTGGTCTTTGCTTGCTCGTCCGTGATCTCTGAAGGAAACTAAGGCCGACTTTCTGGAAAGTGTGTTATCATCAGCAGAGGTGACTGTGGGGCTTCCTGAGATAGGAGGATGAATCCAAAGTGACTTTCAGATTTTCAAATGACATAATTGAGAACAATAATGAAGAGAAATGTTGATAACATGTCTCCTAGTCCTTGCAAGTAACCCTGCTGTGGTCACACCAAACCCCAGAGACGGGTAGTCATCTGTAAGTACTGTGTGTGCAGCTGTACATTCAACCAATAGCTTCAGTTTAGTCTGTTAACTGCTTAACTTCCTGGGTAGATTCTCTGGGGAAGCTTGTGTCTGGTGCTTTAGTTATTATTATCCCCCACCCTCACCCTGACAGCCGAACGGCTTTTCCTACTAGAAACAGCAGACCTAGACTTAATGAAAATGAACCATTAAAACCTTGCACAGTAAATGGCCAGATGGATATTCTAATAAGGCAGGGAACACATTTTCCCATCCTTTATTTAAAACAAAACAAAAAACAAAGCAAAAAAATGACTGAAAGTTTAGAGGCAGAAACTGCATCACAAGCAACAAATATAAGGCCAAAAAAACTCTTCTGCGATCATCAGCTTGCACCTAATTAATTAACAAATCACCCTGTGTTGCAAAATCAACTGGTACGAAGCATCTGGGATTGGGAACGATCAGAGATAGGGCTAGGTGTCTATGGGACTGATCCTGGGGGGGCGTTATTGTGCCCTTCATGTTGCTTTTTTATTCAGACCATGGAAAACATCAGACTCGTGCACTGACGCCTATGACAAAGCACGGATAAGAGGTGTGTAACAGACTCAGATGAGCTAAGAAGGATAATAAATAGGGCTGAAACAAGCATTCTTGTTAAAATTCCAGTTCTTGGGGCGGGGGGAGGGGCGGAGGATTGTGGGTCAAACCAAGAAACAGGATTGATTGTCCGCAATTGAGAAAACAAACTCGGAGCCATCTTATCTCATCATTATTTTAATCCTAGATGTTTCACTGAAAAACTGCCAGTGGTGGAGACAGACAATAGCTTCGCTTTGGTGTGCTCGCCAGCAAGCCAGCCAGGGAGAGCTACTGTCACTGCCTGCCTCCACCATAATAAAAGGCACATAAATACCTCCTGTGTGTGCAGATTGTCAGTTCAGATTACAACTGAAAGAGGTCCCTGTTTTGGTACCCGTGGGTAATACCTGCATTTTTGGGTATCGGAATCAGTACTTGAATACCACTTGGGTACCCAAAGATTTCAGTTACTGGTTTTTGAAGTACCCCAAATTACCCCCCCCCCCCAAACTGAAATAAAACCGGAAAAAAATGTCAATGTCCAGGACAAAAATGGTATTTCGGTAGACTGGTTGTTGGTATATTGGTATTTTGGGTCATCAGTATTTCAGTATTTTGATTTCCTGATCAAAAACCAGTTTGGGTACTGAAAAGTAATCAAAATATTTGGTTTGATTTGGGTACAGGAAATTGCATGGGCACACCAATTTTTGTGGATACTTATTTAGGCAGAGAACTTGTGGGATCCAAATGATCCCCAAAAACAACCAGGTAATGGTATCCACATGGATAACCATTTCAGCATAGAAGACAAGGTCCAGAGTTGAGTTGAAACAGCTACCCATTTTATTATCTGCACGTAATAACTGGAATTCCTGGTGACATTTCGGGTGCCCAACTGACTGGCCAAGAGCCCGTTGGACACCCAATTGCCTGAGAACGGGGAATTATGATGATCAGATTCCTAATTTACAGATTATCAATTGTTAAATCGCTATGGGAAAATGGCAAAAAATGGGACAGAAACAAAAAAAATCAGTCCCAGAACCGAGAGTTGGTAAATTGGGACATTGGTTAACCCATTGGGCACTAATCAGGTACTGATTAGGACATGAAGGTGATGCGTTGAGTTGAGGACCAAAAATCATGTTTAGTATTTTTGATGGTTTTCGTCTCAGCTCTAGTCCAGAGGCAATGTTGACGTCGGAAGACAGAGTGTCAGTCATTCCAGCAACAAGGTGGGATGGAACAGCAGAACGGAGTAGAGTCTGTCAGAACCCCTTGGACCCTGCTTGCATTGATCTGTTTGGAGGGAATAAGCCATGGGTGGGCTGATCTTGCCAGGGAGGGGTGTGGTTGGTCGGCAATCAGTTTTGACTTAGGTGGGAATGGGAAAGGTAATGCAGACCAGAACGAGGGATGGGGAGGGGAGCTACATGCCCACCATGGGCACAGTCCTAGAAAAGTACTGGGGAACCCTCAATACATGGGGTCAAGAATAAACTTGAAATGACATGAGTGTGAAAAGCACTGGCATATAGACCCATATGGCCTGGAATGTAGGGAGCTCCATCCTACGAGGGTCTGTGTCAATTCAGAAAGCTTGCCCATCCTGCCCCCCAACACACATGACCCATAAGCACATGCATAACATATGGACCCTGCGGAGTCAGCAATGCAAGGTCCCCTTCTCTCCAAGGACCCCTGCTCCCTGAAGGGAGGGTTATGTTTAATTGAACATCAAAAACTAATTACGGTAAAAAAAAGTAATTAATATTATTAGAAAAAGGCCCCACTCCAAAATTTCACATGGGGCCCCAACTTCCAGCAAAGAATATTTAGACTGTAGAGTCTCAGGGATAGAAACATATAAAACCTTTGTACAGTGGGTCTCAGTTCTCAGTTGGTGGCTCTAGCTGCCATGTTTAATACGAAGCGATACAATTCTCGGCATGAAGACAGCCACAGGAAGCAATATACCTGGTAGTCTGACCCCATGTGCCAAAGTCTAGCAAATGGACAGCACTAGGGCTGAAATGAGAACCATTTTCTTTCTTGAGAAAATATTGTGAGAATTGAGAATTAATACTGAGATCTAAGTAAAATCTCGATAACAGATCGAAATCTCAGAGTATTTTCAGACGTTATGAGATCACGCTCAACCACAGTGTACCACGCTCAAACCCGTGGTGGGGCCAAAGGGGCATGAACGTCTGTTCGGAGTGCACCAGATGTTCACCACGCCCAATACGCACATGGGGTCAATTTCAACCACGCTTCCCGGGCTAGCCGGGGGAATATCCTGAGAAGCGTGGTCAAAGGGACCCCCACCGGGAACCAAGGAAAAGTAACATCTGGAAGCCAATCCCCAAGAAGAACCAAACAAAACGAGCCCCAGCCGGGGACAAGGCACGCAGCGTCGCTGCCGGGCAACCAGCAACAACACAAACACCGGAGGGAGATTTAAAGCAAAATCGGCAGCAAGCAAGCATGGCGGGATGGAGCGAGGAGTGAGGTGGAAGAGAGCAGAGTCAGAGACAGTGACAGTGGCGGGGCAGGAGGCGGAGGAGGTGGAGGCAGGGGCAGCGATGCAGGTGGAGGGGACACAGGCGGAGGAAGGGGGCACATGGGTGCACCTGACCAGGGAGGCGACCCAGACACAACGCACACAGCTGCAGCCGGGTCGCGACGCCCCGGGGAAAGCGGCCGGAATGGGCCCGGAGGAGGCACCCAGGAAAAGGGTAAGGGGTAGCTAGGGGAGGGGAGCAAGGGGCATGGGAGCCCCCCCTGGGGGGGCGGCGGGGTGACCCCGGGGGACTGGGAGGGGGGCAGGGGTGCCCCGAGAGGGGGCCCCACTGGCACCCAGTCAACCACTCCCCCCCT
>QEPC01001247.1:1498815-1517817 GCA_003113815.1 Sphenodon punctatus
TGTGTGTGTGTGTGTGTGTGTGTGTGTGTGTGTGTGTGCCCGGGCGTTAGGTCATGCAGTGTGTCCCACTGCGGGTCCGCTGTGTGTGTGTGTGCGTGTGCGTGTGCTGTGTGTGTCACCTGTCAGCCTGTTCTCCCTCTTCCCCCCTCTCTTCCCATTTCCCTTGTGTGGGCGTTCCTTGTGCGCCTTTTGGCTTCGTTTGCCCTTCTGCGGCCATGTCTGTGTCCCGCCCCTGCCCGGTGCCTTCTGGGAGTTTTGACCCCAGCGGGGGTTCGGCTGCACGTCTGTTGTGCTGCCCCGGTCTGCGATAGTTCATCCTGGTTCCCGCCCGTCGTCCCAGTCCCGTCACGTCTGTTTGGGTCATTTTTCCACCCCGGGCCGCAGTTGTGCTGTTCACCCCCCCTGGGGGTTCACTGTGGTGAACCGCCCACCCGTAACGTCTGAAATCACCCTCAGTCAAGACATTTTTTCTCAAAATACCATTTATCATTTGCCATTTATTGTTACTGTTACCATTTACCACAATTTTCAGTTTATAGCATACTGATTACTGTGTACCACTTACTGTCTACCGGCTTCATTCTGGTAATGTGCATGTGCAAAATGCCAATTGTGCATGCACATTACCGGGATGAATGGTGATAAGTTGCAGTCCATCACCCCATAATAAACTGTGCTTATGCTGGACACAGTTAACTTATTCCGGCACAGTATACGTTTTTTGCAGCAGCAGAGGCAAAATAAAGCCGAGGGATGGAGCAGGAGTCGTGCCTGCTCTATCCCTTGGGTTGTGGGGTGTGTGGGCTTGGGAGGGTCATATCGGCAGGGCCGTCCCATTGTGTGGAGTGACTTACTGTGTGGGGGGCATGCGTGAGCAAATGTGTGCCTGCTGCCTGGCCGGGCATCACGCCAGAGGGCCGCGTATGCTGCCTGTTGGATTGCACCCACAGTTGTTTGAATGATATCTTTTATTTGACCAACTGCTAGTGGTGAGAATGAACAACATTTGGGGCCATACAGGGGCCTTTCCTCAGTCATGTCGCATAGCCAGTCTCTTTCCGTAGATGTTGTAAGACCTGGTTGTTCCGCCAGGCCTTTGGGTAGGGGGGTGGGAGAGGTTTTATCTTGCCTTAGCTGCTGCAGCAAAAAAAATTATGAGGTATATTTATTTATTGTTATTTTAGATGGTTTTCTTGTTGTTTTTATGTTGTTCGCCGTTCCGAGCTGCCAGTGTGCAGGAGGATGCGGGACACAATTTTTTGTATAAATAAATAAATAAAATTAAAATAAATGGAGCAAATTCAGGGTGGGTATTTATTTATTTATTTTTATCCCTTTATTTATTTTACAGTTTATATCCCACCCCCTTCCTGCCTGATGGCAGTTTAGGGTGGTTTACAATTTTCATAAAAAAGATAAAATACAATAAAATGTACACCAGCCATAATATTAATAAAATCACCATTCATAAACCAATAAATAGGTATCCTCAAAATAAAAAAAATAATCCCTCCTCATTACACTACCCATACACTCCCTCTCTCTCACCCAATGCCCGGTGAAATAGTCAGGTCTTGCATTGTCTTTGGAAGGATGAAAGATGCCGGGGCAGACAAACCTCCACTGGGAGGGAGTTCCACAGCCTTGTAGCAGTCACCAAGAACATCCTCTCCATCGTCCCCATCCAACGGACATGGGGGACTTCAAGAGGGATGCCCTCTGATGACCGTAAGGGCCGATCTAGAACGCAGGGGTGAGGCGGCCCCTTAGATACATAGGGCCCAAGCCGTTTAGGGCTTTAAACAGCTTAGCTGGTAGTCTAGACTACATATAGACTATAGAGGGGGCATGGAGCGGGTGGGAGTGAATAAGACAAGGCAACTGGTGGGAGGGAGGGGGAGAGAGAGAGATGTGCCAGACATTTAAAAACAGAGCTGTACAATTATATTTCAGGGTAGGAAAAAAGAAACAATAGGTAAACACACAAATAGAATTCAGCTAAATCAAGCATATGGGTTGGGGATATAGTGGGAAACAGCTTAACAGGTGAAGGAAATACGTATATGAAAGAAACTGGGTTCACAGTAGTAACATTTAAATGATACATACCTTTTAATTACTTCTCTTGTCAGTCCAACCAGACGACATATAGAGTTATATCCAGGCACTAACATCTCATTCATCACCATGGGCAAACAAGATCATTAGTTCTTTCTTCAAATATTTGACATTTCTGTTTCCTGGTTTTGTTAGTCTGTACGGAGGTGTTTTGTTGTTATTATTATTTAATATGAATTTGGATGTGGTTTTAGGTTTTTTATGTATTTTATCAAGGTGCTTGCCGCCACTCCAATAACAAACAAACAAACAAACAAAACTCTTTGACATAAGGGACCAGTGTGACCCTGGGATAAGGAGGGGTCAGCTTTCTCTGACTTTGTAAGGGTTGGAGTCTGGGGCATGGGCATACTCAGGGATCAGGGCAGGAAAAGGGGGGTGGGAGGGGAGGTTACAGAGTGAGAAGGCACGTCAAGGAACAAGAAAACAAGGCATGGAGACAAGGCACAAGAGTAAGATGGACAGGTCAAGAAGGAGTAGATCAGATAATCCACCAACTTTCCTGTGGCTGAAAGCCTGTTAGGCAGGCAACCAGGAAGCTGGGAGGCACTAGGATAGTCAGGAGAGGTGTGGCCAGGGCTAGGGTTGAAGTGTCAGCATTGTTTCCTGTTCTGCTGTTTATTGTCGATGTTTCACCTTTCTTGCCGCCGATCCGATGTCATTTTTGGGCAATATTTTGACAGTACTTTCCAGCAGTATTCTGACACTTTTCAACACTTTCCAACAAACATCAGAACAACTGTCAGATTTGACTGGGGATGCTGCCTTGGGAAAACGGCAATGGAGGGACAGTTTCTGATGGAATTGTCTACATCTGTGACATGTCATTTCTGGCCTAGCCAGGGAGGGAACCTCTTGAAGAGGTATGGCTAAGATAATAGCAAGGTGAAGCAATAGTGCTGCAGATGCAGCTATTGCTCCAAGATGGGGTCCGGGGGGTGGGGGTGGGGGGGGTGAAGGTTGAAGACCTGGGTCCTGAATTGTAAATTCTGGTTGTGAACAGCACTGTGGCAAGGCTTCAGTGTGACAAGTCTGGTATGCCCAACTGCCCTTATTATGGATGTGGGATCTGGTTCCCATGGGTGCCTTGAGGAGTTCTTGAGGGGAATGGCTGAGTAGTATCTTAACTTTGCAGCAAAGTAGTCTCTGTTTCTACAACTTCTCTTGGCCTCCCAGCACGGATTTAAAAATCAGCAAGCGTGGATTTTGGTGAGCTCGGGAAAATTTAGATTTGTATTTTAATGGCCTTAGAGTTCCATTTTAATTACGGGGAAATAATTTGAGGAAGATTGGTAATAGGCAAAACTTTGAGACCTTTTTGTTCTTCAGTGCAGCGAAGGAAACCTCATTAGAGAGGATTTTCTTAGTTAGCAGGGCTCCAGGGTTAATGAGCTGCGAGTGATAATATATCGTCGTAATCCCTCATGGCTGTAACAAGTTGTATTTTATAAACTCCTTAATCTCTGTGGTGAAAAGAGGTGCAGGGTATTGGGAAGGTGAGAAACTAATTTACAGGGTGAAAGATGCTGCTCCTCGCCTGGAACTTAAGTTAGAAAAGATTCAGGTGCCAGTTGAAGGAAGGGAGAACTTGTTTTCTGATACAGGAAGGAAGTAATTTTATATCAAGAAATACCTGTCCTCTTATCATGACTGAATAGGATAGGAGTCTTCAGCTTTAAGAGGCAACTGTCTGAGAGGGGAGATGACAGAAGTTTACAAGATCATAAATGCTGTGGAACAGTTAAATAGGGAGATGCTATTTACTGGGACTGAAACGAGAAGCAATTTTCTTGTGAAAAATATCGTGACAATTGAGAATTCTCAATTTCTCTTATCTTACTACAATCTTGATAACAGACTGAGATCTTGGTTGAGACATTTTTCTTGAAATACAATTTACCGTTTATCGTTACTGTTTATGTTATGGTATGTTTCAGTTAGGTTATTAAATGCAAAATGCCACTTTGCATATGCGCAAAGATGAATGCAGTACACGGTAAGCAGTACACAGTAAATCAGTATATGGTAAATGGTAAATTTGGGTAAACGGTAAGCGGTATTTTGAGAAAAAATTCTCAACCGGTAATATCAAGAATTGGTATTTTTCTTGATAATTGTTTCGCAACTAAAATGAGTCAAGCACCCTGATTCTCGATGGTAACCTAGAAAAAAAAATTGAGAACTACTTTCAGCCCTACTATTTACCCTTTCTAAAAATAGCAAACCCACCAGGGGTCACATCATAAAATTAACAGGGAGAAGATTTAAAACAAATAAAAAGAAGTCACCTAATTTACAATAAATCTGTGGAACTCATTGCTGGAGGATGTTGTGCAAGCCAGTAGCATAACTGACTTTTAAAAAGGATTGGATGCAGTTTTGGAGGTGAGAGCAATAAAGGGCTAAAAGCTAGGTTAGTGAGGGAAATGAGACACTTGATTTTCAGAAGCTGGGGGAATATTAGGGGTACTGAATTCATTTTAATTTAATTTTTTTTAGTTACTAAAACGAATGGAGCCCTATTGTGTGGCTGCACCCGCAGTGTGGATCAGGATGGTACTTTGGAATTTGGAACCCCTGGTTCTAAGGGATCATTTTCATGGTGACCTGTTTGCCCTGGGATAATGTTCCAGGAGCAAACTCCTGGAATTCTGATTCAAACAAAAATCCCTGATTAATTTCTAAAGATGATAAACCTGTCTATTGAGTACTGCAAATCAATGAGAACATTTCAAAGTAAAGTAGTAATGGTTAAAAAATGTTCGGGGGTAGCCTGTATATGGGCTAAACAAAGCTTCTGTTCTTCCCTGGACAGATGGGAGCTCTGTCGCTGGTTGGAAGCCCTTCATGGGAAATCAAAATTTTCAGCAATGCTTTTGAAAATAATTTTGGTGAAAATTCTCAAAGGATCAGAATGTCTACTACAATAACCATACAAACTTTACAAAACATTTGGCAAAAAGACACTCCAGGAAATTATTCAACAATGTATGACCGATCTCTTTGACCAGACATTTAACAGGCAGAGGTAGGATAGGGGCATTGGTTTATGGGCATTTTGTATATTTATGTAGTTTCACCCTGCTTTTTATGGGTTTTATTTTCAGGCAGGCAGGCAGGCAGGCAGGCAGGCAGGCAGAAAGAAAGAAAGAAAGAAAGAAAGAAAGAAAGAAAGAAAGAAAGAAATCCAAATCCACTGACCCTGCCTCATAGCAGGACTGGGCAGGTCTAACAGATGTGCGGGCACCCATTAACCCATTTTAACCTGGGTGGACCGGCCTTAGCCTGGAATGCATCTTCAAGCTTCACCAGTCGATGCATCCCACAGCAGTCAGCCATCTGCCCCAGAGCGGATGCCAGTGAACATCTGGAGGGGACAGAACAAATATCCAGGTAAGTCCCAGGCTAAAGTGAGCTAATGCGGGCTAATGCAGACTAGTGTCACATCTGCTTTCACCCAGTATCCCTTTTGGATACTGGAGAGAAGGAACTGAACTAGGGATGCAAAGCTGAAAAGCCAGACTCAAATAGACTATGGGTATCTTTAGACATAACGTCAATGGGTGTCTGAATGTGTGTTTTGACCTTGATAGGAACACTGGTTTGGCCCTGAGTTCACCATGTGACACTGTTTAGACGCACAGCCCATCTTGGGGAAAATCAGTGTTTTGCTCTCTCTCTCTCACACACACACACACACACACACACACACACACAGAGATCTCAGCACACAAGTGCTGCCGCCTCGTTCCCCGTGTTGTACCTGCTAACACGCCACACAATATCATTAGACACAATGTTGGCCACGCGTTCAGCCGGGAAATGCAAATTGTCCTTGTGATGCAATGGTGTTCACATCGCATGTTCAACAGCTGGGCAAATTGGCGTTGGGATTGTTATGGTGCTTACACACAACGGCCAAACACATGCTATGGGGTTTTGACACCCGATCTTTGTTATATCTAAAGATGCCCTCAGAGAAGTTCTTCTGATCAAACAAAAACTAAGGTACATATCCTGTCTCTTGTAGCTGAAGTTTCCCTCTCCCTTGTCTCTCCCCACTTTACCCATCCTAGGTAGCAACTTCGTCCCCCTCCGGACAGGGTTCTGTCCCTAATGATTTCTCAGAACCAGGCACATATCTTACAATTCCACCGTCAATGGGTGTTAACAAACTTGATGGTGGCCTGCTTTGGCCCTCAGAGGGCCGCTTTGGTCTGTGAGCCATTGCACATTTGCTGGTGCCCTGCCAGATGTTCATCCAGGATTGCTCCCGGGCATGTCAGCAGTGAGCCTGGACTATAATCCCAGAGACTTCTGGGATCACAGCCCGGGCTATGGTCTGCCCGAGCTATCACATCTCTTGTAGCTTGCCGTGACCCAGCCTAGATCTGGTCTGTCATGGTCAGCAGCCATGGTGTCTGTCATTGGCTGCCATGGCTGCCCATCATGGCAGGGGGAAGGGCACTGCGTACAGTGTGGGGGAGGGGCTGGCGGCTTCTTGCCATCCCTGGTGGCCTGGCTGCCAGTACATTTTTGACCGTCCAGTCCCGGTTGGGAGCATGTTGACGGAATGTTCCCAACTTGGGTAATGTGACGGCAGTGCTCTGCTGACACTTCTGTTAACACCCGGTGTTTCTTTCTCCAAATAACATTTCGGACCTAAAATCATTCGGACTTAAAATCATTCAGACACCTACATTCCAACAATTAGATGGAAATTGATCAGCCAGTAATGAAAGCTATTCTATCACACTGTTTAATTTGTAGTTGTGCAGCTGCATATTTATTTATTTATAATTATTAATACAAAATAAAATAAAAAGGTCCCTTTGATTTCAGCAAGGTTAAGCACTTGCCTACTTCTTGGATATAATCCTCCATGACCCTGGCAGCAGAGTTTTGGATGGATAGCCCCAATCCTCAAACCACTTAGGGCATTTGTGTGAAAATGCCCTAAGTGGTTTGAGGATTGGGGCTATCTGTCTGCCCTGGATATTCCATAAAACACCACTATTACAAATCAGGGCCAACCTCACTACAGGGAAAGCTGGGGCCCCGCCATTTTCTCTATTTGGAGGGGCCACAGTGGCACCCATTTTTGCAGTGCAGGATGCAGGGTCCCTACTTCCTTTTGGCTGGGCCCAAACATGACCACCTCAGGGTCCCAAGGAGGGTGGCCCCGAGAGGATGGGGCCTCAAACTCAACACAGCTACAACTGAACTCTTTATCTTCCCCCCTCATCCTTCCTCTCCTTCCTCACTGTCAATAACTATTGATGGAGTCACCATCCTGCCTGTCCCCCAAGTCCATAGCCTAGGCTTCATCTTTGACTCACCCCTTTCTTTTAAACCCTACATTGACTCTGTTGCTAAATCCTGTCGCTTCTCCCTCCATAACATTGCTAAGATTCGCCCTTTTCTCTCTGTCTCGTCTGCCAAAACTCTTGTTCATGCTCTGGTCATCTCTCGCCTCGATTACTGTAACCTCCTTCTCACTGGCCTTCCCCGGTCTCACCTTTCTCCCCTCATCTCTGTCCAAAACTCTGCTGCCAGGGTCATCTACCTCGCCAGTCGCTTCGACCATGTGCAGCCCCTCCTCTCTTCGCTTCACTGGCTTCCCCTTCCTGAACGAATCCTGCACAAGCTCCTAGTCTTCACCTATAAAGCTCTTCACAACCTTGCTCCCCCCTACCTCTCTGCACTTATCGCCCTCCATACTCCAGCCCGTGCACTTCGCTCCTCCTCTGTCCCTTCTCTCACCCTTCCACGCCTTCCCTGCTCCCCTAAGCGCCTTCGTCCCTTCTCACTTGCTGCCCCCCATGCCTGGAACTCCCTCCCTGTCCACATCCGCCTTGCCCCCTCCCTTCATACCTTCAAATCTCTCCTTAAAACTCACCTCTTTCGCTCTGCTCTGTCTGACTCTTTATCCTGCTGAGCCACTATTCCTATACCTACGATCGGTTTACCCTTATCCTTGCAACATGGACCTGCCTGCTGTCATTCTCATCGTAACCAAGCCAAGTACGTGCACTTGAGACCTCGCATCTTCATGAATGTTAGACCCCTTGTCTCTCCCTCTGTTCCCCTTCCTAAGTCTCTCCCCCAGCTCCTGTCTCTCAGATTGTAAGCCCTAGAGGCAGGGACCGTGTCTATTTTATTACTTTGTAAAGTGCCAGGTACACTGCTGGTGCTATATAAATGTTTGTTAATAATAATAATAAGAAGAAGAAGAAGAAGAAGAAGAAGAGGTTGAGCCATCTGATGCCCCACATTTTATCTTAGCCCTAGGCATATGTACATATGCATATTATAAATGCATATGTAATCCTACTGATGGGACCACAGACCATAAATACTTACACCTGTATAAGTATTTAAAGAATCCAGGCCCAGATTTTAATAAATGTGTAGATACACTTCCTGGGGAGGGGGGCCACCCCAGACTGGGTGAGGTCGGTAAACAGAATAAACATTTCCACTAATCAACTGGGACAGGGAGGGTTGGGCTGGAAAAGACAAGCCACCTTTCACCAGCTGTATCTGGTACGGGAGCTTTGACCTTACCTCTGCAGGCCCGACCTGGCCACACTCATCCATGTCTTCATCACCTCGAGGCTAGACTACTGTAACGCGCTCTACATGGGGCTTCCCTTGTTTCTGTTTCGTAGGCTGAAGCTGGTGCAGAATGTGGCGGCCCATCTCCTGATGGGGATGGGGCGGCGTGAGCACATAACACCGGTGCTCCACGCTCTGCACTAGCTGCCTATAGCTTACCAAGCCAGATTCAAGGTGTTAGTATTGATTTACAAAGCCCTGCATGGTCTGAGCCCCTCATATCTCGGGGACCACCTCGCGCTCCGCATCTCAGAGCGATCCCTTTGGTCCACCGGGGATGCCTTTCTGGAGGTCCCCCATGTAAGATGGAGAGGGCATTCTCGGTGGCTGGGTCGCAGTTATGGAACTCCCTCCCAGAGGAGGCTCACCTGGCCCCAGGCCTGTTGGCCTTCCGACGTGTCTGTAAGACCTGGCTGTTCGCCGAGACCTTCGGAGGAGAGGGTGGGGGGTGGGTTAATTTTTGTGGGGGGTGTTCTAAATCTGTTTTAACAATATTGTAGATTTTTTATGTTTAAAAATTGCTTTGTTCTATGTTGGAAGCCGCCCCGAGATGCCATAGGCATGGGGGCAGCATATAAATATAATGAAATAAATAAATAAATAATATGGCTGGCATTGCCCCTGCATGGTAGCCGACACCCTGTCCCCATGATGGGCAGCCATGGCTACCAATAATGGTCATGGTGGCCACCATGATGGGGCTGTGATGGCGGTGCGAACATGAGCATTATCCCAGTATGGCCTTCTATGGCCTCCCTGGGCAACCCTTGGGCCCAGCCTGTGGTTCCGGTTCCTTCCAGGCCCATAATTTGCAGCTGTCTACCCAGTCGGGGCTGTAGTGGGCCAAATTCTGGTGGCCCACTAACAGTCATGCATTTAAGGCTCTGGCCCAGGCGGTCCATAGCAGTCCATAGAAGGCAGCTTCGCGTAAATTAACAACGCTCACCGTGTATGGGAATAGTCTAGTTCACATACCGGGGAATAGCAATCGACCTGGAGGTTGAGGTAAAAGTGTTAGGAGGAAAAGATTTAAAATGTCTTTGAGCAAAAGTGTTGAAATAAATTTGAAAATAAAGCATAATATTACTACAGAATCGTATTGTCAGCAGTGAGGGGGAAAGAAAGAAAGAAAGAAAGAAAGAAAGAAAGAAAGAAAGAAAGAAAGGAACGGAGGGAGGGAGGAAGGGAGGAGGGAGGGAGAAAGAGGAATAACTGACTGGTAATATTTTAAAGGGTAAGCAATGCTCTCTAGCAGCTGCAGTAAGACATTAAGTAATAGAGCATAGTAATGTTAAAAGCTCTCTTGGTAAGAGTGGTAAATGAAATAAACCTCGGCATCCGGTGTATCATTAATCTGTAGTGAATAATGGGACTGGTAGTGTAAGGAGATTAAAAAGGGCATTGTAAACATTTGTGGCTGTATAATATACAAATTAAAAATGTGTGAACGCTCGCAGCTGCATAATCTACAAATTAAAAAGTGTAATAGCATAGCATTAATTACCGGCTGATCAATTCTCCAATAATTGCTGGCATGTAGATGAACAATTATAGGTCCGAAATGTTATTTGAGAAAGAGACATTGACCTTGCAACTGTAAGAAATGATAATATGTTAGAAGGTAATACGAGCGCGTGACAAAATCCTTCCGTCAGGATTTGCTGGGCCAGGCCGGTTCGCTAAGCCAGCCCTAATCATACTTTGCGTTTCGATTATTGTGCATGGAGTGGATTCTTGTGTACACTTGAATTACAGCGTGAACTGCCAGTATTGTATTTTCTTTAATTGCTGGAGAGTCTTAATATACGGGTAACCTAAAACAGAAGTGTAATCAAGGCTATGGCATAGAGATCTTTCTCTCTATAGGATCCCCCTAATTCCTGCATATAAGCCCATTGAGGGAAATGTGGGTCCCCAGTGCATGGTAGCTAGGGGCCCCCTATTTCCCATTTCTCTACAATACATTTTATTCGTATTAAGATATATGTTACTTGCTATTATTATCTTATTCATCCTAGGGTGAAAACTGAAACAACACAGACCTTCTAGGGCCAGGGGCTCAGTGTGATGAGAGATGTTGGGCTACCAGATGTAGGTCCGTTGCTGTCCCAGCCTGGGTAGGTGACTCGTCTGGATGCGGTCCCCAGGATGATTCAAGGCTCAGAGCCTGGGCCAAGGGCTGCTAGGAATGGGCGAACATAACTCGTAAGTTCGGAGTTCGGACCGAACTCGACCAGCTCGGTTGATCGAACCGAACTTCCGAACCAAACTCGATTTTCAAACTGAACCAAACTTCTGAACTCAGTTCTGTTCACCCATCCGTATAAGATAATATTCCATTTAGTTCAATGGGGTTTGAATTTACGAACTCTGTTCGGAGTTCGGACCGAACTCGACTAGTTCGGTCGACCGAACCAAACTTCCGAACCAAACTCGATTTTCAAACCAAACCGAATTTCCAAACTTGGTTCTGTTCGCCCATCCCTAAGGGCTACCCAGGTGGGTCAAATATGTGGTTCTGTTGCTTCTCCAGCCTGGGTAGGTGACTGATCTGGATGCGGTCCCCAGGATGATTCCGGGCTCACAGCCTGAGCCAAGGGCCACCCAGGTGGGCCAATGCAGGCCATAATGGGCCCGCACATCTGTTTCTGCAACCATTCCCCCTCCCCGGGGGATCAGGGCACCCATGTCCGGCAGCCATAGCTTCCCATGACTGGCCACCATGGCTGCACGTTATTGAGGGGGTAGGGCACTGGGAGTGTGCCCAGTCAGCACAGTTGTTATCTTCTCTACCAGGTCTGAGCCCCATGTATCTGAAAATCACCTCCATTGTGATCTCTGCAATCAGCCACGAGTGCCTTCATGCTGGTACCATCCGACTCTCTAGTCCAAACAGTGAGAGCATGTAGAGAGGCATACTCAGCTGCTGCCCCAGTATTGTAGAACTCCCTTCCTCTGAACGTTCATCCAAGCCCAAGACTTAGCATTTGCTGGAGACGATGGTAAGTTGTTTGTTTTTCTTTTCGGCGGGTTGACAGGAAGCAATGGGGGTTGTCATTTTCATAATAATGGATGCGGCACCTGGAGGGGAGATATGGCCCTTTTTGTAGACAAATGGCCCTTTGGCTTACATTGAGCATGGTCTCTATTCAAGAACTTTGGATCCCTCAGGGGGTTTCAATAACATTTCTCAGAGGGGCAGAGGGTCCAAAATTAGTGCCCCCCCCCCACTCAGATTTCATAACAATAAGTGCACCTAGAAGGGGAGGTGTTGAGGATGGGATCAGTGAGGTACGTGGGGCATTCAAATGGGTCTTGTTTGGCCCATATCATCTGTTTGAATGGTCAGTCATGAAGGAGGCCTACCAAGTCAAACGGTGCTCTCCAGACTTGTCTCTCATAGGCCCTTTTACACGAGATGATACCTCCCCCCCCCATACAAATTCAAATCTGATGCATGGGCATGGGGGGTGCCCGTATGACTGCCGCAGCTGGAGGTGGGGGTGTATGCGCGCACCCACCTCCACCCGTCGCCCATGAACATAGCAACTGGCGACAATGGCGGTTGCTCCAGGCATGGATGTGGGTGGAGATAGGTGTGCACCCGTGTAACAGCGGTGCACCCCCCCAACCTCAGCCCATTTAAAAAGAGCCATAGAGATAATCAGAGAAGGATCAGCCTCCTCCCACCAACATGAAATTCCATCTTCCGATGACAACTTCAAGGATTCAGATTTCATTGTAACTGAAGGAGGCCTGTTCTGCTTCTGAGAAACCAATCTGTATATATTATAGAGATATATATATTTGAATTTGTATTCGGATACATACTAGATGAGGTACAGGAGTTCCATTATTTGGGCATCATCATTGCCTACAATAAAAAATACACAATGCAAAGTCATATGTTATGGAGAGAAAGCAAATGACATTTTTGTAATGCTGAATAGCATCTGGAACCAGAAGAATTTGAGCCTCGGGACAAAGTTAAGAGTATATAACAGCAATGTGATATCAGTGCTTTGAAACATGTGCTTTTAAGAAGCAATCTCAATAGTTTATAGATAGTGCTGTTGATAATAAACGCCTTTGAAAGATACTTAATGTTAAGCGGCAGAAGAGGATCTCCAATGGCAGCTTTCAACCGCAAAACTGAGCCGACGTCAGCCACCAAACTCGTCAAGAAGAGAAGATTCTTCTGGCTTTGAGATCTGAATACAATCTGACTTTTCTAGATTGGCATCTCAGGCTACATTGTGATGACATTGGGTGATGACATAATCCTTTCATGGGAAAGGAGGCTACAAAAAGAATACACCAGATATTTGTAGGGGTGTGCAGAAGGCACCCTTACTGGTTTTTATTTCATTTTCATTTTTTAAAATCTTGCTTTTTTGTGGGGGGGTTTTGGGGGGGGAGGGTGTGTTCATAAATGACCTTACGGTTTTTATTTCTCACCATTTATTTTATTTAAAAATACTTTTTTTAAAAATGCAGTGTATGCGCATACAGCCGCCAGGCCATTCTGGGCATGGACACGTTTAATTATTATTATTATTATTATTATTATTATTGCTAAACAACAACAGATGAAACCAAACAATAGTCATTTGCTTATTCATCAATTTTTTGTCACATTGCTTACAAACACGAACGGGGGTCTGTTCATTTTTGTAATATAGGAGTTACTAGAGTTACTAGAGCAATGATTCTCAAAGCGGGAGGTCACCTCCCTGGGGTGGGGGTGGGGGGTGCAGGATGATCTGCAGGGGGGTGACAGCCCCTAAACCCCTCCCTCATTGACATAGGCCCCGCCCCCACTTCCTGCATGGCCTCACAACCCCTGAGCTCCCTCCCCCATCCCCTCATCCCCCCATCTCCCATCGCCCTGTTGGTGCCACTGACGCCATTAACCCGTGTCATTAAGACACTGGTCACACAGGCACATGAATGTGGCTTGGTTCCCAAGCTTCTGTACCTGTGCAGTCAGGACTTAACTGCTGCATCCAGTCAGCTGATCAACACTGGCACGAGGCCAGGAACCAACAGCTGGATGGAGACAGAACCTGGTGTGTACCACCCAGGACCCACACAGGTGGGAGGAACGTAAGGAGCATGAGAAGCAGGCAAATCAGTGAAGAACGAGGCCACCTGCCCAGGGGTTGGGGACCTCTTTACAGGCAGGCTGAGGCTAGAGCTGGTGGGGGTGTCGGGCTGGTGGGCAGGGCTGGGGGCGTTGTGGGTGTGTGCCCCTGACCCCTCTGTGTGTGTGTGTGTGTGTGTGTGTGTGTGTGTGGTGAGCGGTCGAGACACTCAAACTCCCTCTGTGTGTGTGTTGTGAGTATGAGCCCACTCTTCCCTGGGTGTGTATTGTTTTGTGTTGTGTTGTATTATGTTGTGAGTATGAGCCCACTCCTCCCTGTGTGTGTGTGTGTGTGTGCGCTGTGAGTGAGCATTTGCCCATTCTGCTGTTTGTGTGTTGTGAGACCTCAACCGTTTGTGTGTTGTGAGTATGATCCCCCTTCTTCCTGTGGGTGTGGGTGTGGGTGTTGTGAGTGAGCATTAGCACCCCCCCATGTGTGTTATGAGCCCTCCCCCATGTGTGTGTGTGTGTGTGTTGTGAGTAAGATCCCCCTTCTCCCCTTCTCCCTGTGGGTGTGTTTTGAGTGACTATGAGCCCACCCCCTTTGTGTGTATTGTGACCAAGCCCCTCCCCTCCCCATGCATGTGTGTTATGAGAATGACCCCCTCCCTCCTGTGTCTGTGAGTGTGTGTTGTGAGCTTGCTCCTCCTCCTGTGTCTGTGTGTGTTGTAAGTGAGTAAGGTTCCCTTTCCCCCTGTGTGTATGTGTCTTGTGAGTGTGAGCCCCACCCCCGTGTGACCGCGGCACCGTAATGTCTGTTGGACCCAAATGTGATTCCCACAAGATGTTCACCCCCCACAGGAATCACTTTGACCACGCTTCCAGGCCTCTGGCCACCCGGAGCTCTGGAAGCATGGTGATCAAAGCGATTCCCGCCGGGGGTAAACATCTGGCGGGAATCACTTTTGAGCTCAACAGACATTACGTTACCATGGTCAACCATGGTGGCTTCACCGTGGTTGACCGTGGTAACGTAATGTCTGTTACGGCCCCAAGGCCTGGAATTGGTGGAGGGTACCGGCTGGTACTGCCGCCGATTCTGGGCTGTGTCCAATACCCCGGGGGGTCGGGCAGCCAGGGGAGCATGAGGGGTGGGGCTGTGTGGCTGCACTTTGCTCCATGCAGCCCTGCCCCATCCCCCGATGCCCCTCCGGAATCAGCCGGCACGTCTGTTGACAGGCCGGCCAGATTCCGGAGGGGGATTAAAAGATGATTCTGTGCCATGGCCAAAGGGTGGCTCGGCACGTCTGAAATCACCCAATGACAATTAGCCAAGATGGTCAGGAGGTGCAGCCTCATATTCTTATATAAGATTGTCCTTATATCTGTATCTGCTGGAAGTTGGAATTGAACAGCCAGGGTGGATCAGTCCATAATACCCTCTTCTTGTGTTTTTCATCTGGCGCATCTAGCTTCCTGGCTACTGGGCTAGAGAAAAGCAGCCAAAAATGATCAGCTTCAGTACGAGGAGAGGATCGAAAGGTCACAACTCTTTAGCTTGGAGAAGAGTCGACTGAGCAGAGATACAGTAAAAGTTTGCAAAATCTTAAGGACTGAAGAGCAAATGAATAGGAAACTCTTATTTACTAGAGGTATGGAGAACTTACCTTTTTTTGGTTTTGTTTTATGGGTTAAAAACCCTTCTGTTTTCAAGGGTTTCATAAAAACTCTGTTTTCACTTTCTCTTTTGTTTATTTGAATAAAAATTAAAATAAAAACATGCCAAGTCTGATGGCTATTTAGCATGTGTAAAATGTAAAGCCATGTGGGTCCACATGTGCAGTGCTTTTTTATTTATTTTTTTATTTTTAATTTTTTAAAAAAAAATTAAACATCACTGTGCATGGGCAAAATAGCCAGGGGATCATTCTACGCCTGTCCACCCTTTCCAAAATGGCGCATGCAGTGTGGGTTCCACTTTGGAAAAGGACGTGCATGCACGGAATGACCCTGGTGGCCATTTTGCACCTGCACCATGATTTTATTTATTTATTCAATTAAACAAACAAATAAAAATCCAAAAATAAATGAAAGCAAACTTATGTCATTTTCTCATTCATTCATTTTTGAAATATTAGTTAGTAAAATGAATGGGACTCCATCGATTTTAGTAATTAAAAAAAAAATATTGCGCACTCATATTTATTTACCCTCTATAATGATACTGGAACAAGAAGACACTCCAGGACACTAAGGCCATCTTTAGACATAACAAAGATCGGGTGTCAAAACCCCTAAGCACATGTTTGGCCATTGTGTGTAAGCACCATAACAATCTCAACACCAATTTGGTCACCCGTTGAACACAAAAAAAAGTGAACACCATTGCATCACAAGGACAATTTACATTTTCTGGTTGAACACATGGCCAACGTTGTGTCTAATGATATCACGTGGCATGTTAGGAGGTACAACATGGGAATTAGGTGGGAGCGCTTGTGTTCTGAGATCGGTTGGCAAGCAAAACACCAGTTTGCCCTAAGTTGGGCCGTGTGTTTAAGCAGCTCCACATGGTGAACACAGGGCCAAACCGGTGTTCATATCTTGGTCAAAACATACGTTCAAACACCCATTGATGTTATGTCTAAAGACACCTTTAACTGGCAGCAGATTTGAGAGAGACAAAAGTACTAGGGATGGGCGAACGTAGTTTGAAAGTTCGGAGTTCGGACCAAACTCGGTCTGTTTGGTTGACTGAAATGAACTTCTGAAACAAACTCGAATTTCAAACCGAACCGAACCAAATCAAATTTCCGAACTCCGTTCTGTTCGCCCATCCGTAGTGGCAACACACACCAAAAAAACTGGTTCTGAATGGCCGAACTTGGTTCTGAAGTTCGGAATTCGACCGAACTCAGTCTGTTTGGTTGACCGAACCGAACTTCTGAACCGAACTTGAATTTCAAACCAAACTGAACTGAATTTTTGAACTCAAGTTTCAAACTGAACTGAACTGAACCAAAATTCCAAACTCTGTTCTCTTCGCCCATCCCTAAAAAGTACTTTTTCACTCAATGGACAATTAACTTGTGGAACCTATTTTCAGAGAATGTTGTGAAGGCTGGTTGTATAGCCCAGTTTAAACAACACCTGGATAATTTTTTTAGAAGATAGAGCCATAAATGACTGTGTAACAGGGTGGTGGTACCTCAGGGTAACTCTCCGCAGGATGTGGCCCAAATCACCAGTCTCTTAGGGAATTAGCATTCAATCACAGTCTTTATTGGCATACATCAACTCCATAATAGTCACTATACACACACAGCTATAGTTTCTCCCAGTCCTGACTAATGCCGGGCAAGCAGCCCCTCCACCACCCAAGCTCTAGCTAGCTCCAAGGTAGCACTTGGAGCTAGTCCCATGGCAGTTTTCAGGGAAATCCTCTCTCCTCTGCAGCCAGTCACAGACTGTTCCTCTCCAGCAATCTGCTCCTTCTTATAGTCCTGAGTGGGAGTGGCCTAGCCTAATAGAATAAAAGAATCATAGAGTTGGTAGTGATCACAGAGGTCATCTAATCCAACTCCCTGCTAGAGATGGGCAAATAGAAGGCCATTCGGATGTTCAGACGTTCGGTCGTTCGGTTTGAAACCCGAGTTCAGGTTTGACTGTTCGGTTCGGCGGAGTTCGGTTTGGCCAAACTTGGCCGAACATTCAAAAAAGTGCTATCAGTACCGAAACCAAAACCAATATTATTTTTTTTGTATCCGTATTTTAGGCCCTGAAACCACCCTTGGTGTCCACCCCTGGTGCCAGGAAGTCTGCTCCTCAGCTTTCTCCCCCTTCCAGTCATGTTTTTCCCACCCAAAGTCACATTTTTCCCGGCCCTGAACTCATCTGATCTTTTCCAAACTGTTCAGAAGTTTGAGTGTTCAGTTCAGAAGTTTGGTTCAGTTGTCCGAACAGGTCGAATTTGGGCTGAACTCCGAACTTCCGAAGCGCATTCGCCCATCCCTACTCCCTGCTCAATGCAGGACATCCTCAGCTACGGCATCCCTGACAGATGACTCTCCGGCCTCTGTTTGAAAACCTCTACTGAAGGAGAGCCCACCACCTCCCTATGTAATTTGTCCGACTGTCAAACAGCTCTTACCATTAGGAAATTCTCCCTAATGTTTAACTGAAATCGGCTTTCTTGTACCATTTGAGCACATTATTTCTAGTCTTTCCTTCAGTGGCAAGAGAGAACAAGCCTTTGTCATCCTCTCTGTGACAAACCTTGGGGTAGGGCAAGTTATATATGTGGGTCCTAGATAAGAAACATAGACAGTGTCTGATCCTGATGTAAGTTTTTCCAGCTAAGCTGTGTCCTCCACTATGCACAGTCTCTATAAACAATTCCTTATACAACTCATAGAATCACAGAATCTTGGAGTTGAAAATTACATCCAAGGTCATCTAGTCCACGTCCCTGTTCAATGCAGGAAATCCATAGATACGACATCCCTGACAGATGGCCATTTAGCCTCTATCTGAAAACCTCAAGTGAAGGCAAGCCCACCACTACCCTAGTCAGCCAGGTCCACTGTCAAACAGCTCTTACGGCAAGGAAGTTCTTCCTAATGTTTAGCTGATATCTGCTTCCTTGTAATTTGAGCCGATTGGTTCTAGTTCTGCCCTCGGGAGTAATAGAGAACAAGTCTACTCCATCTTCCATGTGATAGCCCTTCAGATATTTTGAAGACTGCAATCATGGGCATTTTCAGTCTTCTCTTCTCCAGGCTAAACATTTATTATTATTATTATTATCATTATTATTATTATTATTATTTATTAACAAACATTTATATAGCGCTAGCAGTGTACCTGGCACTTTACAAAGTAATAAAATAGACATGGTCCCTGCCCCTAAGGCTTGCAATCTGAGAGACAGGAGCTGGGGGAGAGACATAGGAAGGGGAACAGAGGGAGAGACAAGGGGTCTAACATTGATGAAGATGTGAGGTCTCAAGTGCACGTACTTGGCTTGGTTACGATGAGAATGACAGCAGGCAGGTCCATGTTTCAAGGATAAGGGTAAACTGATCGTAGGTATAGGAATAGTGGCTCAGCAGGATAAAGAGTCAGACAGAGCAGAGCGAAAGAGGTGAGTTTTAAGGAGAGATTTGAAGGTATGAAGGGAGGGG
>QEPC01001247.1:1519943-1551957 GCA_003113815.1 Sphenodon punctatus
TAAAAGAAACAAAAAAACCCCTCCCCAAACACTTTCCCTCCGTGAGTCCAGGCTGTACGGGTGGAAGCGGGGACACCCCCACCCACCTTGCCCAGCCTGGATTTTAATTTTTTTTTCCCTAAGTCCCCTAGTGCGCCGGGCTCCGGGCTGCCGCCGGCGACCCAGAGCCAGCACCAGCAGCAGGTAAGTACCGGTACTATACTGATCCCTGAGATGGCGGTGGTTTAACACACACCCCACCCCAGGGATCACCCTACCTCCCCACCCAGGGATTGCCTACCTTGAGCTCCGGGCGGCGGCGGTCCGGGGCCTTCAGCGCTGGCTGTTGCTGCCGGCTTCAGCACACTACTAGGCCTTCCGGGGAACTTCCAGAAAACAGTCTTGGAGGGGGAGGTTTAACACACACCCCACCCCAGGGATCACCCTACCTCCCCACCCAGGGATTGCCTACCTTGAGCTCCGGGCGGCGGCGGTCCGGGGCCTTCAGCGCTGGCTGTTGCTGCCGGCTTCAGCACACTACTAGGCCTTCCGGGGAACTTCCAGAAAACAGTCTTGGAGGGGGAGGAGGGAGGTTTTTGTATTTTTCCATTGATTTCAAAGGGAACACAGTTCCCCATTGAAATCAATGTAAAAGATCCGGTACCGGTAAACCGTATTAATCCGGTAAGTCGGTTTTTTTAAATCTGGGAACCGGTAAAACTGGTACCTGGTATTTGCCCTGATGTCCCACCTCTAGTAATCACGTCATTGATTTCTAGATACTTACAGATTGACTGCTTTATAATCTGTTCTAGTATCTTTCAGGTATTGATGTCATGCTGACCAGTCTATAGTTTCCTGGTTCCTCCTTTCCCCCCTTTATAAAGATAGGGACAGCATTTTCTGATCTCCAGTCTTCTGGCACCTCAGCCTTTCTTCAAAGAGCTCTCAAAGATTATAGACAGAGGTTCTTAGACTGCATTTGAAAATTCCCTCAGTACTCCAGGATATAATTAATCTGGCCCCAAAGACTCTGGACAGGCTTAAAGAGCCAGTTACTCACACTCTTACAGTCTCTCTTTAAAGGTGTTGCAGCCTGGACCCTGCTAACAGGCTGTTAGTCAAGTTGGTCAAGGGATGTAAACTCTGACTTTGGTGAGCTAGAAGTAAATAGTAGAAAAGGGGTCACCCTATTTTGACCTCTTGCTCACTTCTCTGAAGTGAACAAATGTGGCTAAGGTTGGAGACAGGATGGTGGGCTAGATGGACCATTGGCTTTACCCAGTATGACATGTTTTATGCTCTTAGAGAGACCATTGGTCTGATTCAGAATGGCAATTCTTTTGTTAATCTCCAGTTTTTGGATTATTATTATTATTATTATTATTAACAAACATTTATATAGCGCAAGCAGTGTACCTGGCACTTTACAAAGTAATAAAATAGACATGATCCCCCATTGTGACCTGTTGGGTGCTTCTCCCAAGCCACCGTGATTGGCCACTGTCAGAGACAGTATGCTGGGCTAGATGGACCATTGGTCTGACCCAATATGGCACTTCTTATGTTCTTACTTCTTATCCCACCCTCAAGGGCCATGGGGAACAACTGATTAACATCTTGCTTAGTCTAGTTCTTTATATATTTGAAAAATGTTACTATGTCTCCATTTAGCTCTCTTTTATGGGTTAAAAATGGTCATGTCTGTGAACCTTTCCTCATAGGTCTTGCATTCCAAGTGCTGAATTGTTGTTGCGGTTCCTCTCTGCACCAACTCATTTGTCAACTTCCTTCTTATAGAGTAGAGTCTATGAACGCTTTCCAAAGTGCATAAACATGTATAAATGAAAGCTGTTCCCACATGACAAAAGCCATGCCTGATTTGCCTCCCGGAGTTTCTCGCGGAGGCAAATTGGTAGGGATGGGCGAACACGGTTCAGAAGTTCAGAGTTTGGCCCGAACTCGGACTGTTCGGACGACCAAACCTGAACCTGAATCCGAACATGAACAAACCAAACTGAACTCAATTCCGAATGTCGAAATGACCGAACAGTTCACTCAGTTCGGATCGCGTTCAGGTGAGTTCGGGGGGCAAAAACAACAAAAATGTGGTGTCACTGGAAGGCTAAATGTGACAGGGTGGGGGAGTCAGCTGAAGAGCAGACTTCCAGGCACTAGGGGTGGAGAGACTCAGAGTAGCAGCCAGCCTGCCCAATCACCATCCCTTTTTGCCTCAGACCACTGGCTTTGCAGTCCGCGATTGGCCACGGGNTAGGGGGGAGCGAGGTTGTGAAGAGCTTTATAGGTGTAAGCAATTTGAGTTACAAGACTCTGAAAACCAGGCCCTGTAAATATGCTTCAGAGGAGGCACCAAAGACAAGTGGCACCTGGAAGTATTTGGTCTGTTTGGAGAATCATGACTTCAGCAACTTTTTCACAGACCTGTAGCCCGGGACACCCCCTTCCTCATGCACGTGTGTGGAGGTACCACTAGATGTTGGCCCATGACTTCCCCAGGCCATCTTGACGGCTAGTATAGGCTCTGACCTTAGAAAATCTCTGATGTTACAGCCCAGGCTAGGGTCCACCTTATTGGGCTACAGTGGGCCACAGTGGCCTAGAAAATCTGTTGTGCCCTGGCACACCTGGCCCGGACCAGGGGCTGCCATTAGGGATGGGCGAATGCAGTTCATAAGTTCAGAGTTCAGACCGAACTTGGTCTGTTCGGTCGACCGAACCAAACTTCCGAACCGAACTCGAATTTCAAACTGAACCGAATCGAATTTCTGAACTCCGTTCTGTTTGCCCATCCCTAGTGGCAACACACACCAAAAAGCCTGGTTTTGAATGGCCGAACTTGGTTCAGAAGTTTAGAATTCGACTGAACTTGGTATGTTCGGTTGAGCGAACCGAACTTCCGAACCAAACTCGAATTTCAAACCGAACCAAACCGAATTTCTGAACTCAAATTTCAAACCAAACCGAGCCAAACCGAATTTCCAAACTCCGTTCTGTTCGCCCATCCCTAACCGCCATGACCAGCAGCCATGACTGTGCCTCATTGACCACCATGGCTACCATTCACAGTGTGGGGGAGGCACTGCGAGAAATGCATCAACGGGACTGGCCGGCTGCCCACACCTGCACATTTATTATGCTCCCGGCCCGACATGGGCTATGCGGCCAGCAGGACACCTCCCCAGCCATGGGCATTTCAGCTTAGTCTTCCGGCCTGATCTAGGCCATGTTGTCTGTGATTTTTCGCCCCGGGACAGTCTGGGGAGTTCTCCCACTGGCCACATGTCTGTTTTTACCCAGGTAATGGATTTGTTATTCATGGGTATTATTCACATTGTCTGCTAATCCTTAGATTACTTGAATAATAGACATGAACAAAACAGGTGTCCATATATTGTCTATTTTTTCCTGCTATTCCATTTCCGTTGTTTCTGTTTATGGATTTTGTTTCTTTCATATCCCCCTCCCTCCCCCACTCCAGTATTTCAGGCCTGACATTTTAATCAGTTGTGCATGTGCAATACTGCTAATACTGTCAATAACATCAAAATATTAAAATAACCAGAAAAAAATGACGGGGAAAACAACAAACCAACAATGGACACCCAACAACACCGGTGATTTTCACTAATTGCCATTTTCAATTCAAGTAATGTATATGTGATGGATCTACCTTTTTCCCCCCTGATCTTCATTTCACCTCTAGGCTGTCTTGAACCATTACACTCTACCCATTCTCATCTGAGGGAGTTTTATTCCCTTGGAAAATGGACTGGTTTCCGCATGATCTGGGAACTTGGCAAGGTATGTATGGCTGTGGAAACAATTTGCATGAGCAGACCCCTTAAGCAGAAGAAATAATGCTGCCAAAACCTTGAGAATGCCCTGATGGAGAAAGCCAACTGGAAGAACCTAGCTTCATTATCTACTAAATGGTGGATATTAGAAGCAAATGGGTTGATCCTCCATTTAAAAGGAGGGGGGTAGGTTAACAGTCAAAAGAGAAGGTCATTTGGCATCTTGACACGTGGATAAACCTGTAATACTCGCTTTTGGTATTGTGCACATCTTGCTGCCAAAAGCAGAGGAGAATGAACTGCTTTGATTATGCCAGATCATAAGCTAAACAACAAAATCATTCTGGCGAGCGGTTTATACCTTTATAAGTAATGTTTACCTCTGCGAGGTTTCAATTGCATGCCCGACTCTATTGAATTTGTATTTATATTTGCTGCAAGGTGGAATAGGCCCTCCTGTTTTATACATTGCTATTCCTGGAGATAGATTGAGATTTTATATAAATTCTCTTATTTTGAAAGCCAACGGGGGAGAAAAAAAGAAAGAATTAATGTTGTTACAAGGGATGCTTTATAACCCACTGTAAATATACAAAATGGCTTTAAGATTCCCAGTTTGGTAACAGAATAGATGTGCCAACAAAATACAAATAAATACAGTTTCCAATAAAAATAATAGTACACATTAATTCATCTCTGGTTTTCTCTTTTTTCTTTCTTTCATCGGACCTGCCAAGATCTGAGTTCAGATTTCTGCACTCCAGTAATAACAACTCTGAAGCATAAAGCGATATTGGACATGCTATTTGATGGATTGCTCAATTTTTGCTCCAAGATGACCTATATTCACACCTCTAATTAGGCAGTCCCCTCTTGAGCACCAACCCCTACCCCTAATGTTTATAGGCATTGAATAGGACTTCCCCTTCCTTTATGCCTCTGCCGCTTGTTTTCCCCCACCAGGATGTGATAGGACCAATAGAGGGGGGAAAGTTCAGGCAGCCTATTGAGCACCTGATGAGCACTTTCACACCTGTATGTGTCCCTGTAAGGCTGTCTAGATTAAAATGGTGATACTGACTTGGGGTAGCAAAATTTAAACTAAAAATAAATACCAGGAGGAGAAGGTGCAGGGAGGACCTCCTGGCAGCAGTGGAGAAGTGGTGTAGGAGGGCTACTTTGGGTGGTGGGAACAGCGAGAGATCGGAGTTCTCCATGCCAGTAATCATTTCAAGCCTTCAGAGAGACTGGGTGAGTGGAGTATTCGGGAGGTGTGGTAATGAAGAAGTTTCCTGGACATTAGGAAATGGCAGATGTTTTTTTGTGGGGTGGGGGGAACTACACCTCCCAGAAGCCCAGAGTCAGCCACCATTTCCATAGATAGAGGGTGTCATGTCCCCAAGGGAGTTAAGAAAATGAAGTTGGCCAACATGGAGATGACCCCCTTTGACTCCCTGCTGCCCCCCTGCCCAGAGCAGCCCTCCTGCACCTCTCCCTCAGTCATCAGGAGCCCCCCTTCACCAGCCACCTCTTGACAATGGAGTAACCAAAGTCTCTCAGATGGGGGGGGTCACTTTCCTTTGTTGGGTGGCTACAACTCTGAGGAGGACAATTGCAGATAGAAAGAGGAGAAAATCAAATGGGTGGGCACTGGCCTTTGAGTGTGGGGTCACACACCCCAGACTTTCTCTTGGTAACACTCCTGTCACCAACCACTACCAGAAAATGCACCTAAAGCAAATAACCTTTGGGTGCCCTGAGGACAATTTATGGTGCCCGAATCCTCTCCAACATGTTGGGTGCCATAGATTCACCAGATATGCCAGTTTGCACAGGTGCACATTTCATTTCTATGCCCCATTTCATTTTAAGGGTAGCAGCTAAGCTTGATACATGCCTCCATGTTACATATTTTGAATGATCCAATTCATGTGTATTCTGGAGATCAGGAAGTAAAGCTGCAAATGTGGCCTCCATGCAACGCGAAATCAAGGATATCTGGGGCCCAGTGTGACATGGTCATCTGAGCCCTCTTCTAATATAGGAGTGTTTGAAAGACCCATGTGGAATTGCAGATTTGATGCAATATTCTTTTCAGGGGTCAAGGTTCCCTGCTTTGTGGGGAAACATTACTCAAATGTTGTTATTTCTACTTTATTGATGGTCCCCATTGTTTGCAGGCTCTCTCCTGAATGGTCATGAACTAGAACTGATAGGGGTATCCAATAGGGGGGTAATACCCATATTTTGGGCTACCACTTTGGATAACTGAACCAGTACTTGAATGCTGTTTGAGTTCCCGAAAAGATGTCTGGTTTTCCAAATTTTAAGTATATGAAATTACCCAAAGAATTATCCATAATCCGCGACCAGAAGTCGAGTGGTGGGGGAGAATGGTAGTCAAGAAATTGTGACAAAAATCAGTAAATAGGTACATCAGGTAGTCTGTCAGGCACTAATCGGGTACCAGTTAGTACCCAATGTTATGAGAACAGGTTGAAGGGTATTTTACCCATTTTTTCATGTAGAGTCCGACTGGGCTTCTGGACTCTTTTTCCAATAGCGAGGGATTAGAGGAGTTCAGGAATTCCCTGAGACTACACTGTCTGAACCCAAACACATACAAGAATGGGTTCCGTTCTGTGAGTGAGTCAGCGTAAGTAAGTAAGAGGGGTCTATCTGAGGCTAGGACTAAGACGAGAGCAAGTGTTCCCATCCTGCAGGGAAATACTGACATTTTGGGAGTGCTTGCAAGTGTTCGCTGGTACGTCAGTGGTCTCTGGTAATTCTGTGCTAGTGCCATTGTCGATATTGGTGCTTATGATTTTATGGCATTTCCCATAAATTTAATCACTTTCTGGCATTTTTCATCATTTCTTTAATTTTTGTCACTTTGGGGGATTTTTAGGCCATATTTAAATGGGATACTAACAACCACCCACAACCACCCATCCCCTACCCACCTGAGCTGCCCAGATGAAGATAGCACGGGTGGGCACGCGCTCCTGTGACTCACCCACCACCCACTCATTCCCACGCACAGACCATCGGGGGGAAATCTGGAATGCTCCATGCGGGAGCAGGAGTGGGTGAAACGTGGGTAGTGTACACACCCAGCACACACCCATCCAAGTTTGTTTAAATTCCCTCCCCCTACTCACCGGCGGTGCATGTGCACTCCACGTGGCACACACAGACACCCACCCCCAACCTCCATCGATGCTTGTTTAAAAATGGCCTTAGTCACTTTCTGGATTTGTTACAACTTTTGCAGCAGTTTTATGACAGTTTTATGGCCATTTCTGGCACTTCCCCAGCCCTTAACTGACACTTTAGCATCTCCACATCACCTGGGGGTGAACATGGGACACACATAGGGCTTGGGATTGGCCCTGTAGCACTGATCAACTCACAAAAAATAACGACAAATGGCAGAAAAGACGGTAAGTTTCCAAGTTAGGCAAGTGAAGACAAATGACTTCTTTCCAACGGAAATGGTATTATCTGTGACTTGTCAATTCAGGCCTAGCTGAGATTACTTTATGGTTGCTTTGCATTGGAATGGCATGAAGCATACATGACAAACCCAATATGCTAGTTACACGACTATACAAAGAAGTTAGGGCTGGAAGGTAGCTGAAAAGATCATCTATTTCAGACCACTTTGAAAATGAGCAGAAGGTCAGGGTGTTGGATTTGGAGTGGAGTTTAAGAAATATGCTTAGGAAAGGCCAAGGAGGGGGAGGATTATTTCAGAACATGGATCTATGGAATGGATACACCCCCTATCGTAAAGTGCCTGTTCACATCTCATCTCCCTTCCCTTCCCTCATCTCCTGTGCTTGAGAGTAGGGAATGGATTCACAGGCCGGATCTGCGAAGGGGTGAAATAAAAACAACAACAACAACAGGCATGGTATAATAAATAAGTAAACCAGCCAGCATGGACATGGCCTCCTATGACCCCCTGCTGCCCCCACTGCCCAGAGCAGCCCAGATGCTAAATATAGCATCTGGACCCATATTTTAAAACGTATCACCCAATGGGCAAAGGTGTACTGTAGCAAATATTCAAAGCAAGTTGAAAACTCAGCGTACGCAAATGTTTGAATTCAAAGCACATTCATTTGCGGATTTGTACAGTTTGTTTTTGGTTTTTTTAAGTTCACATTTTGACAGTTTAGTATTAATTTGTTCACTCAAGCAACACACAATTTAATCTGTGGAATTCATTGCTGGGGGATGTGGTGATGAAATGCCACACACATACCGTGTGCATATGCATGCACATGCAAGATCCGCAGGGATTGGGATAGGCCCATTGATTAGAAGGGAAAGAAATATTCAATAGCACCGATCTGATGTCCTGTAGATCCCGGTTTCCGTGTGGCACAGTGTGCCGGCAATGGAGGTGCATGAGGGTCCTGCTCGGACATGTGTGCAGGATCTGTGGGCCATTGGATCAACCCCAGTGCAAATATATTATATCTAAAATTCTGCTTCTTCAGCTGTTTGGCCTGCTCCATTTGGATATCGTATCAGATATTACAGATCCCACTTTTTTGGTTTATTCACTTTATTCTGTTTATGCAATAGCACTAAATAGTGCCAAATGTAGAAATGAATAATTAAACTGAAAAAAGTAATAACTGAGTAAAGTACATAAACAGTGATGTGAGTCTCCATTTGAGATGTGGATCATTTTTACACAGGCAGAGGTGTTTGGCCGCGGTGGGTGGAGGTGGGTGTGTGGCCATTTACATGGAGACACATACACAACTACACCCAAGTCCACCCATGGGGCCCCCTCGAGTTTTCCAGAGGGCCTCGTGGGTGGAGACAGGTGGGTGATGGTTGTATGTGGGTGTGCTCTGGGAGCATACGCGCACATACACCTACCGCCCATGTTGTTTACATGGGTGCACACCAAGAGCACACCCATTCCCCCACCTACCGATGGCCATTTACACAGACACCCCCACTAACACCCACCAGAACACCGAGTGAGGGGGTGGGGCATCCTTGTAAAAATTCCCATGGAACTATTGGTATGCCTGTACACAATAACAATATATTATATTTAAGCAGTGGTAGTGTCAACCATATATTATTCCCGAATACAAAACTTCCAATTTTACCCCACTATCATTGATTGGTTAATTGGAATCCATCTTGGATCCCAGTCCATGATCAGATTGGTCATCCTTTAGACGTGCCAGCCTGATCACAGAGGGGAATCAGGGAGGGGGCGAGGCTGCGAGGTGTGACGTGCGGCTGCTCAGCCCCGCCCCCCCATGTATTCATGGCCATCCACCCTCGGGGAGATGGGTGGGCGCAGTGGCTAATCAGGCCGCTGTGCCTGATCCCCTCCCGTGGCTGGGACTCAATTCTGGGATGGGCTGGCAAGCAGATGTTCATCATGGCCATTGCCAGCCCCATCCTGAATTGTGGCCAACCTAATTACAATTCTGGAGGTAAGGCCGGCCTCACCTCTAGAACAGTGGTCAATTTGATTCAGGCCTGATGTTCACTCTGGTGAACATCTGGCCGGGAGCAAATAGACGTTCACGAGATCGCTACCATCACATGGAATAGACTGTGATTCAGTGTGGTGAACAGCGATCTCATAACATCTGAAAATACCCCATGTCACATGACAAAAGGAGGCCTGAAACAAGTACCTATCAAGGTGAGCAAACCAATCGAATCTGAACAATCTGACACAAAATGAATGAATGTAGTAACAAACCCTACGCATCCAAACTTTGACCAATTACCCATTTTCACAATTTTGGTTTGTTTGGCTGGGTTTTCTCAGTTCATTTGTTTCATTCATTTTGGTTATTTCCAGTTTTGCCATTCATTTTCCACCACACATTTTCACTGTTCCTCATAAAAACGAATGGAACGTTGGAAGCAGATATAAGTGATATAAACAAAATGAATGAACCGATTCCATGTGATGGAACTGAAACTGAGAAAAATCTGTTGCTTGAATATTTTAACCAATGTTGGTAGGGTCAACTACAACCTGGCCAAAATTGAAAGAAAAACACCAACTCTAGTCTGCTGTTCATTAGTAACAAATAACAAATACTGAAGTAACAAAGAAGTTCAGTACGAAAGAATGAATAGCCGAATAACAAAATGGTTGAAATACCAAAAGTCTGGAGGTAGGAGGATTACCCCCAAAAGTGAACTGCCAAAATACCAAATACCTGAAGCAGTCAATTTTGTAAAGTTCACAAGAGAACCAGATTTGAATATGTCTGTGTCTTTAGATATAACATCAACAGGTGTCTGAATATGAGCTTTTACCTTGATATGAACACCAGTTTGACCCCGTGTTCACCATGTGGCACTGCTTAAACACAGCCCATCTTGGGGAAAATTGGTGTTTTGCTCGCCACCCGATCTCAGCACGCAAGCACTGCCACCACATTCCCATGTTGTACCTGCTAACATGCCTCACAGTATCATTAGACACAACGTTGGCCACGTGTTCAGCCAACACACTCAAATTATCCTTGTGATGGAATGATGTTCAATGGTGTTCATCGCATGTTCAACGGGTGGTCAAATTGGTGTTGGGATTGTTATGGTGCTTACACACAATGGCCAAACATGTGCGTAGGGGTTTTGACACCCAATCTTTGTTGTGTCTAAAGATGCTGTGTGTGTGTTTGAGGAACACAAATATCCAAACTGAATTCATTAATATCAAGTCATTTCTGCTCAAGTCCTTAACTCTTTCAAGAACCTACCCATATAAATTTTGGTGCCACTTGAACTCTGGGCCTTAGTTGGTAACAACTTTTTTTTTTGGTAGTGTGGGGAGGAGAGGAAAGTATGAAGTACAGCTTAGAAGTCACAGATGGCACATTAGAAAAAAAGAAATACAGTAAAATGAATAAAATATACTCTCATTCACAATTTCCTAGAGGCTTCTTGGCTGTTAATTGAAACTTTTGTCTACTTTATTGAACAATAAAAGTGACAGAAACTACTCCCAGGTGTCCTTCAGTATTAAAAAGAGGATAAAGGGTTTCTAGCAAAGGTGACAGAAATTAATGTGGTGAGCCTAGCTATCAAACATTTTGATATGTGAATTGCCTGATATTTCTATAATGCCTTCTTATGATTGGAAATGTTATCGCTTCTATTGAATCAATAGAAAATGTTAAAGCTCTGCGGAACCCCAATTACAAAATAAAGCTAGAAGGTTAACATCTGGGAGCAGCAGAGATAGAAACAATTTCTATTGTCATAGGTTTCTGACAAGTAAATGTCAGAAGCATAACACCTTCCATCGGGTTCGCTATGGAGCACATGTAAAAGAATGATTGCAAGGCTGCCTCAAGTCAAATCACCTGTCATCTCAGCTTTGACATGGAATTACTTTTGTTTTATGCATCTATTAACCTTGAACTATCAGCATTTGTTTTAATGTTCTAGGTTGAAGTGACCTAAATGTACTTCTTTAATGCACTTACTGCTGCATCTAAAAGGGGGAAAGTAGGAGAAGGAGAAAAGGAGAAGGGAGAATCAAGTTTGTCATGGTGGGGCCTTCATGGCAGTCCATTCCCGGATCCACTACAATGTGACCCAAGTACATCACCTATATTCATCCAACAGAATGGATTATTTTATTTTATTTTTATTTTTATTAAAAAATTTATCCTGCCCCTCCTGCCCATAGGGCAGCCTGGGGCGGTGAACAATAATGTAAATGAAAAAACAATTTAAAAAATGTAAACAATTAAAAAATCACCAATACAGGAAAAAGAAACCCACCCTACCCCATCCACGCTACCCCTACCCCTCACCAAAGGCCTGATGGAACAGTCAGGTCTTACAGAAACACCAAAATAGCAGAAGAGTGGGAGCCAACCGAGCTTCCTACGGGAGTGAATTCCACAGCACAGGAGCAGCCACAGAAAAAGCTCTAACATCAGTGGCCACCTCGCCCAGGGAACCTCCAAAAAGGGTCCCATGGACAATCTCAAGGGTCACCCGGGCACATGGGGAGTGAGGCGGTCCTGCAGATAAGTAGGGTCCAGGCTGTGAAGGGCTTTAAAGGTAAGAACCAGCACCTTGAACCTGGCCCGGTGCTTTATAGGCAGCCAATGTAGAGCCCAGAGCACTGGTGTCATGCGCTCCCTGCGGCCCGCCCCTGTAAGGAGACGGGCCGCGGCTTCTGCACCAGCTGCAGCCTCCAGACCAGCTTCTCGGGAAGCCCCACGTGGAGTGCATTGCAGTAATCCAGCCTCGAGGTGATGAAGGCATGAATAACAGTGGCAAGGTCGGAGTCTGAGTGATATGGCCGAACAAGTTGTAACTGCTGAAATGCACTCCCCGCCACAGCTACAACCTGAGATTCCAGGCTAAGCTGTGAATTGAGGAGCACACCCAGATTCCCCCCTTGAGACACCATGGGAGGGTTAACCCAACCCAACAAGAGGAGATTCAATCACCCCCAGGTGTCCCAAGCCCTCGCCCACCAATATCACCTCTGTATTGTCAGATTTCAATTGTAGATTGGCTCAACCTCATCCAAGCCCACACAGCTGACAAGCACTGGGAAAATAGGGAGACTGCATGACCTGGGTCGATGGAAAAAGAGAGGTAGAGCTGAGTGTCATCAGCATACTGATGACACTGCATGCCCTGAAATCCTCTAACGATCTCCTCTAATGACCGCATATAGATGTTAAGCAAGGGGAGGGGGGACAGAATGGCACCCTACATGAGGCCCCGGGGGGAAGACGTACACTCCCCCAAGACCACCCAGTGGTGGTCACAGGCTTGAAATCACAGGCTTGAAAAGGATAGGTTAGGGGTGAAGTTTCCAAACAGAGGTGATGGGTAAAAACAGACATGCGTCCCTGGTGGCACTGCTTCTTGTTCTGCCCCCAGACAGATAATCCCGGATGCCACATCCTGGGTCAGGCCAAGACAATGAACTGACGTGCCTACGACAGGGGAGCTCTCCTGCCATCCACCCAACCCATGTAGGGCTGGGAGCACAACAAACATACGGGTGGCCAGTCCCGCACATGCTGTTCTCACAGTGCCCCGCCCCATCATGACGGGTACCCATGGTGGCCAATGACGCATTAGTTCTTCCTGATTTGCACTAGTGTAATGGAGATTGGAATCTGGGAGGAGCTTAAAGAAAAATGAAGGGAGGTGAGAGAAATTCCTGAAAGCAAAAAGAGTTGAAATCATCTGCCTGGAGAGGTTACAGCATAAACAAGAGAAGAAATAACTATTGGTCACAATCACAAGCAGGATCGGTGTGGGATCCACATGGGATTTGCGTGGGTACTGCACAGCACAATATGCTCTCTATGGACATGCATGTGGTTTGTGTGCAGGTGCATGAGATGCACAAGGCGTGCTCGGCACATGAGATCAGCCTCACCAGATTTTGTATGCAAGGATATTATTTTCATTTTCAGATGGTTGTCTGAATGGTGTCCCCAGATGGAAAGGCATGTTTGCATATCCACAACTTATTGCGCTATTTAGTTTCAGATATGTTGATCATTTTTGTATCGAAATAAAATAAATGAACCAAATTATCTAATGCAGATACCTGGCAAAGTGCGACTGAATGAATACCCACTCTGTTGGATCTGGACAGAAGTGGGGAAATTAATCAGATACGGTATCTGCACTATTCCTTAGGGATGGGCGAACAAAACTGAGTTCGGAAATTCGGTTCGGTTCAGTTCGGAAATTCGGTTCGGAAGTTCGGTTTGGTCGACCGAACTATTCGAGTCCGGTCCAAACTCCGAACTTCCGAACAAAGTTCGTAAATTCAAACCCCATTGAACTAAATGGAATATTATCTTTTTGGGATGGGCAAACAGAGCCGAGTTCTGAAATTTGGTTCGGTTCGAAAATCGAGTTTGGTTCGGACGTTTGGTTCGGTCGACTGAACTGGTCGGGTTCGGTCCGAACTACAAACTTCTGAACCGCGTTTGCCCATCCCTACTATTCCTTTTATATATGAGGTGTCCAATATTGTTTGACAGTTATATTGTTCTCCTCCTATTAGTGCGGTTCGTACTTGCATTAAATAGTTCCACCAAAGTAAAAAAACTACTAAATATCGAATACATGGAATAAGCAAAATACAGAGGCAAAGTTACCAAATAAACAAATGGGCCTCAGATATAGGCCCCTGTTACACGAGATGCTTCCATGCATGGACACCCATCGTCCACGTGGGGGAGCATCTCATGTAAATGTGGGGGTGCAGGGGGGTGCATACCCACCCCCCTCCACCCACCCCCCACGCCTGAAGCAATTGGTGAAAATGCCGGTTACTCCATGCATTGGGATGTATGGGAGGTATCAGTGTTATGGCGTTATGCTCACCTACACTGCTCATACTGCAACATGCCCATGGACTGCCCCTGCAGCCACAGTCCATTCAGAAAGGGGCCATAGACTTGACTAGGAAAATCCATTCCCTTCGTCTAGCCTTGCAGGAGGAGGCTGATCAGCCAGCCTGATCGAGCCTTACCTATTCTCCGCTCAGCAGCAGAAAGGAGGCACCAGCTGTCCAGGAAAACTGCTTGTAGTACAGGAGAACAATGGGGACTTGAAGCTTTTTTTGTGGGGTCCTGTGGGGAGGTCAAACATCCATCTGACCCAGACCACTAAAACAGTCCTCCCTAGTTTGGAATTTGACTCAGAAGTCTGAAAAGGTTTTTGATGCCATTGGAAGAAAAAACATGCAAGAGTTTTGAATGACATGCAAAAAGGTACAGGACTTTCTTGTCTCAGCTAAAAAACAAGAGCATAGTAATTAGAGTAAATACTGCCTGGTTCTACGACAATGCCATAGAAGAGATTGCTCCAGGGAGAGAAAACTGACTTTGATACTAAAATAATTCTTGCCGTTGCATTATTGCAATCTCAGAGACTTCCTCTGTCCCATGGGTGGCTTCTGTATCTACAGCACCCCTCAAAGAAATGACATTTGCCTTGTGCAAAATGTGTTGATTTTATCATGTTTGGGGAAATCTGTGCAGTCCGTGAAATCCTCATGCAATTGTGTCATATCCCAGGATATTTATTTTCAACAAGAAAGGTAAAGGTAATTCCTAGTGAAAATGAAGGAACTGTATCTATTCAAATTAACTTTTTCCATTCATGAGGAGAATAAGTATTAGTGAGATTTCTCTGTATGGATGGTTGTGGTGTGGCAGGTCCTGCAGTGGTACAGGAGAATGGAGTAGACAAGCGACCCTTGATGTTCCTTCCAGCCTAGTCACGCTATGACTATCTAAGGCCCTTTTTACACAGACACTCTAACACCCATAAAATGGGTGTTACATTTTATTATACATGTTGCAGGGCACCACTGCAGGCAATCACCATGGGCCCTGTGCACACATGATGCCTCCACCCAGTTCCTCTGGGTGGAGATGGGTGTTGGCCGGTGGGTGGGGAGCATTTCCCTGGGTGGAGATGGGTGGGGGTGTCTGTGTAAACGACACTTTCGGTGGGTGTTGGTGAGTGTTTGCTCCTGGCCAACACCCATCTCAACCCACACCCACCCACGGAGCAACGGACGCCATTGCCGGGCAATGGGGCACGTGGCAGAGGTGATGGTACGGACTGTGCCAGAGGAGTGGCAGCATGCAGCAGCAGCAGCCAGAGCCCATCACCACACCCCAAGCTTCACAGGCCTGATTTTGGGAGACAGGGTTCAGAGTCTCCCAAGAGTGGCACTAGTCTGGGGGTGGTTCAGCGGTGCCGCCTGCCAGCATCCTCCAGTGCTATACGGGGCACTGGAAGGCCTGCAGGATATGAGGCTGCAGCTGTCTCTACTGCTGCTGGAGCAGGTTCTGCTTCCGATGTTCCTCCAGGGCCACCAATGTCCCCGATTGTTGAGGTGATCCCCAGAAGTCCAGGGGTGGTGGATCCCACCCTGGCTACTAGAGGCAGGGCCCGATCCCCAGGCAATGGCAGCAGGGAGAGAAGTAGCAGCAGCAGCAGTAGCAACAGCTCTAGGGGGCACAGGGAGGAGAGTGGCAGTAGCATGGTGGGCAGACATGCCTCAGGTTCCCAATACTCCCCTTCAAGAGACATCACAGTGATTAGGAAAAGTGAGGCAGAAGAAGACACTAGTTCCGCAGAGGAGATGTCTGAAGCTGAGACGATGGCTGTCCCTCCTCCCAGAACTGTGTCATCGTCATCAAGTTCTGCCCCTCCTAGCAGCGCTGGCAGCAGCAGTGCATCACTTGGGGTGGGTCAGAAGGCAGGAAGGGGGAAAAAATCCTCTGTCTGGGCACATTTTAAGCTGGTGGGGGTGGATGATCCCAGTGAGGTGCAGCGCACTGTGTGCAATAAGGTGGTGAAGCATGGGCAGGTGCTCACCAACCTTGGGACAGGTGCCATGGCGAGGCATCTGAAGTCATGCCACAGCTCTCTGCTGCTAAGCAGGCAGTCAGGGGCAGTGGATGCCAGCGGCTTCCAGACTGCAGCGGCCACGCCGGCCAGTCACCCTCTTCCTTCAGCCGGTAAGAGTCCTGCACCAACTTCTGCCTCTAGCAGCAGGATCATTCCTGCTAGGGGGAAAGAACAGCAGCAGGAGCCTCACCAGCTGTGTCAGCCCACCATGGAGAAGCTGGGGTGGGGACAGCTGCCAAGGCCATAGGCAGCTTACGGGCGGCGTGACTTTCAAGTGAAAGCCAGTTGCCTGTTGGGTGAAATGATTTCACTCGATGGGCAGTCCTTCTCCATTGTAGAAGACATGGGCTTCAGGCGTCTGAATGGGTTCCTGGCCCCCCAGTTTAAGCTTCCGTCCCTCACCACCATCAGTCAGAATGTGGTGCCAGACCTGTACAGGACTTTGAAGGAGTGGGTGAGGGAGCAGCTGGCAGGGGCTGGGTGTGCCACCATACACTTCACCACCGACCTGTGGTCCAGTACAAATGCACAGCATGCATACCTGGTGGCGATGGCGCACCGGTGGCAGGACCCTGCGGAGGCAGCATTTGCCACTGCCAGTGGAAGGAGGTGTCCTGAAGCAAGGTATAGGTGGGCCCTGCTTCAGGCACAAGTAATGGACAACCCCCGCACTGCTAGGGACATCGAGGCATCCCTGACTGCCATGGTGAGGGAGTGGGTCATGTCAGGCATGCCCTTCACCAAGGAGTGTGTGGTGACGGACAACGCGACCAATATACTGATGGCAGTCCATGACGGGGGCTTCACCAGCATCCGTTGCGCCACACACACCCTTCACCTGGTGGTCAGGGATGCTCTGGGCTTGGGGGAGAAGGGGATTGGGGCAGGCACCCTTAGCTCCCTGATCGAGCAGGGGANGGAGAAGGGGATTGGGGCAGGCACCCTTAGCTCCCTGATCGAGCAGGGGAGGAAGCTGGTGGGGTTCTTTAACCAGAGCGTGAAGGGCAGCTAGATCCTCCGGGCCAAGCAGGACGAGTAAGGCTCCCCAGTGCACCAGGATATCTCCACATGGTGGAATTCCACCTTCCTGATGCTCGAGCGGCTTCTCAAGCAGAAAGCCACCTTGCATCAGGTTCAACTGGTGATGGACAGCGGGGCACCTCCAGGGTACGATGGAGCAGAATGGGAGATTCTGGATCACACAGTCTTCATGCTCAGACCATTCCTGGCCATGATGGAGACTGTGAGCAGCTCCACCGCCACCCTCAGCCAGGTGACTCCTCTGGTCCAGTCTCCACAGGAGGATGGACAAGATTCTCGGGGGGCAGGATTGTGGCCCTGAGGTCAGGAAGCTGGATGATGAGATGGTCGACCTGGCGCGACAGCTGAAGGCAAGGCTGAAGACGCGGTTTGACAAGCAGCCAGCTGGGTCTATCCCTGCCCCCAGCCCTATCGGTAGCAGCACCACCACCACCACCAGCACCGCTATTGCCAGTAGTAGAAGAAGAAGATCAGCCTATGTGCAGGCCACTCTGGGGAGCATGGGATCCTCCACAATAGGGCAAGCAGCCTGGCTGAGGGCAGTGGTGGAGGTGGTGCCCAGGCAAAGCTACCAGAGGGAGTACAATGGCACCTCAGCAGCCATGGAGACCTATCTGGAGGAGGAGCCATGCATCGATCCCAGCAGTGATCCCTTTGACAAGGCCAACATGTGGCCAGCCTTGTCAAAAGTAGCCAGGTTTATCCTGTCCTGTCCATCAACAAGTGTCCCCAGAGAGCGGGTGTTCTCTATGGCTGGGGACATTTGCTCCCCACAACGCCTGAGACTAGGGGCCAAGTTGGTGAAGCAGTTGTTGTTCATCAAGGTGAACCTTCTGTTTCTGGGATTCCCCGAGCTTCCCCTGGACAAGAATTGATGGTGCAGTGACACACGTCATCCCATGCCAGGGGCATTCTTGGGATGGGGCTCCTCCTCCTCAATCTGGGCTAGGGCTACTGCTGTTGTGCTGCTGAAGTGCTGTCCCTCCCTCCCAATGCCTGGTGCCCGCCCTGACCCCCCCTCTCTCTCATAATAGATGGCCTCGGCCAGCTTATCTGACTGACCGCATGACACAGGGTGGCATTGGGAAACAAACTGTAAGCCTGCCAGCCGACCTCTGGCTAGACGATCTTGGCCTGCCAATCTGACTGGCTCTCTCTCTTGTGGTCACGCTGCACAGTTTTTGCAAGCCTATCTGAGTGCCCTGCCTAGGTCCCAGCCTGCCTTCCCTACTGCCTCTCATGCCATGCTGCCTGTCTGCCCGCCCATGTTGCCTAGCTCAAAACCTGCCTCAACCTCCAGCCTGCCTCTCATGTCACGCTGGCTGTCTGACCACCCAGGTTGCTGACAAGCTCAAAGCCTTCCTCAGCTCGCCTTCCTGCCTCTCATGTCACGCTGCCTGTCTTCCCGCCCAGGTTGCTACCAACAGAGAGCAAGACAGAGAGAGAAATAAGGGAGAGAAAGGCTCCCCACTGATGGAAGGACACACAGACATGATCCCACCCATGCTGTCACCTGCACTATATGGCCAGAGAGAGAAAGAGAGGGAGGGGGAGAGAGAGAGGCTCCTCACTAGAATGAGAGAGATGGGGGTGGAGGGGGAGAGGTGTATCCAGCTCAAGCTTCCACCTGCTAGAACCAGGAAGAGCTCTTATCTGTGCTCATGCCCAATGCCCACATCCAGCAGTAAACCTCCCAGAATGAGATGGAATATAACACAATGTATTATATGTGCCTGCCTGTGTTGTGTGCATTCCTATACCTGCTATCACCTACTTATCACACGATTGAATGAAGTGTGCACAATTAAACACTAATTCTAGGGACATCATTCAACTCCCATAGGCTATCACATTCCACTGTACCTGAAGCAGTCAGTCATGCCAGTCCCATGAACCATCATTGAGATTCTGGGACAATCATTCCAGTCACGGGGGGCTGTTATTCTATTACACTGCATCCAGAAGCAGTCACTTCAGTCCTAAGATCCATAATCTGGGTTCTGCTGCTGCTCGTACCTGACTGGCCACTTCCAGTGGACACCGGTGCCCGCCCGCAAGCCTTCCCCCCGCCACCAGCCTACTCCTCCATACCCACCCACAGATGCCTGCTGAAGGTGCTTAAAGAGCCCCTCTGCCCAGCACCCTCCACCTGCTGCCTGCCTGCCAAAGAGCCTCTCTCTCTTTCTCTCTGGCACACCCAGACAGACACGAGCCCTGCCCCTCCTGGGGGGCTGTCTGCAAATTGAGACCCTGCTGCTGGCACAACTTTGGGTTAATACCTATGCTACATGTGGTGCTGCTGGTAGGGATCGACAATCTATATGAGATTCTGCCACCTGCCAGAACTTCAGCACAGAGGGATAAAAGATTGTACAAGTCAAACAAAGCTTGTAACAACAAATATAACTTTTATTAACACTTTTTAAACAACAACATTATAAAATCAAAACCAAACATTAATATATATAAAAAGAAAGGAAACCTAAGTGGTCTTCTCTTTGGGCCTGTCCCCAGGAACGTGGGGGTAAGGCAAAAGGGGTGCATGGGACTTAGGGGCAGGCATAGCGTGCTCCGACATTTGGTATCTGTTCTGGAGGACAAAGTCCATAGCGCCTGCCACGGCCACCTGCCACCTGGAGACCGACTGGTGGTAGAGTTCCAGGTCAGCAATCTTGGTGTAGACATACTGGGAATATGCCTGCACCTTCTGTTCCCGCACCTCGACCTCCTGGAACCGTTCCACCAGCTGGTTCTCCATCATTAGAGCTTGCAGCCGTACCCCGGGTTGGCTTCTCCACTTGGGCCTGAAAAGCCCTTGCAGTTTCTGACTCCTGGGGGGGGACTCCTCAACGGCACTGGAGGAGGGGGAAGGGCTGTCCTGGTGGCGGCGCTTTTGCCGTGTGTTCCCCCCTTCTTCTGGCGCTGCTCCTCCATGCCAGAATCCCGCCACACCACCATCAACTCGTGCACGTTCTCTATGTGGGCTATCAGCTCCGATGTGGTCGCCTACAAGCCATGCTTAATTTTTTTGCCACAGATCAAAGAACATAAAAAGATAGGAACATAAGAAGTGCCATACTATGTCAGATCAATGGTCTGTCAAGCCCTGCCTGCATTCTGCTTCCACAAGTGGGATGGTGGCCAATCTCTCTCTGCAGGGGACTTCCTAACAGGTCATAGGGCAATCCATTCCCTGTTGTTCCAGCCCCTGTGCCTTACCGTGCAACTGGTGTATCCGGCGCCTTTCAGCTTGTGATACCATTGCCATACAGTTGACCTTGTGTGCCCACTTTCTGGCAACGGCAACCTCTGCCTTGATGGGGTTCTGGGGGTCCAGTTACCAGCGACAGGGGCATCATCAACACCCTCTCTGAAACAGGAACACATAAACAATTAACAACACCTAAATAATATCATGCATTTATGATGATGCCTCTAGTCCTCCCTCCTTGGGGTACTAGGGGATGCTAGGGATAGCAAATGGAAATACCCTTGCTGTTACGTGCAAATCCTGCCCTTCTTGGGGTGCTAGGGATGGCAATGGAGAGACCTTTGCTAGGGATGACTGGCACGTGTTTGGGTGGGTGCTTCCTTCGGCTCGTGACTTACTGCTGGAAGAGCCCCACACACCCTCTCTCTCTGTGGCAGACATCCACTGCCACCCGCTGATGCCCACTGTTTGTGCCTGACTGCCCACCACCCACCCACCCACATGCCAGTGACCTCACTCTAAAGGATAGTATTTTTCTTGTGCTCAAAGTAAAAATAAAGTTTACAAACCTGGCAGTACCTGTGCTCTCTTGCTCCTCTGCTGAGGAGCCGAACTCCATGACCACCACAGAAGGTCCTGCAACCTCTTTCTCCTCCAAATTAACCTTCTTTCCAGTTCCTATTAATAAGGTGCCTCCTCATTTTTTCCCCTCAGTCCCACAAAAACAGCCAAACAAAATGCACCCACAACTCTCACCAACCAGCCAAAACAACACAGCGAAAGCAACACACAGTCCAACACAGCCAAAACACACCAAACAAAACCAAACAACCAGCCAGCCACACACGCTCTCTCTCTACACAAGCTCCGCACGCACTCGAATTTGCGGTTTCCGACTCGGTCACGGGATCACGCAATACCTAGACCAATACCAATACCGATACCAATACCGATTTCCGAATGACCGAACCAAACTTTAACCAAAGCAAACGACCGAACCCGAACTTGGTTGCCGAACTGAACGACTGAACGACCGAACTGCATTCTGTTCGCACATCCCTAATACTGACACAATACTGCATTTCTTGCACGGCATTTCCCCTTCTACTTTGTTGCCAATCATTGGCTACTTGAGGAAGGGTGCGTTTAGACAAGCACCTCCCCACCTACTACCCACCCACCTCCCACCCACTATACATGTTGCAGGGCAACCACAGAGCACCACTGCAGCCCTACAACATGTATAGCGGGTGGGAAGGTCCTTGCCTAAAAGCACTTGAAGACAGTATATGGAAGCACTACTACCTGCTGCTTCAGCAAAATGTTATGCAAAAATTCCCTAGAAGGAAAGAATTCATGGCTAAATTGGAGAAAAGTAGACAGAATTGGTGTTGATGGTGGTGGTGATGGTAGTGGCATGGTGGATGTAAAATAAGTGGAAATGCCAAAAGGGAAAGACCCTAACCAGGAAGGGGAAATGGTGATGGCCGTCCATTTTAGCTTTATGGAAATTCTAAATTTGTGAAAGACACATGCATAACGCACACTAAGTTCAGTGGAAGAAATAGACAGTAGTTGACAAGAAAATCATAGCCTAGAATTACTGACAAGTTTTTAGATAAGGACAGAGAATAAGGGACATGAAAATGTCCAGTTGTGAATTATTTGTAACTTAAGCAGCCCCTAGAGCTGGAAAACAAGGTTTTTGTAGATCTATTATTTATTTATTTTGCAGAATGTCCAAATTTGATTTTAAAATTCAGTCTACCAGAATTTAAGACATATTGTTTATGTATTTTTTATTAATTATTATTATTATTATTATTATTCCCAAAAAAAAACCTTCCTGAAGAACAAAGGATTCCATTTTGAAGACTTCAGTCTCAAAGTAATAGTCTTATGGTTCCAATTTTTCTTTCGGAAAAATAAATAAATAAATAAATAAAAATTGCAGCAATAGCAACATCTGAAAAGAAAGGAAAGAAAAAAAAACCCTTAGGAAATCATTTGAGAATAAGCCATCCCAAAAATGGCTTATACTCTGTGCCTGATTCTTTCCTAGTCTACATGGGGGTAATTCTGGGGCAAATCCTGTGACATCAGTGGATTTACTGAGGGACTAAAGATCAGGATCTGTCCCTATGGATGTAAAGAACTATGGGACAGTAATACAAGACTGCTTAAAATATGGTTTTGTCTGCAAACATGAACAATAATTCTATAATTTAAAGGAGCCAAGTATTATGGCAACTTTAAGGGCTATTAAGCCAGTTTCTATGTGATTTTGTAGTGTGGATTGTATAAGCATTTGGAATGTGTTGATGATAGAGGGATTCATAAAAGTTGTTATGCTGATTTTATGTTGATAGATGTTGGAATATAAGGTGAATTATTAAACACAGAAAAGTGAGACTAATGTTTAAGGGCTGTGATAGATGTGTAATTGAAAACCATTTTCTTCTATAGAACGAGGAGAGTATAAGCATAAGTGGGGGGAAAAATCACATGAGTTTGAATAAAGATACAAGAGTACGGGAAGCTGTTGAGGGATCAGAGCGAGGAAACTCAAGTAGGAAAATAAACAAAGCCAGAAAGATAAGAAATAATAAAACTAATAAGTGGCTAACAATTCTACAGAGCCTTCCACCCAAGAGGGATTCTAAAAGATATTACTAGAACAAGAAAAATAACTATATGCAGTTTATTTTTCTTCTGGAAATTCTCAAATTTTTCAAGGAAAAAGTTTTGGAAATATTGGGCTCAACCCAGAACTCCTGCTGCACGGTGACACCACCAGGGCTCGGTACACCACAGAGGACAGAGGAAACGCTGTGGGAATTGTACGCCTCCCGTCCACAGACGACCCACCAGGCCATGAAATACAATGGGCGATGCACCTTTATTCCACTTTAACATTGCTTCAGCATTTCTTATGCACATTGCTGGGATGCATAGGGCGCCAATACATGCATAAGAAATTCCTCCAAACATAGGGTATTTTCAGACGTTACGGGGCCCTTTGGCCCCGTACCGAAAGCAACGTCTTCGTTCCCCGCCGGGGTCACCCCTGCACGGCCCAACAGACGTGCCGGGGGGATCCCGGCGGGGAAAGTGGGAGGGGCCGGGGCCGCGCGGCGCAACGTGCGGCCGCACGGCCCCGCCCCCTCCACGCACCCCGCCGCCCGCCCTCCGAGGAGACGGGCGGGCGGCGGGGCCAATGCGGCCGCCGCGTCTGGCCGATCGTGCCACGGCCCGGGATCCCGCCGGGGATCCCGGGCCGTGGCACGCGGCCAGACGTTACTTTTTGTTGGCCACGGCCCGCGGTCCATTTGACCACGCTTCCCGGGACCTTCCCCCGGCTAGCCCGGGAAGCGTGGTTCAAATTGACCCCATGTGGCAATTGAGCGTGGCCAACATCTGGCGCACGCTGTGCAGACGTTCAGGGGCCTTTGGCCCCGCGGGGGGGTTGAGCGTGGTTCAGTGTGGTTCAGCGTGATCTCGTCACGTCTGAAATCACCCTATGTCAGCAACCATGCAACAACTTCTACCACAACCCATAGGCAACAGTCAGAGCCATCCACAGCACAGGCACACCTGTACAAAGACATTGCAAGGTCATGCATGCGCAACTTCACCAGAGCAGCAGAGGTGTGCCTCCAGCTCTCGCAGCCATCTTGACATGCCCAAAAGTCCCAGTGGTCCATCCGCCCCCCATAACTCCCCATGCCCCCAAACACCCCCCAAAACTGGCCCCTACCCCCTCCACAAGGCCACTGCTATCTTTGGAGGTGGGGACGGACAACTGGGAGCCAGGGAGGGGTGGGCAAAAGGAGCCTGGAAAATGGGTAGTCAGAGAGGGTCCCACAAGCCCAGTAGCTCCAGAGGCAGATTCAGCAAGTAGGCAGGAGGGGATGCCCACACCCCACCCAGTCCACAAGAACATGCCTCCCCTTCCCCCCTCTGCAATTCTGTGCCTCCCTCACAGGGGAGGCAGGGCATTCCCTTCCACCCTATTCCCTCATGACTACTCCCCTCTTTTAGAGGGGGTGGGGGCAGGACAGTAAGAACATAAGAACATAAGAAGTGCCATACTGGGTCATACCAGTCATCCATCTAGCCCAGCATCCTGTCTCTGACAGTGGCCAATCACGGTGGCTTCGGCGAATCACCCAACAGGTCACAATGGGGAATCCATTCTCTGTTGTTTCCCCCCAGCTCCTGTCATGTTCCCTGATCCTGTGTGGCTAACAGCTGCTAATGGATCTATCTTCCAGAAACTCGTCCAAACCTCTTTTAAACTCAGCTATAGTACTGGCCTTTACCACAGCCTCTGGCAGTAGGTTCCACAACCCAATTATACGCTGAGTGAAAAAAAAATCTTTTCTTTTTTTGTTTGTTTTAAACTTGCCACCCATGAGTTTCATAGAGTGTCCCCTAGTTCTAGTACTAGCTGAGAGGGTAAATAACTGCTCCTTGTTTATTTGTTCCACTCCACTCATGATTTTATAGACCTCTATCCTATCTCCTCTCAGTCGTCTCTTCTCCAAGCTGAACAGCCCCAACCTACTAAGCCTCTCCTCATACGGGAGCCTTTCCATGCCCTTGATCATTTTTGTTGCATTTCTCTGTAGCCTTTCTAGTTCAGTTATGTCCTTTTAAAGATGGGGCGACCAGAACTACACACAATATTCGAGGTGCGGTTGCACCATTGATTTGTATAGAGGCATTATCACATCCTCAGTTTTATTCTCTATCTCCTTCCGAATAATTCCTAACATTGTTTGATTTTTTTATTGCTGCTGCGCACTGCGTTGTGGATTTCATTGTATTGTCCACAACCACCCCCAAATCCTTTTCTTGAGTGGTAACTCCTAGCTTAGTACCCAGCATTGTGTACACATAGTTTGGATTATTTTTCCCTACGTGCATCACTTTGCACTTGTCCACAATCAATCTCATTTGCCAATTAGATGCCCAGGAACCCAGTGTCGTAAGATCCTGGTGCAATTCCTCACAGTTTGCTCGTGTTTTAACTACCTTGAATAATTTGGTGTTGTCTGCAAATTTGATCACCTCACTCTTAATACCCTTTTCCAAACCATTAATAAATACATTAAACAGCACCGGTATCCCAATACAGATCACTGAGGCACACCACTTTTTACATCTCTCTATTGTGAAAACTGATCATTTGGTCCAAACCTTTGCATTCTATCTTTTAACCAGTTTCTGATCCATAGTAAGACACTAGCTCCTATCCCATGACTTTTTAACTTTCTCAGGTGTCTTTCATGAGGGACCTTATCAAATGCTTTCTGGAAATCCAGGTACGCTATATCTACTGGGTCTCCTTTGTCCACATACTTATTTACACCCTCAAAGAATTACGACAGGTTAGTGAGGCATGACTTACCTTTACTAAATCTGTGTTGACTCTTCCCCATCAAGCCATGTTTGTCAACTTGCCCTGTAATTCTGTCCTTAATGATGGTTTCCACCATTTTGCCTGGCGTAGACGTCAAGCTTACTGGTCTGTAGTTTCCAGGGTCACCTCTAGATTCCTTTTTTAAATATCAGGGTTACATTTTCCACCCTCCGGTCCTCTGGTACAGTGGCAGATTTTAGTGACAGGTTACAAATTACTAACAGTAGGTCTGCGATTTCATATTTGAGTTCCTTCAAAACTCTGAGGTGAATGCCATCTGGCCCTGGTGACTTGATAGTATTCAATTTGTCAATTTGCCCTAGAACATCCTCCAACATCACATTGATTTGTAACAGCTCTTTCAATTCCTCGTCCACAAAGCAAGGATCCGGTGTGGGTACCTCCACCAAATCCTCCACAGTGAAGACCGATGCAAAGAACTCATTCAGCTTCTCTGCAATGTCCTTATCCTCCCTGGGTGTCTCTTTTACTCCCTTGTCATCTAATGGCCCAACTGGCTTCCTAGCAGGCTTCTTGCTTCTGATGTATTTGAAAAACCTTTTGTTCCTTCTTTTTGCCTCTTTAGCAAGCCTCCCTTCAAAATCTCTCTTGGCCTGCCTTATAAACACTTTACATTTACATTGCCAGTGTTTATGCTCTTTCATATTATTTTCATTGGGACTAGCATGCCATTTCTTAAAGGATGTCTTTTTGGTAGGGATGGGAGAACAGAACCGAGTTTGGAAATTCGATTCGGTTCGAAAATCAAGTTCGGTTTGGAAGTTCGGTTCAGTCGACCAAACTATTTGAGTTCAGTCCGAACTCCGAACTTCCGAACAGAGTTCAGAAATTTAAACCCCATTGAACTAAATGGAATATTATCTTATAGGGATGGGCGAACAGAACCGAGTTCGGAAATTTGGTTCGGTTTGAAAATCAAGTTCAGTTCAGAAGTTCGGTTCGGTCAACCGAACTGGTCAAGTTCGGTCAGAACTCCAAACTTCCAAACCGCGTTTGCCCATCCCTACTTTTTGGCTCTAATAGCCTCCTTCACCTCCCCATTTAGCCACAATGGAAGATTTTTGGTCTTCCTGCTTCCTTTTTTAACTTGTGGGATGCATTTAATCTGGGCTTCCAGAAGGGTGCTTTTAAACAGCCTCCACACCTTTTGAAAACTTGTAGCCCTTGCAACTGTGCTTTTTATTTCTTTTTAACTAGTTTCCTCATTTTGTCTTGTCTCCCTTTTTAAATTTAAATGCTACTGCTGTACTTTTTTTTGTCTTTCTCACTCCAGAAATTACGTCAAATGTGATCATATTATGATTGCTATTGCCTATTATTTTATTTATTTATTTCAAACATTTACTACCCCGCCCCTACTGCTACAAGCAGCTCAGTGCAGCTTACAATTTGTAAAACATTAAAACAATTAAAACAACTAAAAGGAGGAAAAGAAAATAACCCCATACCACAAAAAAAACCTCCACACCCTCACCCATATCCCCTGCCAAATGCCTGGTGGAACATTCAGGTCTTACAACTTCTCCAAAAAGAGGGGAGGTCTGGGGCCAACCAGGCCTCCACCGGAAGGGAGTTCCACAGCCGTGGTGTGGCCACCGAGAATGGCCTCCCCTGTGTGCCCCCCCGGAAGAGTCAGGGGACCTCAAACAGGGCATCCCCAGATTACCTCAGGAGTCTATCCAGCATCTGGGCAGTGAGGCGGTCCTGCAGATAAGTAGGCCAAAACTAATACAATAAATACCTTGAATAAGACCCGGAAAACCACCGGCAGCCAGTGCAAAGAGTGTAATATGCTCCCAGCGGCCAAGTCCTACCAGAAGACGGGCCACCACATTCTGTATCAGCTGCAGTTTCCGAGCCGTCACCATGGGTAGCCCCACATAGAGCGAGTTGCAGTAGGCCAAATTGGAGGTGATGAAAGTATGGATGATGGTGACCAGGTCAGAGCCTGAGACAAACCTATGATGAAGAGGTGGTGATGAAAGCATGGATGATGTTGGCCTAGTGGCGCTGCCAGTTACTCCTTGCACCAGATCCTGCGTGTCACTCAGGACTAGATCTAGAATAACTCCTCCTCTTGTTGGTTCCAGAAGCAGCTGTTCTAGGAAGCAGTCATTTACGGCATCCAGAAATTTGACCTCCATGTCCCACCCTGAGGAAACATTCACCCAATCAATATTAAGGTAATTGAAGTCACCCATTATTATTATGTTGCCGACATTAGTAGCCTATCTAATCTCTTTTAGCATTGCTTTATCAGTCTCTCCGTCCTGGTCAGGGGGACGATAGTATATCCCTACTGCGATACTCTTCCCCTTTATACCTTTATACAGTTCCTCTCACTATCCCATGCCTTCATCTCACAGGGAGTTTTTGGCACTCTCCCATGCCCCTACCCATACCTCATTCCCAAACCCTCATATTCAAACCTTTTTCTCTCGCACAAGGCCTGTGCCCCTCCAACCCAGCCATTCCCTCCACCTGCCTCAACCAAACAACCCTAAAAACACTTTCAAATAATTTAAAACAACAAACCCTCTGCCATCCCACCCCCAAACAGGCCTACAAATGGCCGCTGTCTTTGTCACTAGCCTTTGGAAGTTGCCTATTGGCAGCTGCCGCCAAGTCAGGGGGCTCCTTTATAGGAGCTGGGACCCCATGTGCAGGTGGTAAAACAACAGACAGGGGGCAGCATCAGTCTTTCCAGCACAGCTCCTCAGTATCTTTCCCAGTCATGACAGGGGGCTCCTTTTGTAGGAGCTGGGAACCATGTAGTTTGAGTAGGTGTGTTTACCTGGGGTGGTTTTTTTTTAGGGGGGGTGCCCATTTAAGCTTTACTACATAATATAATAATTTCTCAAAAACAATACAGTCATCTTAAATTTAGGGTACTAAATACCTCATGGACTACCATCATCTATTCATGTACACTCTGTCTTTTTCTAAATATATATGAGTCACATCTTTGGTTGATATAAATTAGCCCAGCTCCATTAAAAGCAACCCTCCAAATGAAAGCTTTAAGTACAAAGATCAAAGAGGCATGTCGATTTACTGTGGAAGATCTAACCAAAATATTACCCTTGCTGGGTTACAGCATTCTTTAATGTGTGCAAGGCCTAGAGAAATTTAGAATCTAAGTGAAGCAATGGCTCATCATTTTGGCTTATAAAAATGCTACATTGATACCCAGTGTACAAAATTCCGTAAAAACAGAATTAACATAAAGTGATCATTATGTTCTTATCATGAACAAGAGAAAAGATCATTTGAAGCTGAGCCATTTCCAAGTCACTCAACTGAGGACTTAAATGACAAATCAAGTGACTGCTTTTCATGTTCCAGAGAAGATTATTTAGCAAGTCGTAATTCTATTGATCCATCATTTTAAGAGTAAGAGCTGTTTGCCAGCAGGTAGGTAGCTGATAGGTAGAGTTGTAATGGGTAGATAATTAGGACCTACAGTACAGGTTGAGTATTATATCAGGTATTCAATGGGCAACCTGGGTGCTTTTCAGGATAACTGAGAAATTGGTAATTTTTAGCACTGTTTCCCCCCCCAGTTACTGATTGGTAAATCGGGATGGAAAACTGTAAAATCAGGATGGAGTGGGAGGTGGAACCAGAAGTCGACCTTCCAGGACATCTGGTACCCAAATTGGGTCAAAATTGGGTATCAATTTGTATCCAAAATTTTCTAGTCCATTCAGGTACCAGAAATTTGATGGGTATACTTGTTTTTGCAGGTACTTGCTTCAGCTCTAGTTATAGGCTCTCCATCACTGGAGGCTTTCATAAAATGCTGGACAGTTGTAAATGTAATCATCCAAAAAGGGGGTTAGACTAGATGGTCTTTGAGTTCCCTTTCAGTTCTGACATTCTATAATTTGATGATTCTATGTAGGATCGGATTTTCTCAGAAGTCTGCAGAAAATCATTTCTGTTGAACAGTGCTGGTGGTGAAGAGGACAGTTCAAAGTCTGTTTGTTGAAACCAAGTGTTTCTACTTTGGGATGGGTGCTTTAGGATAGGGCTGAAACAGAAGTTCTGACAGGATTTTGTGATTGGTGGAATTCCCTTCTCTGATCTGGATCTGGTAGAATGCGAACTGGACCTGACCTAGTTCACTTTGTGCCAGAGACCTGGATTGGAAACTCACGTTGCCGCCTCCCCTACACAGTCCTGTTTTGTTTATGTGCAGTGGAGAAAGCTCTTCAGTGCCATGTGCAGGAGGTTCATAAATGTGTTAAATGGTGCTATCCCCCAGGAAACTGTTTCTTCCCACTCACCCTGCAACCAGACCTGATCAGCACAGATTGAGATTAATCACTCCAGATCTCCATAGGTTGTTCTGTATTCACGGAAAATCCTGATGTTCTTGGAATTGCTGATCCAGTTCACATGTTGTAGGATATTTTCAGACATCACAATCACCACTAGTTCTTTGGTGGCAGTACCTCAAATTTGCCTCTGTTTTACTTTGTGATAACATTTCCCATGGCCTTTGAATAGATCTACCACTGGATTAGTGGTAAAGGTACAGTGGATATTTTTCCATGATATTGCTATCACAAATGACCTTATAGTGACACCAGATTGTATAACTGGTATCTTATACAAAACATCAACATGAGGTGTAACTAGAGGCAAACCAGTGAGGTACTCCTGGAGTCCATGGTCAGTAATCATGATGTTTGAAGGCACCCCTAACTATATTTACTTTATTAATGTTGTAAACATGTGATACCATCTGGGCTTTGATCCTGAAATCCATTGTGTAGAGCAAAGCAGACAACACGACTTTGAGTAAAAGCAGATGTGATGTGAACCTGCTATGGCTCGCTGTTGCCCGGGACTCATCATATGTGTGTTCCTGTGCTGCCAGATGTTGGCCTGGGATGGCCCATCAGTGGATAGGTGGCTGGCCCAGAATGAGTCCTCCTGAAGATCCTGGGTGTCCATTCTGGGAAAAGGGCCACCCATATGCACCAACGTGGGCCACTACATCTGTTCGGCCGTGCCATTCACTGCGGGGTTGAGGCTGCCATGACTGCCCATCATGGTGGAGGAGAGGTGCTGGAGGGCGGGCTGTGGGGGAGGATGAGGTGAGGATGGGGCCGGACACCTGAACATCTGGATTGCGCAGGTCGTGTGTCTGATCCCATGCCACTAAACAGTGTTCAAGTATCAGCTTATTCATAGCATATGTTGCTGAAATAATCAGTATCTTATCTGCAAAAAGAGCACCTCTATCCTTCCTTTTGTGATATTCCCAAGGGGATACAGGCAAGTTGAAACTAGTCTTCTTTATTCCCCTTCAAAGTAAAACAAATTTTTAATTTCTTGCAGGGCAAATACCCACCCCAAAGATCCCATGTGCACCCACACGGAAACCACGCGCACATCTATTGCGGGCACCTTGTGCCACATGGAAACTGCATGCATGCACATGTGCATGGGGCTTCACATGGGATGCGTGGGGCATGGGATCGCCCCCACTGGCTTTTTGCTAAGAAGGGAATTCAAATTTTGATTCTGACTCATTCCTCCAATGACCAAATCAGAACACATCAGTCGTTAAAAAGGTGCAAATTGAAGGGGTGGGGATTACTTCTGTGAATTGCACAAGAAGATGGCTAAACAATCAGAAATGATGGTGAGACATCCAGTTGGAATGGAAACTTCCGCAAAAGGGAGATTTGGATGCATCAAATTTTGTAAAAAAAACAAAACTATTTGCAAAATTCAGCTACAAAACAGGCAAAATCTGGCCTCCAAGTGACTCTAGTGCTATGCAATTGTATTTTCCTGCTTAATTTTGTGCAATCTGCCCTTCTCCCAGATATAATTGAAAGTGGGACTGAAACAAATATGACTTTTCATATTCTAAGGAACAAATATCTTATGTTCTTATGAAGTGTGAAATGGATTTGTATCTGCTTCTTTAAAAAACAGATACAAATACAAAAAACAGGTGGGATTTGGTGATTACAAATACTATAGTATTGGTTTCAGGTCTAGATGAAATCAGCCTGCAGGAGCAAAGTTATTAAGGGGATGGACACACATGCTTCCCCCCCCCCCCCCCCCCCC
>QEPC01001247.1:1582765-1597965 GCA_003113815.1 Sphenodon punctatus
CCCCCATTGAAATCCTCCAAAGCTTTGTTCCCTCTGGTTCATCCTGACATGCCCCCCATTGAAATCCTCCAAAGCTTTGTTCCCTCTGGTTCATCCTGACATGGCCCCCATTGAAATCCTCCAAAGCTTTGTCCCCTCTGGTTCATCCTGACATGCCCTCCATAGAAATCCTCCAAAGCTTTGTCCCCTCTGGTTCATCCTGACATGCCCCCCATTGAAATCCTCCAAAGCCTTTTTTCCACCAACACATCATGTAAAGATTTCTTTGTCAGCCCTAGCCAACCTTTTGTGCACCTTTGAGACCCCACTCCCTACCTCGCAAAATCCTATAACTGCCTTTGTCCCATGAGCAAATTGGGTCATTCTTGAATGCAAACACAAGCAGGTTGAGGCGTGCTTGCCTCAAGGATCTCTCCCAGACCATGACTCCCTTTTGGTCTGTCCAAGCCTCTTCCCTCCCCTTTCTCTCCAATTGCCACTGAATCTACAGGGTTACCTGGTCCTTTTCAACAGGATTGGAGAGGTAATACTGCTTATTTTCCCCCTTTTCTTCTCTATCGCTTTTGCCACATCCCCTTTCACCAGAGTAACCAGACCGGAGGGGTTAGCTTGTGAAATACTGTGTGTATATGTCAATTGTGTTTGGGTGAGAGGGTACAGACCTTATTTGTATGTAATATCTAGTCTTGTGTCAATAAACCTCCCTTGTTTGTATATTCCCCTTTTGTGTGGGATATTCACCGTGTCCTAACAGAATGCATCCAGGAACTGCCTCAGGGCAGTGTGTGTGTGAAAAATGCATCCGGAACTTACTTGTCGACTTGTAAACCCAGAAGATTGAAAGACCAGCACTTTAAGGTGTGTGTAAAAATTCCAATTGTCTTCTGATTTCTGGGATGTTATCCCCAAAGTTCCAGTTATGTCCCTTCTAAGCCCGCCTGAGGGCCGCTCCCTATGCCTGTCTGAAAGCCATCACCGATAGGTCCAATAAAGCTGGAAGCATGCAGTAACTGGCCAGTGAATGTGTCTGTCAGTCTGTTGAGTTGTTCCACATCCTCCCTCCTACAACCTCCCTCCCCCTGCCATGCCAGGTGCTTGCTTCTGGCTGGCACTGCATGTGCTGCTATTTTCTCAATAATGATCTTCAAGGTGATAACTTCAATTGCTTATAAAACTGGGTCCCTTTATCAAATTGTCCTGTAGTTTGGCAGAGATGCCATGGAAGGTGTATGATAACCTCTTGCCAAATTACTTATAAACAGGATAGAATATAAAAATGCTACAGCTGGAAATGTATTTTCAAGTTAATAACTTATAACATCAGGACCCTTTATCCAATCTTTCTGAAATATGACAGGTTTGGTAATTCTCGGGAGGGACATGATTTTTCCAGGTTTCATGCAAATTGGGTGGAAGATAAAAAAAGGTGTAGCCAGGAATGTGTATGGAGCTTTTCTTAAAATCACAACATTCAATTGCTTCTAAAATTATCCCATTATCCAATATTTTTGAAGTTTCTAACATATAGTGCCCTCCATTGGGGCACTATCTCCAAATGTCATCAGAAGTATACTAGAAACAGAAATGTTATAGTGAGAAATAAGTTTTTAACTGTTTTCCCATTATTTCAAAAACAAAAATTTGTTTTCATTTTTGTTTTCATTATTATTTGTCATTTTCACTATTATAATAATAAAAATGAAAATCACAATTTTTGTTTTCATTATCATAATAAAGACAGTGGGTCTTTTTAGACACATATTTCTCCTGGATGTTTGCTGTAACATCCAGAGCTTTCTGTGTGTCTAAATAAACATCTGGATTGTTGAACTTCTGCGTGAAACTTCTCCCAGAACCTTTGTGTGTAAAATGTTCTCCTGGTAAACTGCTTTGCTCCAGGCAGCTGTGGTCACTTGGTTTCCATGGCAGCCCCTCACATCTACAGCTGCGACTACTTTAAGCTGCTTCAGGGCAGTGTTTGTGTGAAGAATGCATCCAGGAACTGCTCCAGGGCAGTGTGTGTGTGTGAAAAATGAATCCAGAACTTACTTGTGGACTTGTAAACCCAGAAGATTGAAACATCCGGAACATTAATGTGTGTCTAAAAATGCCCAATGAAATGTACACCCCTACTAGGAATGCAGTATTCCAGGCTATTTCAGAGATGTCCATCATGCCCTAGTTTGGCAAATCCATGGCTGTGTGCAGTTCCAGTTCAGGGTTCTGGAGCTGTGCCACCCTTTCCAGCAACACCTCCTGCAGAGTGGTGCACACCTTCACTAAGATGGCAGCTATGGAGGAGGTGCTAACCCCAATTTGCACATATGCAAACTGGGTGCCCTTTTCTAAAAATGGTGCTGATGCTCTTCCTACACCCTTTCGGAAATGGGTGCGTATGTGCAGAACAGCCCCAACGGTCCTTTTATGCATGTGCAGGGTGACTGCCCTTTTACAAAATGGCACTGATGCTGCCGGCACCATTTTTGGAAAGGGTGCACAGGACGCAGAATGGCCCCGGCAACCATTTGTGCATGCACAGTGATTTTTTTCTCTTGGATATTTCATTTTTATTTTATTTTGAAAAGGAAAACAGATGAAAGCAAATGACGATAATTTGCTTCTACATCTGTTTTTGTATCTTTAGTTATTAAAGTAAATGGGGCTCCATTTGTTTTAGTAACTAAAAAACCAAAAACAAATTGCCCCCCCAATTGCTTGACAACCCCCCCTGGAGCTGGGGGGGGCAATGGGGTCTCAGAGCTGTGTAATCGAGTGGGGAGTGTGGGTGGTGGTGGTAGGGTTCCCCTGCCCTGCATCAGGCAGACCTCTGCTCCGTCTATTTCCTGCTTGCTGCCCATGTGCCTTGTGGACTGCTGCCTGTGGGGAACTGTGGCTCCTCCCGACCGTTGGCAGTGTGTGGGTGTCACAAGGTCCCCAGGGCTGGTGGTGTGCTGGCATTTGTCTCTCCCATTCTGCCACCCCAGGGGTGTGTGACTGGTCCGTGGCTGGGCCTGCTACTGGGGCTGTGGGCGGTAAGGGGTTAATGGCTGCAGCTGTGTCCCATTTCCATGAGTAGCTGAGATGGGCTCCTGGGCAGGGCAGGAGGTTGTGAGTAGGGATGGGCGAACAGAACCGAGTTCAGAAATTTATTTGGTTCAGTTCAGTTCGAAAATCGAGTTCGGTTCGGAAGTTCGGTTTGGTCGAACGAACTATTCGAGTTCGGTCCGAACTCTGAACTTCCGAATAGAGTTCGGAAATTCAAACCCCATTGAACTAAATGCAATATTATCTTATAGGAATGGGCGAACAGAACCGAGTTCGGAAATTCGGTTCGGTTTGAAAATCGAGTTCGGTTCAGAAGTTCGGTTCGGCCGACCGAATTGGCCGAGTTCGGTCCAAACTCCAAACCGCGTTTTCCCATCCCTAGTTGTTAGTAGGGTGGCCCAGGCTGGTGGTTTGACCTGCCTTCCATGCATTCTCAACCAAGGGCTTTCCTGGGGCAGAGGGAAGGCATGTTTTCTGCTTGTGTGCTCAGTTTGCCCACCTACCGGGTTGTCTATTTGAATGCAGGTAAATCCTGTGTTCAAATAGACACAGGTGTCTGCAGCTCTAGTTTGGGTCACCTAGGTGCCTGCTCTGGGGCCCCGGCTTGCTTCCTGTCTGTCTCAAAACACCCAATATGGGAGAAGAAATGAATGGCTTTTAAGGGAAGAATGGAAGGAAAGAGGGAGTCCATTTTTAATTTTTTTTTACCCAGACAAGCATCATTCATTATCTGTCGTGAATATCAACTGGCCAGTATTAAGAGTTGCCAAACACTTCTTGTCACTGCTTAATAGGAATGACCATTTGGATTAAATTGTGGATTCAGATCTGCAATTTGTGGATCCATCATGGTTTGGATTTGGATCACATTGAAGTCAATGGGAAACCGGTCCAGATCTGAGTCCAAACTCCCCAACCCTCATCCCTCAGGGCCCTATTCTCTCCCCCCACCCCCAACCCCCGGGGCCCTGGCATCTACCTACCAGCCTCGGAGGAGTTGATTAAAACTCAGCTGACCCACCGCTGCTGGGGGGAGGGCTCCCTATCTGAACAAATATCTGAAACCATCAGGTTTCATAGAAACATTGCATTTTAAGGCTTCAAGTAAAGTTGAAACAAATACCCATAAAGGGTGAAAATATAAGTGTAGCCACAGGGGTGGGATGGCAGTCCCTGTCATTCCAGGCCGGGTCAGGTTGAGGACACCCCCACCCCACCATGATGAGCAGCCACGGCTGCCAATAATAGGTAGCCATTGCTGGCTGCTATGGCAACCCCCATGCTGGTCTGGGTGGGTGTAAAAACAAACATGCCCACCCAGTTTGCCCCATTCTGGCCCACCTCGATGGTGCACGGGACTGGACTGAGAACCTGGTTCATCCCATGTCCACGTTTCCAGCCCGGCCACCAACCCCACCGAGGTTTGAACTGGGACCACATTTGGCGGGCCCAGAACAGACGTAAGGGGTTCAGCATTGTTGTCATAGTAATTGTCGTTGATGTTGTTGGTTTTCTTTAGGTTTCATGAAAAGTACCAACAATGCCATCTTCTCAACTTCACACTGATAAAAGGCCAGGGTCCTGCTTCTCTGTGGCCCTTTTCACACAAGACACCCCCACCCATCTCTACGCAGATTCACTGTGTGGAGATGGGTGGAGGCACCCATGGGAATGCATAGGTGGATGGGTGGGGGTGTGCATGCATGCTGTGCTACACCCATCTCCACCTATCTCCATCATCACCGACACGTGGCGTAATGGGCTCCAATTCTGGTTGCTCCATGGTTAGAGATGGGTCTGCGCCCATGGGAATGGGCACACACCCACCTCCACCCACCCCACAAGCCGCGACCCATTTGAAAAGGGCCTGTTAAACCTGACTGCAACCTCTCTCTCTCTCTCTCTCTCTCTCTCTCTCTCTCTGTGTTTCTTGTCAGTTTATATCTCTGTACTGCAATATAAATCTGATGCTTTTGTCTTAAAACTCTAATTTGATGGAAATCTGTAGTAAAGGAACTATGGGTAATTTCAGACATTACGCGATCCTGTGTCACCACAGTGGATTCCCAACTGTGGCGAGCCGGCCAACTCCCTCCCATGGTACAGGAAAGCCCTGAACAGACATAATGGGAGCGGGACCATGGCAAGGAAACAGACGGACCACGGCCCTGGGCAACACAACAGATGTTACGCTGATTCTGGACAGTGGTCAGAACACCCAGAAGATACCGGGGCAGGGCGGGAGACAGACATGGCTGACTGAGGGCAAAGGAAGCCAAAAGCGCCAAAAGGCAATGCCTACACAAGGGAAACAGGAAGGGAGGGGGAGGAGGGAGAAGAGAGGCAGAATCGGTGCACACAACAGGCACAGGGAAGGCATGGACACATGATGCCAGGGCCTGAGCATGCTGGGGTGGGTAGGTGGCCCCCCCCCCAGCTGCCACGGGCCACCCATGGACCCCACCCCATCCGCACAAGCAGATCACAGCACTGGCTGTCCCAGCCCCTCTGCTTGACCACGGCCATGTTGGGGCCTCCCCACGGCATGCACCGCCTGTCCTTGTGGCGTGCCCGAGGCAATCCCCTGACCCCTTCATGGTACCTGTAATAACTCAATAAACTTGTTTGTTTGCACCCATGCTTTTATTGTCCTTTAGATGACCCCTGTCCTGTTCCCCCTCCCCCTTCCCCACTGCTGCTCCCATCCCGCCCTACCGCTGCCGCTCCCATTCCCCCCCAACCCTGCTGCTTCCTGAGCCGTCCCCTCAGCCACCTTGCGGGCACCATGGAGCTCTGAGAGCTCCCCTCACCCCCGCTGTCAGAATCCCTGACTGTTTACTGTGAGGCCTCCTGGTCTAGACCAGCCTGTGTTGCCCCCCATTGCCCCACCACCATGTCACCTCACCATGGTCCACCGGTTGCTATTGCAGCTGCTCCCTGCTGTCCCCCTCACCTGCCGGTCCCATGTTGGGGAACGGATGTGGCGGAATGCATTACCCTTATATGGGCCCAGTTCCCATACCACTATCTCCCCCACTCCCTGGCACCGGGGTCCAGTAACCCCCAGTCAGCAGTGCCCGTCCCCCCTGTTCTGTGCCCAGGCAGGCCCCCGTGCAACCCAACCCCCTTCCCATGTTCCCTGCTTTCCGGGGGCTGCAGGGATGGGCCCGCTCCCTGTGGGATCCAACCCCACCCTTGGGCATGCACCCTATGGTACTTTTTCCATCCCAACTGCTTTCCTACCCTCTATGTCTGTCTCGGATCCCTCTGAGGCTTGCTCCTCTGTGTGGCTGTGCTCACTCTGCATCCACTGGCTCAGGGTCACCAGTGTTCTGGCCTCAGATCTGCCCAGGTTGGACCACGACTGTGGGCTCCCGCTGCTGGTTTGTGAGGGGGGCCTGCTGGTCCCCGAGGTCCCAGGGCATTCCTCTGCAGGGGCTGGGTCCCTGGAGTTGGTGCCTGCGGGTGGGGCTTCCAGGGGTGGGGGCATGTCCGCCTGTTCCCTGCGCTGGACCACAGCACTCCCCATTAGCCATGGGGTGACTATGGAGCCCTTCATTTGGAGCATGTGGTCCAGGACCTCGTAGTAGGGGGAAATCGGTGCTCCATGTCCGTACTACTGGTTATTTTATTTGATGGTGTTGTACCCCCTCTTGAGCTCCTTGGTCTTAGAGCGGCATTGGTCCATGGTCCTGGGGTGCCCCACCACCTCCAGACCATGTCCTGCATGATCTCTGTGAACACATGCTCATTGTGTGTGTTCATGGCTAACTCCAGCTGGTGCTCCAGGGACCCCTAGGTCCTTATGAAATCCTGGGTCTCCTTGTGCCCCCATTGACCCCCTCACTGGTACCGCCATCTCCCATGTGTGGCTGCCACCTGCGGTTCCTCCTCCTCCTCTTCCTCCACTTCCCCTCCGCTGGTCTCCTTCGGGGACTCTGGTTTCCGGGGCTGTTTCTGAGTCTGTGGGTTGTACAAGGGGGGTTAGGTGCCTCGGTCCTTCTGACCCGTGTCCTGCCTCCCTGCCCCGCTCCTGCAGGGCATCTTCTCTTCATGCTCTTCTCCTGCTGTGTGGGCCCCCCCTCCCTCTCTGTACCCATTTCCAGGGTGCCTCCATGCCCTGTCTGATTGTTCCCTCTGGGGTGGCCTGCCCCAGCTGCAGCTGCGGCTGCTCCACCACCTCCTCCTCCTCCTCCTTTCCTTGCTCACCCTCCACTCTCCTCGCCCTTCCACCTTGCTCTATCCTGCCACGTTCCCCTGCTGCTGCGTGCCCTTTAAATCTCCCTCCCTGATCTGTGTGCTGCTCGTTGCCTGGCCGTGATGCTGTGTGCTTTCACCACGGCTGGGGATCATTTTGTTTGATCCTGCCTGGTGATTGCCATTCAGTCGTTATGTTTGGTGGTTTCCTGGTGGGAATCTCTTTGACCAAGGTTCCGGGGATGGTCCCGTTCCGACCTCCAGAAGCTTGGTTGGCTTTGGCCCCTCCAGGTAATTGACCGTGGTGAACATCTGGATGCTGCTGATCAGATGTTCCCGGCTCTTTGGCCACACTGAGGAATTGTCTTTGGTTGACTGTGGTTGACTGTGATCTCATAATGTCTGAAACTACCCTATGTGGCCACAAATTCTTCATAATTGCCCTTTACTAAACAGACAACTTTTCCACAGAAACAAAACCAAAAACGTATCAATTTCCATTTCTCCATTCCTCTTCTCCTGGAGGAGGCTCTTGTTTCCATGTTCGAGCAGTCACATTGACAGTTGCAGAGATGGGGTGTGCAGGGTTGTGCAGCAGGCACCCAGTTGGCAAAGAAATTTCCCCCCACTTTTATTTGAGTTTTTTCCCCATTTTATTTATTAAAAATAATAATAATAAACTAAAAAAGTCACCGTGCATGTGCAAAATGGCCTCTGGGGTTATTCTATTTTCCAAAATGCCATTGACACTGCTGGTGCCATTTGGGGAAAGTGAGTGCATGCACAGAATGGTCCAGTTAATGTTTTCTAGTATGTGCAGTGATTTTTTAATTTTAATTTAATTTTAATTTTTTTTAAAATAAAATAAAAATCAATGTGCACGTGCACTGCCAAACCATTTGTACATGTGGACTAGGAATGGTGCGAATGCAGTTTGGGGGTTCGGTGTTTGGCCCAAACTCAGGGTGTTTGGCCCATTTGCAAACACTCTGAACCTGAACTGCTCCCCACCCAAACCAGCCAAACAAAGTTCGGGTTGCGAACCCATTCGGACGGGGAGCGGGGGACAGGGGGGAACCAGGTTTTCCCTCCCTCTCCTGAAGCGCTCCAGTGGTGGTGGTGCTCAGGAGCACTTCAGGCCTCTGCTAGGCCTTCCAGGTGGCCTGAATGGGTCAGGTGACCTGGAAGGCCTAGTAGAGGCCTGAAGTGCTCCAGAGCACCACCGGACCTGGTCCTGCCACCACTACCGCTGCTGCCACCGGACCCAGACCCAGAACCCCAGCACCACCAGGTAGGTCCATCTCTGGGGTAGGGTTTAAAAAAAAAATTATGCGGCTGGGCGGGGGGGGAGGTGAGCCCTGGCACCTCTTCCAACCCTGCAGCCTGAAGGGGGGGGAGGGAAAACCAGGTTCCCCCCTGTCCCCTCCCCTGCATGAACGGATTTGGCCCCCCTGAATAGGTTTGGTCCAAACAGTCTGAGTCCAAATGGTTTTGGGAGGGCCGAACCCTGAACGGACTGAACTCCGAACCCCTCGGTGTTCACACATCCCTAATGTGGACCATTGTCCCTAATGGCACCAGCAGCATCAGCGCCATTTTGGAAAAGGGAAGCCAGTCTGCACATGTGCAAAAAAGCTCTGCTTGTGCATTTTGTGCATTTGCATTGAATTTTTATTTTATTTTTTCAAATAAATATAATGGAGTGGGGGAGGGGGGAGAAAATGGATGAAAGCAAATGTCAATTGTTTGTTTAGTCATCTATTTTGTAACATAATCGTAAAAACGATGTGGGCTTCATTCATTTTTGCAACTAATCAAAACAACACAAATTGCACACCCCTGGTGGACATAGAGAGGTCCAGAGCAGTCCATGGTTGGAACTTTGAGAAATATCCCAAGGTGGAAGATTGGGGGGGGGGGGAGTAGGAGAGACCTCATTTGCGTTTTTAATGCCCCGTGCCTGCCCTGTGCCTGCCATGCCCATCTCGCACAGCTCAGAAGAGTCTGCATCTTTTGAATTTAATAGGGAAAAAGAGGTTAAAAGAATCAAACAGCAGGAGGAGCAAACCAAGGCAAAGCCAGAATTCAGATTTGAATGAAGGTACAGCTAGCAGACACCCCCACCCCCCCTTCAAGGCAAACTCACCCTGAGTTCTTCACAACCCTGGTTCAAACATGTATTTAATGCATCCTTTAATATAATTACTTTCATTCTGAAGTTAAACAGTGTGGGCTCTGTTCCACTGTCCCCCGGCATGTATTTCTTTTTTTTTTCTTTTAGGTTGTTTTTTTTTCATGCTCTATAGTAACCTTGGTTAAGTGACATGGATCTGCCATACGTGTCCCTGAGCAAACATATTATTTAGGAGCTGTCAAGCTCTGTAAATGTTTCTGTGCTAGCTGGGTTTGCCTACGCACAAGCTCCATGGCTGATCATTTCTGCACTTGATGGTTTCTCCCATGTCTCTCCCACTGTCCCCTCTCCCTGTCTCCCCCCCTTTTGTCTTTTAGATTGTAAGCCACAGGCAGGGACCGCGTCTAGTTCTGTGTTCTGTACAGCACCAGGTCATATGACTGGCGCTATATAAATGTCTAATAATAATAATAATAATAATAATTTCTTGTAAAGAAGCCTTCTTCTCCACCATTTGTCACAAAGACTACTGGGTTGGGTTTTCTGTAAGTTGTTGTTGGATGCCCCGTGCCCAGTGAAACATTTCAGCTGTAGAGGTGAAATGAGTACTCACAAAAACAGGTATACTCATCAAATTTCTGGTACCGGAATCCACCCTCAACATTCAGGTACTGAGACACAGTTAGTCTCTGAATTGGTTACCCAATGTCTCAGGAGATATTGACTTCCAGTCACAAAATGTTGGAGCCAATCCCATGCCCTGTGGACCAGTGCATGCACATACACATGCTCAAACCATGCGCACCCCCAGACACTTGGCCTGCAGCATGCTTGCAAAACCATGCTTGCACCCCCAGACACGTGGCCTGCAGCATAGTTGCATGCGCGGGGCATGGGATCGGCCCCATTGACTCCCAGTCCCAGGTTTTTTGAGTTTCTGTCCAGATTTTTTGATTTTCTGTCCCAATTTACCCAACAGTAAACTGGAAAACCAGAAAACCATTAACAGAAATTAACACGAATGAACACCCAATCGGTGATTGCCTATCATGTTGGATACCCAATAATGTACTCAAAAATGTGTGTATTACAAGTGGGTACTCAATTAGCAGCTCGCCTTGGCTGCTTCTGCAGCACTGAATTTGCATCATTATATAAAAAGAAGGATCTAGAATAGGTGCACAGTTATGGATTGAGTTGTAAGAGGTGGAGAGTGGGAGGGAATGCTGCTACCACCATTACCAATCCCGTCCCCCCTCCCCCCCGGTCATGCTGGAAATATGGAAGTGGAATCCCAACGTGTGGAATCTTCCAATTAAGTTAGTGAGAGAGTGAGTGGGATCAGAAGTAGCTGGTAATGGCAAGGAATTGTAAGAAACCAAGACCATCACAAAGACAAAGGTTCACTGTGCAGGCACTGACCCTTTAAAGCTAGCCTGTTCATCACCTTTGTCCTGCCCCTCTGGGGTTCTATAAAGAGCGAAAGGGTATGTCAGCCAGGAAGTCTGTGCTTAGTTGATACAGGGGATGGACCTGAAGCCTCGGTACTCACAGGTACGGAGCTCTGTGGTATGTTGACACGGCCAAGAAGTGAGGAGACTGGGGGACTGTTAAGATGTAGTTATTGGGATCTTGCAAGAGGTTCACCTTGATACACAGCTGAGAGCCCACCAAGAGGTTTTCCATAGGTAATTTCAGACGTGACGGGCACAGAGGCCGACCACTCTGAACCACGCACCAGGATCCATTTTGGATCCTGGTCAAGAATCCAGACGGCTGTCCTTTAGACGTGTCAGCCTGATTCTCACAGGGGATTGGGGAGGGGGAGGGGCTGCACAATGTGACATGCAGCCACATAGCCCCAGCCCCCTCACTCCCCTGACCGCCCACCTTTGAGGTGATGAGCAGGCACAGAGGCTAATGGGGCCGCTGTGCCCAATCCCATCCCACGGTCGGGACCATGATCCAGGCTGGACTGAAGGTAACAGACGTTACTTTCAGCCCATCCCAGATCGTGGCCAATCCAACCACGGTACCGGGCCCCGCGGCCCGATCCCGCTCTTACCATGGTTCTGGACCTCCAGCTGGCCGGAGGTCCAGAATCATGGGTATTTTGATTCCTGCCGGTTATTCACTGTGGTGAACATCTGGCAGGCATCAAACTGACATTACAGGAATCAAGGCCACCATAGGGGATTCACTGTGGCTGACTCTGATCTTGTAATGTCTGAAATTACTCCATATTGAGAAAGGTCAATTTCTGTTTATAATGCACTGATTGGAGTGAGAACTGTGTGCATGTGGTTTGATGCAGAGGACAAGATATCAGCACTAGTGACAAAAGTACAGTGTGGTATGCATGATGGGAGGTGGTTCATATCCAGAAAAGACTTACCACCCCACCACAGCCACCATATTTAATAGTTGCCACAGGGGATAGGGATGTGTGAACAGAGCCGAGTTCAGAAATTCAGTTCGGTTCGATAATCGAGTTCGGTTCAACAGTTCGGTTCGTTCGACCGAACTATTCAAGTTCGGTCGAATTCCAAACTTCCGAACCGAGTTCGTACATTCAAACCCGGGTTTTTTTGGCCTTCCAAACTGCTTCGGATTTGACCAAACAGTTTGGTCGAATTCAAGTTCAGGTTGAAAGTTCGGTTCAGTTGACCGAACTATTCGAGCTTGGTCCGAACTCTGAACTTCTGAACTGCGTTCGCACATCCCTAACAGGGGATAGATCTGTATAGAGGCAAAACTAATATTCAATGTGAATATTAGGGGTGGGAAGTTTGGCTCCCCCGGTATCCGATACTGACGGTATTTTTTTGTACCGGCAGAATCAGATTAATCCAGTTATTGAGGATACCGGTACCGGTTCCCCGTGCTGGATTTGTTTACATTGTGGCCATTGAAATGAATGGCTGCAATGTAAAAGAAAGAAAGGGAAAAAAATTCCCTCCCCCGTCCAACCTGTGCGGGTGGAAGGGGGGACATCCCCACCCACCCTGCCCAGCCTGGATTTTTAAAGAATTTTTTTTTAGCCCAAGTCCCTGCTAGTGCGGGCTCCGGGCTGCCACTGTGCCAGCAGCGGTAACCCGGAGCCCGCACCAGCAGGTACTAGGGTGATCTCTGGGGTGAGGGGTGGTTTAACACCCCCCATCCCACGGATTGCCTACCTTTTGTGCTCCGGGTGGCGGCGGCTGCATGGCAGTCCGGCGACTTCAGCGCTGGCTGGCTTCAGCACTTGACTAGGCCTTCCTGGGGACTTCCGGGTTCCCCGGGAGGCCTAGTAAAGCGATGAAGCCAGCCAGCGCTGAATCCGCCGTACTGCCATGCAGCCGATGCCGACGCCGCCCAGAGCGCAAAAGGTAGGCGATCTCTGAGTGTGGGGGGTGTTAAACCACACCCACCCCAGGGATCACCCTAGTACCTGCTGGTGTGGGCTTCAGGTCGCCGCCGCCGGCGGCACAGCAGCAGCCCGGAGCCCACACTAGCAGGAATTTCAGCTAAAAAAATTCTTTAAAAAAAATCCAGTCTGGGCAGGGTGGGTGGGGGGTGTCCCCCCTTCCACCCGCACAGCCTGGACGGGGGAGGGAAAGTTTTTTTTGTTTTTTTCCCATTGATTTTAATGGGGACAGTTCCCCATTGAAATCAATGGAAAAATACTGCTACCAGTATACCGGTTCTAATCCAGTAAACCGTTTTTTTGGGAACCGGTATCTGGTAAAACCGGTATCCGTTTTTTTGGGTGAAGTCCCACCCCTAGTGAATATATTATCTGAAGGTGTACATTTCGTTTTCATTTTTTAAAATTGCTAAAATGAATGAAGCCCCATTCATTCTAGTAATTAAAATACAGAAATGGATGCTTTTAACCATTTTCATTTTTAAAATAAAAATTAACTATTCTAATGCTCTCTGGGAGCATGATCTCTGCTGCCCTCTTGGAGCATGCTGGGAAATGTAGTCAAGTATGCTCCCAGAGAGCATTAGAATGGCAGCTATGGCTGGCTCTCTGGAAGAGAAGCATTTAGGATATGTAAACTTGATACCATGTCTCCAAATAGTTTGAATGAAGAATTGGATCTTCTACCTTTTATTTGAAATGTTATTATTCGCTTTCGTGAACCTTGTGCTGTGTGTGGATTGTACAGTAATTAGCTTGATTAAATGGTGAATGTATGTTTAACTAATTGGCAATTGTGTAGAAATTCATTGCTGAGGGAAATTCACTGGCATAAACAATGGGTGCTTTTAGACAGACACAAGGGTGGCCAACCCTGCATCTGGTCCTGGGGGGCACCCCAGGGTCAGTTCAATTGGTGGTGGGTTTACACAGAGCCCACCTCCACCGCTGTCTCCAGTCTGCCCGCCTATCCGGCCGGGTATTCCGTGCAGCATCAGCCACGGTCGGAGGGACGGGGTGGGGGGTGTATCCATGGTTTTTAAAGTGGGATGGTATGTGAGGAGGTATCTGGTGCAAACCATGATTGGTATGGAGGTCCTTCACCTTGTGTTTGATTTGGCGGGGGAACAGTTTAGGGGTGTAGCTTGTATACCGTACACCTACCTGTACAACAGCCTCTCTGCATGCTCTGATGGAGGTGGTATCGAGGGTGGTGTTGCGGTCCCCAAAGACATTAGTCTTGAGGGACTTCAAAATTCACACTGATGCCACCCTTGGAGGCACGGAGCAGGAGTTCATGACTGCCATGGCAACCATGGGCCTGTCCTAGGTTGTTAGTGGCCCAACACATTGGGGGGGGGGCGGACTAAGCAATACTCTGGATCTCATGTTTTGCACCGGCCTTGAGGCAGGTGTACCATTATTGGGGGAGCTATCAGCAGTGCCCTTGTCATGAATGGACCATTACCTCCTGCAGACCTCTCTTCTGACACATGTCTGCCCCAGATGGATGTGGGACCAACCAGAGCTGTTCCAGAGGTCTCTGGGGGAGATACCCTCTGATTTTTATGGCCATCTCATTGATGACCTCATAGCTTTCTGGAACAACTTGCTAACTGAGCCCACTGATCGGATGGCTCCTAGATGTCTGCTTCCCAGGTGACAGCACAGCAGGTCTCCTTGGTATTCAGAGGACCTGTGGGTGCTGAAGTAAAATCGGCGGCGGTTGGAGAAACAGTGGCGCCGTTCTTGCACTGAAGCCAACAGATTGAAGCATAGACCTAGTTTATGAGCCTATGTTGTGGCTATGAGGACAGCAAAAAAAGAGTTTCTTGCTGCCCTCATAGCATCCACTAAGTCCCTTCCAGCAGAGCTTTTCTGGGTGGTGCAGGGGTTGCTTAGTCCGGCCTTCCTCCACCTAGAAGTGGAGTCATCTATTTATTTTTATTTATTTATTTATATATAGACTTTTATCCCGCCCCTCCTGCCATGCAGCTCGGGACGGCCTACAACATTTTAAAATACAATAAAAACATTTAAAATAGTCATCAATATTATAAAACAATCAAACAGGACTAGCAGAAACAATCTAAAAACCAAAAATAGCTGGGGGAACTAAAAACCCCACACCCTACACACCCTCCCTCCCAAAGGCCTGGGCGAACAGCCAGGTCTTACGGTTTCATCGGAATATTAAGAGGCTAGGGGCCAGGCGAGATTCCTCCAGAAGGGAGTTCCACAGTCGCGGTCCCAATACCGAGAATGCCCTCTCCATCATGGCCCCCCGCTTAACACGGGGGACCTCCAGGAAGGCACCCCCGGCAGACCGCAGGAGCCGCTCTGGGGTGCGGAGGGCGAGGCGGTCCCTAAGGTATGAGGGGCCGAGACCATGTAGGGCTTTATAAACCATCACCAGCA
>QEPC01001247.1:1600770-1654421 GCA_003113815.1 Sphenodon punctatus
CTCCCGGCCATCCTGCTCTCACCAGAGGTCGGGATAAGCCATATCCCCCCATCACCCTTCAGTATCCCCCTCTCACCGGGATACCGAGCCACCCTCCCCACCAACCCTCCCAGTGCTCCCCCTGCTCTCACCAAGGGGAGTCACTGGATCCACCCCCCTTTTTACCCCTACCTACCTACAACCCCCACCCTACCACCCTAGCCCTGTAGAGAAAAGAAGCTCACAAAATACAATAACAGCCCCTTGCCACCCCCTGCAGACCCCGAAGTGCCCCAAAAGTGCCGCGCCCTTTGGCCACGGCCCTTTGGCTGAAAGCCTGCGGCCGCGGCCTGCGGATCAGCCGCTGTCCCTGGGGCTTTAAGCCCCCAGCTACTTCCGGGTGGGGATAGGTCAGCCCACGTGGCTGGCCTCTGTGTTCCCCCCCGGTCCTGCCACGACTCACAGTTGATGTCTTCTTCGTCCCCCACAGGGCACCGTGACCAGCAGCAGCGGCGGCAACAGGAGCAGAAGCGGAGCACCCCCCCACCAGCGGCAGAGCCCGAAAGCCCTCCGCACCAGCAGCGAGGCAGGTAAGAGTGACAGCAACCCCCAGCAGGTTCCTGCGGCTCAGCCGCTGTCCCTGGGGCTTTAAGTCCCCAGCTACTTCCGTGTGGGGGGGGAGGGGATAGGTCAGCCCACGTGGCTGGCCTCTGTGTTCCCCCCCGGTTCCCCTACGACTCACAGTTGATGTCTTCTTCGTCCCCCACAGGGCACCATGACCAGCAGCGGCGGCGGCAACAGGAGCAGCAGCGGAGCATCCCCCCGCTGGCGGCAGAGCCCGAAAGTCCCCTGCACCAGCAGCAAGGCAGGTAAGAGTGACAGCGACCCCCAGAAGGCTCTATGGCATGCTGTAACATGTTTGTGGACTATTTTGAGGATAAAATGTTTCACATTCACTGCAACTTTGATGCTGCACTTATTATAGTAGGAGAGCCGGAGGTTATGGAAGCCCCATATTGTCCAGTTTTGTGGGATCAATTCCAGTTGGTGGTGCCCGCCGATGTGATTGGGATCCTTGGGGCGGTTATGGCCACTTCTTGTGAGTTAAACCCATGCCTGTCCTGGCTGGTGAAATCTTGCAGGCAGACAATGGGGCCATTACTGGCAGGGCTGGTTAATGCCTCCCTCTGGGATGGAAAAGTGCTAGGTGCCCTCAAGGAGGCGGTGGTGCGGCCTCTGCTCAAGAAACCATTGGTTGACGTTTACTCCCTTACCAGCTATTGACCTGTCTCTAACCTTTCCTTTTTAGGGAAGGTTATTTAATGGGTAGTGGCCCAGCAACTGCAGGGGCATCTGGATCGCATCAGTTTCCTTGATCCCTCCCAGTCGGGATTTCGTCCAGGATATGGAACTGAGACTGCACTCGTGGCTTTGGTGGATGACCTGCACCAAGAGTTAGACCGGGGTCGGTTGACCCTGTTGGTGTTAGTTCTTTCGGCTGCATTTGATACTGTTGACCATGAGATGTTGGTGACACGCCTGTGGGACTGTGCAGGAGTGGGCTTGAATGGTCCTGCTCATTCCTAGCAGGAAGAACTTAGTGAGTGGTACTCGTAAAATGTTTTTCATTGTACCGAGACCTCTCGTGTGGTGTCCCGCAGGGTTCTGTCTTGTCCCCTCTCCTGTTCAACATGTATATGCAACCACTCGGTGAGGTGATTAGGAGGTTCGGCGTGCAGTGTCATCAATATGTGGATGACACTCAGTTGTACCTCACTTTTACAACAGACCCAGGCCCTGCCGTCTCGGTGCTTACCCGGTGTCTGACAGCTGTGGGGGAATGGATTAGGGCCAACCGAATAAGGTTGAATCCTGACAAGATGGAGGTGATGCTGGTGGTTAAGGCGATGGGGGTAACGGCCCCTGTTGTGGACAGGGTCTGTCCCACGTTGGTTCCCCAGGTTTGAAGTCTGGGGCTGCTCCTCGATGCGCAGCTCCACCTGGATGTCCAGGTGGAGGCTGTGGCGAGGCGTGCCTTTTGCCAATTACATCTGGTGCGGTGGCTTTGGCCATATGTTTCAGACTCTGACCTGAAAACCCTCATCCATGCTTTCATCACCTCAAGACTAGACTATGGTAATGTTCTCTACATGGGGCTACCCATGACAACGGCTCGGAGGCTGCAGCTAGTGCAGAATGTGGTGGCCCATCTCTTGGTGGGATTGGGCTGCCAGGAGTACATAACACCGGTGCTCCGTGCTCTGCCCTGGCTGCCAATAGCGATCCAGGCCCGCTTCAAGGTGTTGGGTTTGACCTATAAAGCCCTAAATGGTCCAGCTCACCCTCTGAGTGCTGGATCGACCCCTGAAGTCATCTGGGAGTGCCCTGCTTGAGGTCCCCTGAGTTTTCTGTGGGGCTATTCAGGAAAGGGCATTCTCAGTGGCTGCACTGTGGCTGTGGAACTCCCTTCCGGTGGGGGTTTCATTGGCCCTGGACCACCCCTCTTTTAAGACCTGGCTGTTCCACCAGGCATTTGGTGGGGGAGAGTGGTGAAAGGGTGGAGGGTGGTGATGGGGGTGGGGTGGTGATGGGGGTGCTAAATGTTGCCCTCCTTTTTGCAGTTTTCAAAAATGTTTTATATTGAATTTTACTTGTGTTTTTATATTGTAAGCCACCCTGGGCTTCCTGATGGAAGGAGGGGTGGGGTATTAAATTGGAAAATAAATAAATAAATAAATAAATAAATGTCCCCTTCCCATTTGCCATAGAGCTGAGAGCGGATCGGCATCTACTCTAGGCTGCCACCCGGAGCTCTATGGCTGTTGCCACGGCAACCCACAGCCAGGAGTGGAACTGTGGAGACAGTTCTTTTAGAGAGACTGTCTGCTCCATCTGTCCATCTGTCTTTTAGAGAGACTCCTGCTCCTCCCCTGGCTGGTGCTCCATGTTCGAGTAGCCGGCTCTGCTCATGGTGCTCTGGGTTATTCCAAAGCACCACAAATGGATCAGGACCTGAGCAGGTAGCACCTGCTCTGCTCCTGCTCCGCCTCACCCCAGGATGGGCTGCCTTTACATAGATGGGCCTCCCGGGGGTGGGATGGAGCAGCAGCAGAGCAGGTGTCCATCTAAAGGAACCCAGTGTTTCAATTAGCCACCCTTTTGCCCAAGAGGTGTATCACCTGCTATGTATATATACAAGTTAATAGCCTAAATAAAGAACTGGATCTTCTACCTTTTATTTGAAATTTTACGGTTGGCTGTCATGAGCCTTGCACCGTGTGTGGTATTGCATAGTGCATGGTGGATGCACGTTTACTGATCAGTGGCTGTGTAGAGAGTTGTTACTAAGGGAGGTTCGTTGGCATGTACAATGTTTCAGTTAGCCACCATTTTACTCAAGCTGCTATGTACAGTATACATACAAACCTGGCTGTTTGCCCAGGCCTTTGGGGAGGGTGGGGGGGAGGGTGAGGGTTTTTTTTAGCTCCCCCACCTGATTTGTTATTTATTATATAGTATGATTTTTAGCCCTGTTTTAATATTTTAATATTATTATGAAATGTTTTAAATTGCTTTTATTGTATTTTATCTGTTGGAAGCTGCCCCGGGCTGCTTTGCAGGAGGGGCGGGGTATAAATTCAGTAAATAAATAATATATAAATTAATAAATAAATAAATTAAAGTGAATCAATTGAGATTTGTCAGTCATTACTGTTATGCACTAAAAGTTAGCTCTTTGAGCTGAAGGACAGTACATACTTTTTCCTCCCCACCCCTACCATCTTTTTTCTGTTATTTTTTAACTTATTATATATTGTTGGATGCTTTTTAGATGATATCATGCTCGTTTGAATGTTTTGGGGGTTTTGTTCGGAGATTTATTTACATTCACCTTCCTCCTTACTTTTTGGATTCTGTATGAGCCCACTCTCCTTTTTTTGTGGTTATAGCTTTTTTTGTACGAGACTACATTTGCATGATCGTACAGGTACATATCATGGTGTTATTTCTTTTTAGTTTGCTAATATTATAGATTGATGTAATATGATTATTATATTTCCTTTTGTACAAAATCCCTGATGAAGAGCTAAGCTTGAAACATCTTGGATGTTATCATTCTTTTTATAATTGCTTGGATTTTTACTCACATGAATGCTTTATTCTTTTTAATATACATTTATTATATTATTATATGCTTTTCAATTCTTTTTCTTGCAGATGTTGTTATTGGGCGTGGGGTTTTTTTGATGGTGGCCCCGATCCCATGCTGTACAATCCTGTTCAGACCCGCATGTGCAGCCAGGCAGGAGCTGTGTGCATCTGCATCGCTGGCATATTGTGCTGCACGGAAGCCGCACACATGTGGCTAACACACGGGAATCCGCACAACGTGGGATTGCGGCCACTGCTTCCCTCCCCACCTTTTTTGTTTGTGGTAGCCCACAATAATTCCATAGTAGCCTGCAAGTCACCTGTCCCATCACTTTGGAAGCTGCCAGATGCTCTTTCACTCCAGCCAAAGAGTGGCGGCCGGCTGCTACAAGCCGTATTGTCTGGAGAAGGTCGGCACCGTGGTGCAGACTAAGGCTTGCCCAGCCAGGATAACATGCTAACATGCCCCCCTCTTCTGGTAGGCCCTGCCTAGCCTCACTGTATAGTGAGTTACATGAACACTGTGGATAAGGGCCATGATTGCAGCACGGAACGGGTCCAGGAGAAGCCGTGCCACTGGCAGCAGACAGAAGGACTCACCCCAGGCAGAGAAGTGGCTAAAGCAGCTGGGATGACCCCAGGCAGAGAGGTGGATGGAACAGTTGGGTTGACTCCAGATGGAGAGGCTTTTGGGGTCTGCTTGACTGCATCAGCAACCTCTCCTCCCAGGGTCTTCCTGACTGTTCCAGCTGTCTCTCTGCCCGCGGTCACCCCAACTGCTCCAGCAGCCTCTTCTCCTGGTGTCCCTCATTTTGCCTGCTGCCAGACAGTGGGGCTTCTCCTTGGCCTAAACCTACTTCTTGAGGCTTGTAGCCACTTCCCCTTGGTGGGAGACCTGCTTTGTGTCCGGTTCCTTTGGCCAACCCTGGGCGAGAGGGAGGTGTCACAACTTCACAGGAGATGGCACATTTGTTCAGGTAGCCCTGCTGGCCCAATAAGTGACCGTTGGATTGGCCCTCCATGAGCCGGCTAGGGATCCGGCTGGTCATGGTCTTGTTGCATTTTACCTGCTCTCTTCATGGGAAATGTCATGTATACAAAGGGTGATCATACCTCCCCTTTAAAAGATGATGCTTATGAAATATGCATGGTTCAGGGCTGCAGTGAAACCAATGCAGTCCTGCAACATGCACTTTTCATAGCGTTCTTTTTTAGAGGGAGACACATCCACCCTTCGTATACAAGGCAGTGCCAGAGACCTAAAATCAGACAAGATGGAGAGTAGAACTGTTCTGTTAGGGGAGTTCCAATGCTCCGGTAAGAGCCAGCCCCCATAATGAATACACCCTTTAGTAAAACTGGTTGAGAATTGCGTCCGCCCCCTCCCCCACGGGGGTTGGGGGCGGGAGCCCTTTGCCGCGCCCGCCTAAAAAGGGGGCAGGACGGAAAGGGTTAAAGTTTTTCCCCGCCGTCGGAGGCTGATGCGGCTCTCCGCGGCGGGGAGAACAACGGCGCACGGGGAGAGGGGAGGCAGCCTGGTTGCATCAGGCCCAGGCTGAGCCTCCCAATTGGCTACAGGGTAGCACGTGACCCCGCCCTGGGCGGGGATCACGAGCAGCGAGACACCGCTCGGGCTCCATTACAGCCCCAGGAGCGGCGAAGAACGGCAGCGCACGTGGCTGCCGGCTGAATAGAGAAAAAGCATATAAAATAAAATAAGGAAAGTGAGTCCCTGCAATGGGGAAGAGTAAGAAGAATGCCGCAGGAGCGGCGAAGAAAAGGAAGGTGGGGACCACCCAGTCAAATGTGCCCCAGGGACCAGGGGAAATTCAAGGGGGGGAGGCAGCAGCGGGGAGTTCGGAGAGGCAGCCCCTGATCCCCCCTCAAGAAAGAGGTGCAAGTGGGACCCCGGGGCAGAGTGTGGGGGAGGAAACCCCCCTGGCACTCAGGATGGCAGGGTGTGAAGCCCTGCTTCGCCAGCTTACGGAGGGTGTGGGGGGTAACCCATTCACACCCCCTTGCCCAGCCCCCCTGCAATTGAGTGATCAACCGCAGGCTGGCCCATCACAGGTTCTGAGGGGCACAGCCAATGTGGAGGGGGCACCCTCTGCACAACCCCCCCTCCTACGGCGCGGGGGGCGCCCTATTAACCTCCCAGCTCGTTATGCTGGTGAGGTTGCTCAGGGTTCAGCGCTGCAGGCCGGTAGGGGGCAGAGGCCCCCTCGGGGCCCCCCTGCGGGGATATCTGCTGCAGGAAACCTGCAGTCGCCGTCGGTGCCTGCAGGGGCCCTGGGAGGGGCAATAACAGCAGGAAGTAGCGGCCCCTACCCAGGGTATTCAGGGCATCTCCCAGTAGATCCCCAATGGCCCTTGCCCTATTTAGGGATCCCACAGCCCACTCAGGTTGCAGCCAGTCAGGGGCAGGCTGCAGAGGCAGCCCCTGCACTGGGCTGGGCTGGGGAGCCTCTTCCCCCCTTTCTCCAGCAGGAACAGCAAGGAGTGGGAGCTGCACGACAGGGACAGGATGATGGAGACCTGAGGCAGCGAATGGACCGGATGGAAAGGGCCCTGCAAATGCTACTGGAGCAGCGGGCCCAAACAGCAGGAGCACAGGCGGCGGTTCAAGCAGTCCAGCCCGCCCCTGATCCAGGTAATACCCCCACCCCCATTGGAGGGTTGGGCGGGGACAATAGGGTGAACCTTATACAGGCTCCTGCAATGGGAAACATGGGCAATGAGAGAGAGCTAAGGGAGAGCCCCCAGGGTTTTGGGGCAAGGGGTGGAGCAACACAATTAAGTTGGTGGGGTGGGAACTGGGTTCCCGCAGCGATCCCACCACCCCCCCCTCAAGAAGGTAACAGAGCGGGCGGCTCAACCGGGGGGGTGTTTCCCCCGGTGGGTGCGCGGAGCTCACCCGCCCTCGCGGGGCAGGCCTTGCAGGTATGGGCCCCAACACCCATGTCAGCGCTACCTACACTGAGCACGGGGAGTTGGAATCAGCTGACGGCTCTGCCCGCACAGTGTCCCCCGCCCGAGGGCGGGGGCTACTCCGCAGTCTCTGACCCAATCGGGGGGCATTTACTCCCGGCAACGAAGGAGCGAATATGGCGCGGGGAATACATGGACCTGTTTGCCCTCCTGTTTAGTGACCCGATTCTGGATCCCACTGAACAGGAGGACAAGAAAGAAAAGGAGCGCTTTAAGCGCCCCAAAGCAGACCGTAACTGGTCTAATTGGACAGCCGCTTTCTCAATATACATGGGAGTCCTGATCCAGGCATATCCTGCCCGGGCTGCTGACCTCCTAAAGTACGCAGACATTGTGCGACGTGCGTACGAGGCCGGACCAGCGGGCGCATGGCTTCGATACGACGAGGCTTTCCGCCACAGGGCGGCGTATACGCCCGGCCTTAGGTGGGACCTGCATGCGCACGACCTGTGGCTGAACTGCATGAGTGGGGCGGGGAATGTGCCCAGAGCAGATAGTGGCCACTTATTGGCAAAAGGGGGAGCATCGTCAGCAACGGAGTCCTTTCGGGACGAAGGTAAGAAAGGGACGGCCCACTCCGCAGGAGTATGTTGGGAATTTGACCGGTCCGGGCGCTGCTCCCGAGCAACCTGTAAATTTCGTCACACTTGTGCCAACTGTACTGGATACCATGCTGCCTCAGCCTGTCCGAAAGGAAAGGGCGGGGGCAAAAGGAAGCAGTTTCCCTGGGGGCCGGGCAGAGGAGGCCCCAGCGGAAACAACACACCCACACCAAGCAAGGGCGCCAACCCCGGTTAAGGTGGCAGAGCTTGTTAAAGCCCTCCAACCTTACCCGGATCAAACAGAAGCCGAGGGTATAATATCGGGTTTTCAGGAGGGTTTTCGCATCCCCGCTAGCGAAGTTCATCAGCACCGGTTGTGCGCAAACTTGAAATCTTTAGTCGGGATGGAGGACATAGTCCGAGCAAAAATTCAAAAAGAAAGGGCCGAAGGAAGGGTAGCAGGCCCATTCCCAGCCCCACCTTTTCCTGATATGGTTATATCCCCTTTGGGGGTGGTACCGAAAAAGGCCCCCGGGGAATTTCGGTTAATTCACCACCTGTCGTACCCCCGGGGGGGCTCAGTCAACGATGCGATCCCCAAGGAACTTGCCTCGGTCCGATATGCATCGTTTGACTCAGCGGTAACCCTAGTTAGGTCATTTGGGCCCCGTGCTGTCTTGGGGAAGTGCGACATCAAGTCGGCCTTTCGCTTGCTCCCTGTTCATCCCGACAGTTTTTCTTTGCTCGGGTTTTATTTCGAGGGAGGATATTACTATGACAAGGCCATGCCAATGGGGTGCTCGATTTCGTGCTCCGTCTTCGAGCGTTTCAGCACCCTAGTTGAGTGGATTGTAAAAATCCGGTCAGGAAAAAGAGGAATTACAAAATATCTGGACGATTTCCTCTTCATTGGCCAGACTGATACAAGCGAATGCATTGACTTGATGCGCACTTTCCACGAAGTAGCAGAAAACCTGGGTATCCCTTTAGCTACAGAAAAGACGGAGGGTCCTGCCACCAGACTGACCTATCTCGGTATCGAGCTGGATACCGAGGAGGCTGTTTCCCGCCTTCCCGAGGACAAATTGAAGTCGCTACGGGTCAAGATCAGAGAATGCCTAGGAGCTACCAAAGTCACGGTTCGGCATTTACAATCAATCGTAGGGAGTCTCAACTTTGCCTGCCGAGTGGTTGCGCCGGGGCGGGCCTTCTTGTCCCGCCTCTACGCAAAGTTCGCCGGCAACCCCCCACCACCACCCCACCACCACGTCAGGGTCACCAAGGAGATGAAGGAAGATCTCCAGACCTGGGCCACTTTCCTAGATCGTTTCAACGGCACCAGTTTCTGGAGGGACCAGCTCCTACTGGAAGCGGAGCTGCAGGTGCACTCTGATGCTGCTGGCGGAGCGGGTTTCGGACTGATCTTCAGGGATCGGTGGGTGGCAGCCCCCTGGCCGAGTGACTGGACAGAACAAGGGATCACTAGGGACCTCACCTTTTTGGAATTTTTTCCAATCGTGGTGGCAGTACACCTATGGCCCAACCAGCTGGCAAATCGATCGGTCTTGTTCTGGTGTGACAACCAAGCCGTTGTACACATAATTAACACTCAATCTTCTAGGTCCCCAAGGGTTATGAAGTTAGTAAGGGACTTCGTGCTCACATGTTTGGAATTTAACATCCTGTTCCACGCCAGACATGTGCCAGGTCTGGACAACAGTGTAGCCGATGCCCTTTCTCGCTTCCAGATGGAGCGTTTCCGTCTGCTGGCGCCTCAGGCTCGGTTGAACCCAGATCCGTTGCCGCCGAGGGTGTGGAACCTTGGGTTGTAGAGCTGCACACCACCGTTCTGGGATCTCTTGCGCCCCGAACCAGGACAGCTTACAACAGGGCCTTCAGGGAGTTTCAGTGTTATCAAAGGGAACAGGGTTGGCCACACGGGTTTCCAATCCCGGAACAACAAATGCTGCAATTTGCCATGTCCTTGCGGCGCCAGGGTGCGGCCCCAAGTACAATATCAGGGAAACTTTCCGCCCTGGCCTTTGCAAGCAACCTTGCAGGCCACCCCCCTCCCGACCGGGGGTTTTATGTTAGGCGATTACTGGAGAGTTGGCAGCGGGAAGGGGGGAGGACACAAGACCAGCGGGCCCCAGTCACATTGCAATTACTTTTGGATATTTGTGGGGGGCTGTCCCATGTTTGTTACGATCATTGTGAAGTTTCATTGTTTAATTCATTATTTAAGTTAGCCTTCTTCGGGGCTTTTCGAGTGAGCGAACTGGTAGCGGATTCAGCTAGGGACACATCAGGTAGGGCACTCCAATACAACGATATCAGGATCGGCCCAACATCTATGGCATTGAAAATTCGTCGATCCAAGACAGACCAGAGGGGGAGAGGGCAGGAAGTTAGGCTGAACCGTGTATCAACACACGAGACGTGCCCAGTCCGGGCTACGGAAGCTTACATCGCAGTGCGTGGGTCTGCTGCAGGCTCGTTTTTTAGGCATGCCACTGGGCAACAGGTGACAAGGTATCAATTCACAGCTGTTATGAGGGCTGCGCTAATATATCTAGGATTCCCCCCATCTGCCTACGGCACGCACTCTTTCCGCATAGGGGCGGCAAGCTTTGCCGCAGAAAATGGCATGCCCGAGCAAGGCATTAGGGAAATAGGGCGGTGGAGATCTGGGGCATTCCGGACGTATGTCCGTGGTGCCCCCACCCCCGAGACCCTAACTGTTATTTCATCTCAACAGGTATTGCCCCGAGGCCGCGGAAGAGGGTGTGGATTATCGGCCACAGCCTTGTCCGATGGGCAGGCAAGGCCGCCGGGCAGACGGGATGGGGAACGCAGCTAGGTCTGGCAACGCTGGCACAAATTCACTGGAGGGGTCGTAGCGGGATGAAGTGGCACCAGCTGCTGCCGGCAGTCCACGCCGCTCCCCGAGACCCTCCGCCGGATGTCATAGTAATTCATCTTGGAGAGAATGACATCCCGCATCTGAAGGGTGTCCAGTTAATCAAGAGCGTCAAATCCGACCTATGGGAGATTAAGAAACTCTTCCCTGGTGTCTGCCTCCTCTGGACGGACTTGGTGGAGCGATTATCTTGGGGTCACGGGGTACACCCCCAAAAAATTGACAAAACCCGAAGGACAGTCAATAGGGACATAGTAAAGTGGCTCACCGGCTTGGGAGGCGAGCATGTGGACACCAGAGTGTTGACGCACAAGAAGCCGGCCTTGTACAGGCGAGACGGCGTGCACCTGTCCCCCCAAGGGAATGACCTATACCTGGGGGCCCTAAAGAAAGCTCTGATTCGGTCACTGGAAGGAAGTTAGAGTTAGGTGGGGGTCGGGTTTGTCCGGCTAAACCCGGCGAACCCTTAGTGGCAGGGGTCCAGTACTGTGAGTTAGAGTAGGTAGAGGGGGCATAATTAGGAGTCATCTCTGTAAGAGATGGGGAGGCCCACCTGCCGGAAAGCAGGGGAAGGCAAGCGGCTGGGCAGCCTCCCTGGGAGGGGTGTCGTGCGACGGCGGTAGGGGCAAGTATGGCCCCCCGTCGGCAGGCATCATTCTCCTTACTCACAAGTAAGGTATCCCCTCACGGCCTGTGGCGCCGCTTGGAGGGGAGACGTGTGATCGTCATTGGGGGGGCATTCGAGGGTACATCGAAACCACCCCTGTTTCAGGTTTTTGGGTACTGTTTTTGGTAATGTTAAAGTACTGGACCCGCATCGCATTAGGCGATTTACCCCCACCTGAATTTGTAGGTTAATTGTTAAATAAAGAGTGCGGCCGTTTTAAACCCAGCAAAGCGTCCTGTCTCCTTCGGTGCGTCGGCAATGACCTGTGTTGTTTTTTTGAAAAAAAACCCAACACTTTTCTAATGCTATCAACATTTTGCAGTCATCCTGAGACCTGTGGAATCATCTATTTCCAAATTTCACTGTACAAGATTCTTTCTTTCTGTCTGGTTCCCAGTATGGGGGGAATCGGTAAAACTGGTCAAAAACTCCAAAAAATACTTTTGTCCACACTTCACGGCCATCAAAAGTCTCTTTTTTTGTGTCAAAATTTTCTTTTGATACAAAATTCAGAAGCAGCTCTGCTGTAGGATAGCTTTCTCTTTTAATTGGAATCCTGGATTGTCAGTAGGAGATAATACTTCTGTGCTTAAAAGCCAGAGAAAACTTTAAATGACCTTAGAGGGCAAAGTTGTGTACTTGTAAGACCGCTCGTATGATCTCTTGGATTGCCACTGACAGATAGAGCTTGATTGACTGAAAATCAATGTGATCAGATGTTTTTATGGATTATAGTGGCCTCGGCTAATTACAAAAGATTGTCTTCTTAGATCCAAGAGTTTTCAAAGCAGACACCAGGCGGATGTACGTGGGATTAATCTGCAGACTTGACAGTTTTCCCTAATTATCTTTTGTGGGAGCCCAAACTGGATCATCTCCGAAGCCATGGTACAAATAAGTTCAGAGTTTCTATCCCATGTATGCCTTCAATTTTTGCTATATATACAATTTTCCACAGCTGCTTTAAGCTCTGCCCCGCTAGTTGCTCTTGTGTTTTCAGCAAGCTTTGAGGCTGCGGTGTTTTATTTCATTTAGCTGTTCAATTTCTTCCACATCTAAGAATGAGACACATTCACATTCAACTTGGTGCAATAAAGGCTGTAAATGTATTAACTTCAATTTTAACAACATCCAAACCTGTCCTGAAACTTGGTATTCAAAATTATTTGATTTTTACCAAGTAACTCAGTATTCAACTTGATTTTACTGAGTACTGAGTAACCGAAGAATTCGTTATTTGATTTCAATACTTGGTCCAGTACTCAGAACAACATATGGGGCTTTTCCTGCCACTGTATAAGATGTTCTGGTATGTGGTATTCAGAAAATACTTTGTTATGTACTCAGAACTCTGTTTTATTTTAGCAGACATATTTTACCGAGTACCAAATAGCGAGTATCAGAGCCAGTCCTCAGAAACTCAGAAATACTCGCAAATAATGTTTTTACTATTCATTTCAGTCCTAATCCAAACCAATTTGGGATCCAATGCAATAATTCAGTAAGGGCTTCCTAGCTGGTATAAAGGCACCTAATCCTTTTGTGGAGATCTCTTCTAGAAGGGGTCCCCAGTGATGGGTGCTGTTTCATGCCATCAACCCATGGCCAGAAATATCATCCTGGATGGTGAACAAGGACTACACACCTACCCATTTATTCCAGGAGGAACCACAGGACTGCGTACCTAAGGCCCGTGCCATGGTGTGGCCCTTGGGTGAGGGTTGGCGGAGGCTGGCTATGGGATAGGGTGGGTGGTTAGGGTACATGTTGATGGAGTTGGGGGTGGATTGAGGGGAATATGACTCCTCCCCTACATATGTGGGAGATGAGGGGGGATTGGTCAACCCAATAAGGTGGGGGGTTCTGGTCTCCCTGTGAGAGGGGGGACAAGAGGAGGTGTGAGGGTTTTGGGGTGGGTGGCTGGGAGGATCTCCCCCGCTGCCAGTGCGGGACAGCCAGGGGGCGGGGATGGGGGGGCGACCAGGGGAGGGAGAGGGCATGGCTATCGGGGTAGTGATGGTATGGGGGAAATATGGTCCAAAGAGGGGGGAGGTGAGACCGGTGAAGTGGGATAGATGCTTTTTGCATGTCCCGCTCACTACCCTCCAAGCAGTGGAGCAGGTGGTTCTTGGTTAGAGGGCCCCCGACCCTGTGATGGTGATGTTTAATGCGAGATTGGTGGCTAATAAAGCGACAACAGTCCAGTAAACAATCCTGTACCATGCTGCCGATCTCCTATGTTTCACAGAAACCTGGCTGGACAATGAATCCGGACCTATTCTGGCTGATCTTGTTCCAGTTGGGTTTTTGGTGCAGCACCAGCCATGGTCAGAGGGATGGGGGGGGGGTGTAGCTATGATTTTTAAGGAGGGATGGTCTGTGAGGAGGTATCCGGTGCAATCCATATTGGGTATCGAAGGTCTCCATCTTGTGTTTGATTTGGCAGGGAACAGTTTGGGAGGGCTGCTGGTAGTGCACCTACCTGTGCAGCAGTCTCCCTGCATGCTCTGGCAGAGGTGGTGTCAGGGGTGGTGTTGCGGTCCCCAAAGACAATAGTCTTGGGGGACTTCAACATTCATGCTGACGCTGCCCTTGGGGCAGCTGAGCATGAGTTCATGGCTGCCATGGCAACCATGGGCCTGTCCCAGATGGTTATCGGTCTGAAACATCAGGGAGGACACACCTTGGACCAAGTGTTTTGCACTGACCTTGAGGCGGGTGTTCCATTAGTAGGGGAGATTTCAGCTGTGCCCTTGTCATGGATGGACCATTACCTCCTGCAGACCTTGCTCCTAGCGCATGTCTTCCCCCAAAAGGGTGTTGAGCCGATTCGGATGGTTGGCCCCTGGAGAATGATGGAACGGGAATGGTTCCGGAATGCTCTGGGGGAAATATTCTCTGACCTTGGCGACTAGGTGGTGCGGCCTCTGCTCAAGAAACCATCACTTGACACTGGCTCCCCTGCCAGCTATCAGCCTGTCTCTAACATTCCCTTTTTATGGAAAGTTATTGAACTGGTAGTGGCTCGGCAGCTGCAGGGGCATTTTGATCACATCGGTTTTCTTGATCCCTCTCAGTCTGGTTTTCATCCAGGTTATGGCACCTAGACTGAGCTTGTGGCTTTGGTAGATGACCTGTGCCGAGATATGGATCGGGATCCTGTAAGATCTGTTGGCTGCGTTTGATACCGTTGATCATGAGATGTTGGTGATGTGCCTGCGGGACTGTGAAAGAGTGGGTTGGACTGTTCTTGAATAATTCCGCTCATTCCTGACTGGAAGAACCCAGCAGATTGTTTTTGGGGATTGTTTTTCATCATACCGAGACCTCTTGTGTGGAGTTCCGCAGGGTTCTGTTCTGTCCCCTCTCCTGTTCAGAGTGTATATGCAGTCATTCAGTGAGGTGATTAGGGGGTTCGGTGTACCGTGTCAACAATATGCTGATGACACCCGACTGTACCTCTCTTTTTCAACAGACCCAGGCCCGGCAGTCTTGGTGCTTTCTCAGTGCCTGGTGGCTGTGAGGAATTGGATGAGGACTAATCGACTGTGGCTCCAAGACAGAGGTGATGTTAGTCGGTAAGGTGATGGAATTGTTGGCCCCCATTATTGATGAGGCCTGTCCTCCATAGACCTCCCAGGTATGGAGTCTAGGGGTGCTCCTCAATGCGCAGCTCCGCCTGGATCTCCAGGTGGAGGCTGTGGTGAGGTGTGCTTTCTGGAAGTTGCATCTGATACGATGGCTTCAGCCTGTCCTCCATAGACCTCCGAGGTATGGAGTCTAGGGGTGCTCCTCGATGCGCAGCTCCGCCTGGATCTCCAGGTGGAGGCTGTGGTGAGGTGTGCTTTCTGGAAGTTGCATCTGATACGATGGCTTCAGCAGTTTGCATTGGACTCTAACCTGACCACAGTCATCCATGCTTTCATCATCACCTCTCGACTAGATTACTGTAATGCCCTCTATGTGGGGCTACCCATGGTGATGGCTCAGAAATTGCAGCTGGTTCAGAATGCAGTGGCCCACTGACCCATCTCCTAGTGGGAATGGGCCGCCAGGAGCATATTACACCAGTGCTCCGCTCTCTGCACTGGCTGCCAGTGGTTTTCCGGGCCCGATTCAAGGTGTTGGTTTTAACCTATAAAGCCCTAAATCATCTGGGCCACGCCTATCTGTGAGACCGCCTCACTCCCCATGTCCTGGATTGGCCCCAGCGGTCATCCGTGGATGCCCTGCTCGGGGTCCCTTGAATTTCTCGTTTGGCCATGCAGGAGAGGACATTCTTGGTGACCTCACTGAACTATGGAACTCCCTTCTGGTGGGGGCCCAGCTGACCCAGACCTCCCCTCTTTTTGGAAAAGTTGCAAGACCTGACTGTTACGCCAGGCATTTGGCAGGGGAGAGGGGCAATGAGGGGGGGGGGCAGGAGCAACAATAAAAACATTATTTTTTTTATTGTTGTAAGCAGCCCCAAGCTGCAGGAGGGGCGCGATAATAAGTTTTGAAATAAATAAAAACATAAATATGGTCTTGCCTTCATCCCCCTTTGGGGCTTGTGAAAAAGGCAACACCACAGGCCGCAAATGTCAATACCGGAGAACATTCCTTCATTCTCACCTATTATGGAGGTGCCCCATTTGGTTATTTGCCTCATATGTATTTCCCCTGTTGCCTCCCAACTGCACTGGATCCAACACCTAGTTATGGCAAGAACAAATGATTACCTACAGCCAACCAAAGCTTCAGCATGCCCTGGTATGTCTCAGTAAGCTCTCCCAAGTGTGAAGACACTGCACGGGAGACCAAAAAGACACCAAGTTTGGACAGGCCAATCACCACCTGAGGAAAAAAATCTTTCCAAGCTCCACGAGAATTGCAGCAACCAGCTTGAGTCTGCAGTAACCATTGGAACAGCAGTGGTTGGATGCTCGTGCAGCCTCCCAGCACCAACTTTATCGTGTGGCATTCTGCAGGGTTCGATCTTGTCTCCGCTGTTGTTTAACATCTACATGCAGCCCTTAGGGGAGGTCGTGAGAGGGTTCGGGGTGCGGTGTCACCAGTATGCTGATGATACTCAGCTGTACCTCTCTTTTTCAACTGACCCAGACCCTGCTGTCTCATTGCTATCCCAATGTTTGGAGGCCGTGGCGGAGTGAATGCGGCTGAGCAGACTGAAGCTCAAACCCGATAAGACGGAGGTGATGTTGGTGGGGAGACCGAAAGAGGTAGTGGCCCTCTGGTTGGGAGCGTTCGCCCTCCTATAGCTCAGCAGGTTCGGAGTCTGGGGGTGATACTGGACGCGGACCTCCGCCTGGAGCGGCAGGTGGAGGCAATCACTAAGGCTGCCTTACACCAGCTGTATCTGGTGCGTAGGCTGTGTCCGTTCATCTCCGGACCTGGCCTACCTCATCCATGCCTTCGTCACCTCGAGGCTAGACTACTGTAACGCGCTCTACGTGGGGCTTCCCTTGTTCCTGGTCCAGAGGATGCAGCTAGTGCAGAATGCGGTGGCTCATCTCCTTATGGGGACGGGCCTTCGGGAGCATATTACACCTGTGCTCCGAGCTCTGCACTGGCTGCTGATAGCGTGCCAAGCCAGGTTCAAGGTTTTGATGATGATCTATAAAGCCCTACATGGTCTGGGCCCCTCATACCTCAGGGATCGCCTCGCCCTCCGCACCCCAGAGCGGCTCCTGCGGTCTGCCGGGGGTGCCTTCTTGGAGGTCCCCCATGTTAAGCGGGGGGCCACAATGGAAAGGGCATTCTCAGTGGCCGGTCCGCGGCTTTGGAACTCCCTTCCGGAGGAAGCTCGCCTGGCCCCTAGCCTGCTGACATTCTGGCAAAGTTGCAAAACCTGGCTGTTCGCCCAGGTCTTTGGGAGGGAGGGAGGGTAGGGTGAGGTGTTTTAGCTCCCCCACCTATTTTGGTTACTTTATTTTGTTTATTGTATTTATGACTTTAGCCCTGTTTTAATATTTTAATAAGTATTATTATGATTATGAGTGTTTTAAATGGTTTTATTGTATTTTTAAATTGTTGGAAGCCGCCCTGGGCTGCATAGCAGGAGGGGCAGGGTAAAAATTTATTAAATAAATAAATAAATAAATAAATAAACTGGTTCCATGGCCAGCTGAGCATCCATTGTAGGTTCTTGGGAACCCCCAGATGATCTTGGAGCTTCCTCATCAGGCGCACTTGAGTTCTAACCCAGTTTTGTGCACAGCTGCTGTCAGGCTATGACTTCCCACATACCCTGCCTTAAAGGGGCAGCAGTTGCCCTGTGAGCCTCCCCTCTCCCATTCCTCTCTCAATGGGTGTTAACAAATGTGACGTAGGCCTGCTTGGACCACCATCATGTATTTGGATTCCATTCTGGAATTCTTTCAGCCATGTTGGCAGCTAGCTTGGGCTGTGACCCTGGAGATCAAAAGCTGGGGCTAGTCACCAATTCAGCTGGAAGAAGGTCTTCCTGACTGTGCCAAAGCAGGTTGTCACGTGTGATAGCCCGCTGTTCCTGTCCTCACAGTGTATGTGCATTGAACATGGAAAGTGTGCACACACATTGGATGTCTTCAGACAGAGCCGGGGCTGGTCAGCTCCCTGGTCTAGGGGTGGCCAGCCCCCTCACCCCCCATCCAGCCACACCTGCACCAGGTTTATACAGTCCCGGAAGCTGCTGCAAGCCACAGTCCATCTGTGCGGCACCCCCCTCCCTTATACGATAGAGTTGTGGCGGATCACCCGACACTCTAGGCTATTGCACACGGCTCTATGGCGGGCAACCCCCAGCTGACAGCAGGGCTGCAGCGGCTGTCCACCGAACAGACGGACTACTGTCCCACCTCCAGATGGTACCCCAGGACTGGGCTGCCCATTCTGCCGGTGGTGCTCCCTCCTGATGGGGGCTACTCCGAAGTAGCACCTCTGCTCTGCTTGTACATCTGTTGGGCCACCTTTAAATTGACAGGCCACCCTGGGGTGAGGCAGAGCAGAGGCATGGGACGCCACTGTCGGTTGCTCCGTGGGTGGGTGTGGGTGGAGATGGGTGTTGGCCGGGAGCAAACACTCAACAACGTCCACCGAAAGTGGCATTTACACAGATGCTCCCACCCATCTCCACCCAGGGGAATGTTCCCCACCCACTGGCCAGCACCCATATCCACCCAGAAGAACTGGGTGGAGGCATCATGTGTACACAGGGCCCATGGTGATTGGCTGCAGTGATGCCCTGCAACATGTATAATAAAATGTAACACCCATTTTATGGGTGTTAGAGCATCTGTGTAAAAAGGGCCTTACTGTGTCAGATGCCAATGGCCTATATAACCCAGAATCCTGTCTCCAAAATTGGCAGCTTTAGTTGCATCAGATAAATGGACAACAGATCATAATGGAGTGATCCATTTCCTGATATTCTGTCCCAACCCTTGACAGGTAGCAGCTGGGCCAGCCTTAGAATTTGCATAGTCAAAGGTGAATATAAAATGTGAGACTCCTCGTGAGCAAACCACCTACCTCATGACCCCATTCCTTTAGAAGATCCCTCTTTCGGTCCCTACAGGTGGTCGTGTTTGGGGCCCCACTAGAAGAAATTGCCCCCACCTCCTCCGTCCCTGATAAAGCAGGGGCCCCATGTATTAGAGAGAATAGCAGGGCCCAGAAGTAGGAGAAATAGCATGGCCTGGACGGTTGTCCCAGGTTGCTCCGTGGTAAGGCTGGCCCTGGTCAGAGGTGTCAACTAACCTCTTCAGGCCCATATCTATAGAAAGCGTAAATCAGTGTAGCTATCTTGACTGTAATAGAGTTGGGCTCCTTTTCCACCAGAGGAGGATCAATCCTCTCTTTCTCTTCCTCTCATCAGTCATCAATTTTACAACACTTCACTGTGTGAGAGTTTATGGCAATTTATGTCATTACACAAATTATACAAATTGCCATTAACTGATGTAATGTACTATAAAGAATTGGAAGCATGAAGAAAAAAAAATGAATTTTTCTTCTGCATGTTTGCATTGCTTTATAGCTTAATTTATCAATCCACTTAATTGAAATGTATAACATTAGCAAGAAATGCACTGGGGTTCTTTTCAGACCCCCATCCCACTTCTTTCCCCCGGTCTTTTGTCTCGTTTCTAAATTATCACTTCTTTTTCTTTTTCCGTTGGGCCATAATTGCCGAACCTTTCCTCTGTCTTAGGAGATAAGGTGAGAATGACAGCCACCATTTCTATCTCTCTCCCCGGAGGCTGAACACTTCCCCGCTGTGCGGCAATGACTTCCGCTCATCCCAGCTTTCGGAGTCTGAGCCTAATGCCAACCACAAGCCCTTCTAAAAAGGGCTATTAGAAGTTTTGATATTAAGAACATAACACACATTTCTGAAAAGGGATAGATAAATAAGGCAGTCCAATGCTCTGGCTTATTTTTAATTGCTTAGTTACATCTTTGCCTAGAACTGAAAACAGTAACACGTTTATGGTAGCAAATTACGTTAATACCTGCAATTTAGAGTAGGCTGTTGAGTGCCCAATCATCACTCAAATACCAAATTTGCCACATAGTTACCCCCAAATATGGGTATTACCATTACCGAGTTACCAATTTATCATTTTATATATCAGAAAACTGGATATTTGGTACCCAAAGTCAGAAAACTGGTTTCCAACAGGTCATAATGTATCGATTCATTCTCTGGTGCTCAATCCTAACTCCCAACAGCTAGAGGTTGCATCCCCCAACCTTCTTGACAAATAGTCATTCATGGACCTATCCTTCAAAACCTTATCCAATCCTTTTTTAACAACTATGTTACTGGTGTTCGTTTATTTCTTTTAAATGAGGGCGGCACTGATTAGGTGCTCCAAGTACTCATGAGCATTTCCGGGTTTCCGAGGACTGGTTCCAAATACTCGCTATTGAGTACTTGGAAAATACTCGGCAAAATAAAACTGAGAACCAAGTGTTTTCTGAATGCCAAGTATCAAATCATCTTATATAGGGGCAGGAAAAACCCTATAGGTTGGTCTGAGTATTCTACCGAATACCAAATTCTTTGATTACTTGTTAGTCAGTAAAACCGAGTTGAATACAGAGATACTCAGTCAAAACCAAATAATACAGAGATTCAGCACTATTTTAAATAGGGGGTGTGCAATTTGTATTGTTTAAATTAGTTATGAAAATAAAAGGAGTTCCATTCATTTTCATGACTAATGTTACAAAAAGGGTTGAGTAAGCAAATTATTTTCTTTTGTTTTCATCTACTTTCACTTTTTTATTCTTATTCTTATTCTTATTCTTATTCTTTTATTCTTATTCTTATTCTTATTCTTATTCTTCATCATCATCATCATCATCATCATCATCATCATCACCACTGTACATGCACAAAATGGCTACCAGATGAATATGAACAGGCATGCTCTTTTCCAAAAGGGCCTCACGTGCACATAACGGCCCTGGTGACCATTTTGCATATGCACAATGATTAAAAAAATATATTTTTAAGAAAATAAAATGAAAAAAAACAGAACAACAATCAAAAAACCTGGAAATGGTAGGGCTGTTTATAAACACCCGGCCCCCGAAAACAAAGAAGTTTTTTTAAACAAAATTAAAAAACAAAAACAAATGGCGTGCCTTCTGCACACCTCTAATTTTAAATTTCCTACAGTTAATTTCATGGAGTGTCTCCTAGCTGTAATACTATTTCAGAGGGTAATTAATAATTCCCTATTTACTTGTTGCATGCCACTCATGGCCCTTATGACACTTTATAGGTCTTCACCTATAAAGCTCTTCACAACCTCGCTTCCCCCTCCCTCTCTGCACTTATCGCCCTCCATACTCCAGCCCGTGCACTTCGCTCCTCCTCTGTCCCTTCTCTCACCCTTCCACGCCTTCCCTGCTCCCCTAAGCGCCTTCGTCCCTTCTCACTTGCTGCCCCCCATGCCTGGAACTCCCTCCCTGTCCACATCCGCCTTGCCCCCTCCCTTCATACCTTCAAATCTCTCCTTAAAACTCACCTCTTTCGCTCTGCTCTGTCTGACTCTTTATCCTGCTGAGCCACTATTCCTATACCTACGATCGGTTTACCCTTATCCTTGCAACATGGACCTGCCTGCTGTCATTCTCATCGTAACCAAGCCAAGTACGTGCACTTGAGACCTCGCATCTTCATGAATGTTAGACCCCTTGTCTCTCCCTCTGTTCCCCTTCCTATGTCTCTCCCCCAGCTCCTGTCTCTCAGATTGTAAGCCCTAGGGGCAGGGACCGTGTCTATTTTATTACTTTGTAAAGTGCCAGGTACACTGCTTGCGCTATATAAATGTTTGTTAATAATAATAATCATCATCATAAGATGGTCCATCAATGGCTATTGGCCTGGTAGGTCAAGGGATTCAACCCTGGACTTCCAGAGACTGGAAACAAAAGACCGGGGATATACAAAATAAATCCATATCATTTAGACAAATCAGAAGTTTCTCTGAAAAATCAAACATTGGCCATTGTTGAAGACAGGATATTCGACTAAGTGGACCACTGGTCTGGCCCAGTCTGGCAGCTTTTATGCTGCCAGCCATAAAAGTTTTTGAGTTGGCACAAGTAGGAGCATTAGGAAATGCCTGCTGGTGGTTTGTGTAATCACTAGGGATGAAACCCAAAATTTGTGGAAAACTGAATACGAAAAAAACAACCCAAATCCAATTTCTTTCCTGGAGTCCCATCCCTAGTAATCACCATGATTTTTTTCCCCCTTCATTTGAGGAAAAAACTCAGCCATCACTTGAAAAAGAGGATCAATACACAAAATGAAACCAGAACAGAGGCTTAAACTAACGAAGAAAAGATTTAGGCTAAACATTAGAAAGAATTTTCTATTTACATTGATGGTTTGGTAGTGGTATAACTTCCCAAGGGAGGTTGCCAAGGCACCTCTGGAGCCGCAAAAATTAGGCTAGACAGCAGAGCTGAAATGACTATCTGCAAAACCAGGTGTATGAGTATACCCGGCAAATGTCTGGCGCTCAAATTGAACCAAATATTCCGAGTGCTTTTCAGTACCTGAACTGGTTTTCGATCAGGTACCTGAAATATCAACAACCAATATACCAAAATGCTGAAATACAGACAAACTGTATACTGAAATATCGATTTCATCCTAGATTTCAGAAATTTGGGGGTAATTATTTTGGGGGTTTGAAGGTAATTTCGGGTAAGTGAAAAATGGTAAACAAAACTTCGTGTTTTTTTTGTATAGGCAAATGGTATCTGGTCCTGGTTTGGACCTGGAATGGTACCTGAAAATGAGGGTATTACCCACCGGTACCAAATCAGGAGCCCATTGCAGCTCTACTGGACACATATCATGGCATGGGGTAGGTACTGTAGATTCTGCGTAATGGCAAGCAGTTGGAATGGATAATCCTTGGGGTTCCTTAACCCTCTGAATACTTGGGGTTCCTTCTAACCCTATGAATCATAGCAATAAGGAAAATGAACTTACTTTAGAATTTCATCAGGAGTTAATGGAGAAGAGTCCCAAATCTCAAACAAATGGGATGTTCCCGTGGGGGATGTTGTGCGACACTGATTTGGTTTTTGAGACTTCCTTGAGAGATCCATAAATCACCAGAGTCAAGTCGCTCAGGTGGATTTGCTGAGCTTTACTCATTAGCTTATGGCACTGGGAGCTGAACATATGGTCTCAGGTTCAACAGCTGCTCTTTTCACTCCACATTAATGCCGTGGTTTGTGAGGTATTAATAAGTTGAATGAGAATATTGCATTTAATATAGAAGTGACGGGAGGGGAGGAGGACAGTGCTGTTTTTTCATTATGTATGTGGATTTAAGCTCCTGAACGGAAATGGAACAACAGGCCCAGAGAGTCCACCTGTATCTATTTGAAAATCAGAGTAGAAGGTCAAAATTTGCAGGGCCAGGGTGAATCAGGTTGGTGTTCCGGCCCCACAAATAAAATGGGACTATCCACAGACCCAAAGGAACAGCGAGGTTGGAATGGGCCTAGGCGCAAGAAATGCACTTGCCTCCCATCACCATCCTCTCCCCTGTCCCATCCCTCTCCTCCTTCCTCCCCCCTCACTTCTCCCTCCCTCCATTTATTTCGCATGAGCTCTGGAGCCTACTGCACTGCCTGCCTCCTCCCACTGGTGCCAGCAGTGCGTGCTCCATCCTGTACTGCCCGCCAGTTGGGTTCAATGTGCACTGCGATGCAGATGCTTCCACTCAGCTGAGTCTCCACCCAGCTGCATCATAACATGACAGGATTCATGGTACCCCCCCTCACCCACCCAGCTATGGGTACCGGGACAAATGTCTCTCCTGGCCCTATGATAGTTAAACCCCTGCACAGACCGGCAGGCTTAGCAGCATTAGTCCTGAAAAAGATAACAAATGATTACCTGACCAGCCTGAGCTCTATTGATGGCCCTTGACTATATATAGGGGAAACTTGAAACAGGAAATACCTCAGCAATGTAATCGTAGCCCAAGCCTGTGTATCTGGACTACGCTTCTAGCTCCTGCCACGTGCTACTAGTCCCTGAATTAGCTCTCTGGCTTCTAGTGCTCAGGGTTCCTAATTGCAGCCCTACGCTAAAATACAGAAGGGAAGAAAAAGTATTTATTTATTTATTTATTTATTTATTTTCACAATTTGTACCCCACCCGTCCTGCAAAGTAAAAATGAATACATAGCAATAATAAAACAGTAAAACCTCCAATCCCAATAAAGACATCAGGGGAAGTAAAAATGCAACCCCGGCCACCCTAACCCCTACCCCTCACCCATCTCCCTCACCAAAAGCCTTGCAGAACAGCCAGGTCTTGCAGTATCAATGAAAGGAGGAGAGGTCCGGAGTCAATCGAGCCTCTGCTGGCAGGGAGCTCCACAGCTTAGGCATGACCACCAAAAATGCCCTCTCCATAGTCACCTCCGGGGGACTTCGAGAAGGATGCCTCCGGCCAACCACAGAGGTCGATCCAGAACCCAAAGAGTGAGGCGATCGTGCAGATAGGTGGGGCTTAGTCCGTATTGGGCGTAAGAACCAACACCTTGAATCGGGCCTGGAAGACTATAGGCAGCCAGTGCAGAGAACGGAGCACCGGTGTAATATGCTCCTGGTGGTCAGTCTCCGTAAGGAGGTGGGCCACCACATTATGGCCATTGGGGTCGTAATGGGGTGCGGATGGTATGGTCCATGGGGTGGGAAGGCCCGGGCCCCTAGGGGTCCGCGGTGCCTGAGGAAGGTGGAGGTCATCACCCCCCCACTAAGGGGGAGGGAGGTGCCGGGTCCAGGGTCCGCACGTGGGGGGCTGGTGCTGATGAATGCGAGGTCCGTGGTCAACAAGGCCCCGATTATCCACGATTTGATCGTGGATGGGGCCGTGGACCTCGCATGCATCACGGAGACCTGGCTGGATGATCTGGCCGGTCCAACTTTGGCGGATCTGGTTCCAGCTGGGTATGCCGTGCAGCATCAGCCCCGCATGAGCGGCCGGGGAGGAGGCGTAGCTATTGTTTTTAGGGAAGACTGGCCTGTTAGGAGGTATCCAGTGCCGGAGATTGTGGGTGTAGAGGCTCTGCACGTGGTGATCGATTTGGCTGGGGGCAAGCTAGGGGTGCTGCTGGTGTACCGGGCCCCTTCATGCCCGGCGGCATCCCTTACCGCTCTAGCGGAGCTGGCCTCGGAGGTGGTGTTGGGCTCCCCCAGGACTTTGGTTCTGGGGGACTTCAACGTCCACGCCGATGCCGGCCTTGTTGGGGCGGAGCGGGAGTTCATGGCCGCCATGGCAACTATGAACTTGTCCCAGGAGGTGATCTGCCCGACCCACGTGGGGGGACATATCCTCGACCTGATCTTCGGCTCTGGCCTTGAGGCGGGGGGTCCGGTTGTGGGGGAGGTGACAGCGGTGCCCTTGTCGTGGACGGACCATTACCTCCTTCAGGCCGGTCTTTTAGCGCGCCCCCTCCAGAAGGGGAAGGGACCAGTTAGGATGGTCCGCCCTCGGAGGCTGATGGAACCCCAGCGGTTCCAGGAGGTCCTGAGGGAGCTTACCCTGGATGTGGACGGTCACTCTGTGGATGAGCTGGTCCGGCATTGGAACATCTTGCTGGAGGAGGCCATTGACAGGGTGGCTCCGAGGCGCCTTCTGCCTCGGTCTCGTCACCGCAGGACCCCTTGGTTTACTGAGGGGCTGCGGTGTATGAAGCGTGTGGGCAGGAGGCTAGAGCGACGCTGGCGTCGGACTCGGTCTGTCTCCGATCGTCTTCTCCATAGGGCCCATTTGCGGTCCTATGTGGAGGCTGTGAGGACGGCGAGGAAGGAATTCCTCGCCGTCCTCATAGCGTCTGCGAAGTCGCGTCCAGCGGAGCTGTTTCGGGTGGTGCGGGGGCTGGTTAGTCCGGCCTCCCTCCGCCTGGATGGGGACTTGTCCCGGGCCCGCTGTGAGGAGTTTGTCATCTACTTCGCAGACAAGATCGCTCGGATTCAGGCCGATTTCGACGCTGGGTTGATAGCAGTAGGGGAAGAGCGCGGGGGGGCGGAGGGTCCGTCTGGTCCATCTTTATGGGGTGAGTTTCAGGAAGTGACGCCAGCCGATGTGGTGGATGTCCTGGGGTCTGTGAGGGCCACGTGTTGTCAACTAGATCCATGCCCGTCCTGGTTAATAAAAGCTTCCGGGGAGACGTTGGGGACGGTGCTGGCGAGGGTGGTGAATGCGTCCCTTCGGCAGGGGAGGTTGTCGCCTTGCTTAAAAGAGGCTGTGGTGCGCCCCCTGCTGAAAAAACCATCGTTGGACGTAGACGCGCTCGCCAGCTACCGACCTGTCTCTAACCTTCCCTTTTTAGGGAAGGTTATTGAGCGGGCAGTGGCGCTCCAGCTCCAGGGTCATCTAGATAATATCGGGCTCCTTGACCCTTTTCAATCTGGGTTCCGCCCCGGCTATGGCACCGAGACGGCGTTGGTGGCCTTGGTGGACGACCTCCGCCGGGAGATGGATGCGGGATGTTCGACATTTCTCATCCTGCTCGATCTCTCGGCCGCTTTTGACACCGTGGACCATGGGCTGCTGTTGAGACGACTGCGTGACCGGGGGGGTCTGGACGGGACTGTTCTTGAATGGTTCCGTTCATTCCTCTCGGGGAGGAGCCAGCGGGTGGTGTTGGGGGAGGAAACATCGAGCCCCCGCGCCTTACCGTGTGGCGTTCCGCAGGGATCGATCTTGTCTCCATTATTATTTAACATCTATATGCAGCCCTTGGGGGAGGTCGTGAGAGGGTTCGGGGTGCGATGTCACCAGTATGCTGATGATACTCAGCTGTACCTCTCGTTTTCTACTGACCCAGACCCTGCTGTCTCGGTGCTATCCCAATGTTTGGAGGCCGTGGCGGATTGGATGCGGCGGAGCAGACTGAAGCTCAACCCAGATAAGACGGAGGTGATGGTGGTGGGGAGGGCGAAGGGGGTGGTGGCCCCCCTGATTGGGGGGGTTTGCCCCCCTGTAGCTCAGCAGGTCCGGAGTCTGGGGGTCATATTGGACGCAGACCTGCGGCTGGAGCGGCAGGTGGAGGCAGTCGCTAAGGCTGCCTTCCGCCAGCTTTATCTGGTACGTAGGCTGCGTCCGTATGTCTCTGGCCCGGACCTGGCCTCCCTCATCCATGCCTTCGTCACCTCGCGGCTCGACTACTGTAACGCGCTCTACGTGGGGCTTCCCTTGTTCTTGGCCCGGAGGCTGCAGCTGGTGCAGAATGCGGCGGCCCGTCTTCTTACGGGGACGGGTCGCCGGGAGCACATTACACCGGTGCTCCGAGCGCTGCACTGGCTGCCGATAGTGTGCCGGGCCAAGTTCAAGGTCCTAGTGATGATCTATAAAGCCCTATACGGCCTTGGCCCCTCTTACCTTAGGGACCGCCTCGCCCTTCGCGCCCCGGAACGGCTCCTGCGGTCTGCCGGGGGTGCCCTCCTGGAGGTCCCCCGTGTTAAGCGGGGGGCCACGATGGAGCGAGCATTCTCGGTGGTAGGGCCGCGGCTGTGGAACTCCCTTCCGGAGGAAGCTCGCCTGGCCCCAAGCCTTTTGACATTTCGGCGGAACTGTAAGACCTGGCTGTTTGCCCAGGCCTTTGGGAGGGAGGGTGGGGGGGGTGATTTTAATCCCCCGCCCATTTATTCATTTGTTTTCTAGCCCTGTTTTATGTGATGTGTTTTAGATGATGTTTTTATATTTATATTTTAAGTGAATTTTAATATTTTATTGTGTTGTTAGCCGCCCCGAGCTGCATTGCAGGAGGGGGCGGGATATAAATCTGTAAAATAAAATAAATAATAATAAATAAATTATGCACTAGCTGCAGTCTCTGAACCATCACAATGGGTAGCCCCATGTAGAGCACGTTACAATTGTCAAGTCTTGAGGTGATGAAAGCATAGATAATAGTTGGAGCCTGAGACATACGGCTGAAGCCGTAGCACTAGATGTAATTGGCGAAATGTGCTCCTCACCACAGCTCCTACCCGGACATCCAGGCAAAGTTACGAGTCAAACAGAACTCTCAGACTCTGAACCTGGGGAACTCCCCAGGGGGCAAACTCATTCAATGATGGGGGACATTACACCCACCGCCTTCCCCACTAGCATCACCTCCATCTTGTCGGGATTCCACTTCAGGTGGCTCACCCTCATCCAGTCCCCCACAGCCATCAGACATCGAATAAGCACCAAGACTGTGGGGTCTGGATCGGATGAAAAAGAAAGATAAAGTTGGGTGTCATCATCATAGTGAGGTGCTCTGGAATTCAGTGTTATATTGATGACACTGAATTCCAGAGTACCTCACAAACTCACCCAGTGACTGCATGTACACGTTGAACATGAGAGGGGACAGAATGGATCCCTGCGGGACTCCACACAAGAGGTCTCAAGGATATGCAAAATGATCCCCAAGCACCACTCGCTGAGTTCTCTCAGCAAGGAACTAGCGGAAGCATTCAAGAACAGTTCCACCCATTCCAGCCCAGTCCCACAGGCGAGACACCAACATCTCATGGTCAATGTTATCCAAGGCAGCCGACAGATCTAATAGAATCAACAGGGTCGAACAACCGTGATCTAATTCATGGCAGAGTACGTCAACCAAATCCACCAGTGCAGTCTCAGTGCCAAAGCCCAAATGAAATCTGGACTGCGAGGGATCTAGAAAACGGATGCAGTCCAGATGCTCCTCCAGCTGCCGAGCCACAACCTGTTCAATAATGTTCCATAAAAAGGCAAGGTTAGGGACAGGCCGATAGCTGGTGGGGGAGTCAATGTTCAATGATGGTTTTTTGAGCAGAGGCTGTACCACCGCCTCTTTGAGGCAGCTCGGCACTCTGCCTTCCCGAAGGGAGGCGTTGACCACCCCTGCCAGCAATGGCCCTAACATCTCCCATCTGGCGTTAACCAGCCAGGATGGGCACGGGTCCAGTTCACAAGAGCCGCCCCAAGAACATCATCCGCATCAGCAGGTTACACCCACTGAAACTGTTCCCATAAAACTGGACAAGATGGGGCTTCCATAACCTCTCATTCTCCTATCGAAATAAGTGCAGCATCGAAGTCATGGTGAATCTGAGTGATTTTGTCAGTGAAGTACATGTCACAGCTAGCACTGGAAGGTTCCAGTTCCAGGCAGAGGGAGGCCAGACAGACCAGCCCCCTCACCACCAGGAAAAGCTCCACTGGACGACACTTCGTTGATGCTCTGAGGGTAGCAAAAATGTCCTTTTCTGCCTGCACAGCCATGGCATAGACTCGCAAACTGGCTCTATGTTGCAAACTGGCTATATGTCGGAATATGTCAACTTCAGTACAAGAATGTCACCACCGTCGTTCTAACCGTCACCCTTCTTGCTTCAGTAACAGCAAATCCTCAGTAAACCAAGGAAGCCTGCGGTGCCAGTGCCTAGCGGGCAGATGCCTTGGAGCCGTCCAGCTGATGGCCTCAGTCAGCAAGGTGTTGCAAAGAGCAACAAGATTATCAAGCAACCAGTCGTCAAGATCAGGGGGTAATTCCCCCAGAGCATTCTGAAACCTCTCCAGTTCCATCAGTCTCTGGGGGCGATCCAACCGAACAGGTTACACACCCCTCCGGGGGCAGATGTGTACCGGGAAACAGGCTTGTAGGAGGTAATGATCCGTCCATTACAAGGGCACCATTGACACCTCCCCAACACCTGCCTCAAGGCAAGTGCAGAAAATCAGGTCCAGGCTATGACCCCTGGTGTATCATGTTTGAAACCAACATTAAGAGCCAGGAACTGGTAAGGTTGCAGCTCATCTGCATACTCTCCCAGTTGCCCTGGCTGTCATCTCTTAAGAATGTTGTGACCCTCCTGGGGCTTGGCTTTTCTGCCACCCTGAGTTCCACCGAGTGGGCAAGGAACTGGTGAAGTTGCAGCTCATCTGCATACTCTCCCAGCTGCCTCAGCTGTCATCACTTGAGGATACTGCGACCCTCCTGGGGCTTGGCCTTTCTGCCGCCTGAGTTTCACTGACCAGCGGGCCAGGAGGATTACTTTTGAACAAGATACTCCAGCAACACCAGCTAAGGGCAAGCATAAGGGTATTTCATCCACCTGATGGCTCCTCGGTGGGGAGTAGGCCAACCAGGCACTCTCCACCTTGTTCTCCTCTGTTTTTCCTCTACTAACCACCCCCTGGGTTGCCTCCTTCCTATCCTCCCCACCATCATGCCTGCCCATAATATTAGGAACCACACCATCTCCCCCCCCCAAGACCAGAGACCCCCCTCCCCTTGGCAGCACCCCACGAGACATAGGTCAAAGGGTGCAGGGGAGCAGAGGAAGAAAAAGGAAAAAGAAAGAAAACGCCCTGTGCAAAACCAGTCTCGTCGGAAGGAATAAGAGTGAAACAAGGGAGGCTCACGGGTAAACAATGGAACAGTCAAAAACAGGTGGCCTCCCTCTTTTGAGATGAGCCCTCCATGGCTGCCCGAAACTCTGAGCAAGCAGTAGATAGGCTGATCACTCCATGTCCGTCTGAAAATAACCTTATTCCCCTGTTTATAGAAACTTTATTTGGTTCTCGTATTCATCTTGCCATGCCCCCCAGTGAAATCCTCTGAAGCTTTGTTCCCTCTGGTTCATCCTGCTATGCCCCCCATTGAAATCCAACAAAGCTTTGTTATAGAAACTCCCTTCTGCCTTCTGGCTCATCCTGCCATGCCCCCCACTGAAATCCTCCAGAGCTTTGTTTCCCCCAAACATATCATGCACAGGTTTCTTTTTCAGCCCTAGCATTTCTAAAGTACTTTTAGAAAGTACCTTTTGTGCACTATTGAGACCCCTTGCTCCGCCTCTCAAAACCCTATAACTGCCCTTGCCTCCATGAGCAAATTGGGTTATTCTTGAACACAAACACAAGCAGGTTACTCTGGGCGTGCTTGCCTTGGATCTCTTCCAGACCATGACTCCCTTTTGGTCTGTCCAAGCCTCTTCTNCCTATAACTGCCCTTGCCTCCATGAGCAAATTGGGTTATTCTTGAACACAAACACAAGCAGGTTACTCTGGGCGTTCTTGCCTTGGATCTCTTCCAGACCATGACTCCCTTTTGGTCTGTCCAAGCCTCTTCTCCCCCCCCCCCAATCTCCAAACACCGCTGGATCTACAGGGTTGCCTGTCCCTTTTCAACAGGATTGGAGAGCTAATATTGCATATTATCCCCTTTTCCCCTCTAACGCAACGCCCACTTACATCAGAGTAACCAGACCGGAGGGTTTGGGTTATAGTTTACTATGTATGTATGTCAACTGTGCTTGGTTGAAGGGTATAGAAACTTATTTGTATCAATAGAAACTTTTTTGTATTATCCGAATTGACCCATGGGTGAAGTGTTTATGTATCATACCTAGTCCTTTGTCAATAAATCTCCCTTATTTGCATCGGAGTATCCCTGTTTTGTGTTAGGGTGTGGAAGGGAAATTTCAGCCAGCTGTCGATGCATCACGTCCTCAGACTGATCCCAGTGGACACGTGTGGACCCTTTAAATCAATTTGACTAATTCCCCCTAAATTTAAGAGACGAGATGGGCTGAGTGGAAGGAAAGAGCAGGGGAGAAAGAAGTAGAGGGAGGAAAGGGGGGAGGGGAAAAGGAGGGAGAAGGAAGATGAGAGATTATTGTTAGAACATGGACCCACTTCACGCCCATCACTTCTCTCCAAACTCCTCACACTTCCTCCTACCCCTTGGCTACCTTCCCCACCTGCTCCTCCCCCACCCTCCCTATCTCTCACCTGCCTCACTGCCCCTTTCTCCCAATCTTATCCCCATTTCCTGTCTTCCCCCTGATCAGCTCCCATCTCCTGCTCCCTTTGGAATTGTCACTCCTCTGCCAATAAAGCCCCCTACATTCATGATCTCTTCCTCTTTCACTCCCTCCAGATCCTTTCCCTTACTGAAACTTGGATCTCCCCCTCCGACTCTGTCACTCCTGCTACCCTCTCCTTTCGTGGGTCTCTCCTTTTCTCATCAGCCCCGTCCCGAAGGTCAGGGTGGTGACGTGGGTCTCCTCCTCACTAACTCCTGTCAATTCCAACTGCTTTCTCCTTCCCCCTCTCTCCTTCCCTTCCTTTGAGGCTCACTCTGTGTGCCTCTACTCCCCCCTAAATCTCTGTGTCGCTGTCATCTACCCCCTCCCCCCCGTCTCTCTCTCTTCCTTTCTCTCTGAATTCGAGTCCTGACTCACTTTCTTCCTCTCCAACAATACCCTCACTCTCATCCTCGGTGACTTCAACATTCACGTTGATGTCCCTTCACAGCCCTCCATCTCTTGCATCCTCTCACTAGCTTCCTCCTTCAACCTCCACCTTTGGACAAACTCTCCCACCCATTCTGTTGATGTCGTCTCTAGGAACCGCTTTGTCACTTATCTCTCCTTTGATCTTCATCCTATCTCTGACCACTTCCTTGCCTCTTTCAACATCTCTCACTGCCCCCCCACCTCTTCCCCGTCTCCATGCCCCTTCCGTGACCTGCAGGTCATTAACTGCCTGGACTTTGCCTCCTCTCTCTCCCCCCTTCTCCCCTCAGTGTCCTTCTCCTCCTCCCCTGACTCTGCCATCTCTGCTTTCAATGCCTCTCTCTCCTCCACCCATGACTTCCTTGCCCACCTCTCCTCCCACCCCACCTGCTCCCACAACCCCCGTCCTTAGCTCACCCCCAGTATCTGCCACCTCAGCTCCTGCACCCATGCTGCTGAATGTCTCTGGCACAAATCCCATTCACATGCTGACTTCCGTCATTTTAAATTATCTCTCCTTCCTTACTACTGCTTTCTCCCTCGCTAGACAGCATTACTCCGCCTCCCACATTGAGTCCTGTTCTCAAGACCCTTGCTGCCTGTTCTTCACCTTTGACTCCCTCTTCAAGCCCCCCTGTTCTCCTCTTCCCTTTCTGTTCAGGATCTTGCTTCCGTCTTCACCTCCAAGATAGACAAGATCTGCCTCGACATTGCTTCCCACTCCTCTCCTCTTCCTACTCCCTCCCCTCTCCCTCCTCCCCCTCCTTCTCTCCTGTCCTCCTTCCCGCCCATCTCCCTTGAGGAAATCTCCTTCCTGCTCTCCTCCTCCAACCCTTCCACTTGCCCCTTGACCACATCCCCTCCTGCCCTCCATTGCTTCCACTGTTGCCCCTTCTCTCCTGCACATCATCAACCTCTCCTTCTCTACTGGCTTCTTCCCCTCTGCCTTCAAGCATGTCACTGTCTCTCCTATACTCAAAAAGTCCACTCTGGACACCTCTGACCCTTCTAACTACCTCCTATCTCACTCCTTCCTTTTGCTTCCCAGCTTCTTGAACATGTTGTCTACTCCCACTGCCTCGACTTCTTCTCTACCACCTCCTCTTTTAACCCACTCCAATCTGGCTTTCGCCCCCTTCACTCTACTGAAACTGCTCTCGCTAAGATCACCAACCATCTTCTTGTGGCTAAATCTAATTGCCTCTACTCCATTCTTATCCTCCTTGACCTCTCTGCTGCCTTCGATACTGTTGACCACTCACTCTTGCTGGACTCACTTCATTCAATTGGCTTCCATGGCTCCATCCTCAACTGGTTCTCCTCCTACCTCTCTGACTGCTCCTTCAATGTGTGTCTTGCCAACTGCACGTCCTCCTCCCTTCCCCTCTCAGTTGGTGTTCCACAAGGCTTTGTCTTTAGCCCTCTCCTCTTCTCTATCTACACCCTGTCCCTAGGCAAGCTCATTGCCTGCCATGGCTTCCAAGCTAATGACACTCAACTCTATCTCCCTACTCCCTCCCTCCCTCTCTCCATCTGTTCAAGCTCTCCTCACCAGGTGTCTCACTGACATCTCTACCTGGATGTCTCAACGTCAACACAAACTCAACATGGCTAAAACTGAACTCCTTATCTCCACCCCCATACTTCCTCTCCCTCCTCCCTGTCAGTCCTTATCAACAGGGTCACCATCCTTCCCGTCCCCCAAGCTCATAGCTTAGGTTTCATCTTTGACTCACCCCTTTCTTTTAAACCCTACATTGACTCTGTTGCCAAATCCTGTCGCTTCTCCCTCCATAATATTGCTAAGATTCACCCTTTTCTCTGTCTTCTCTACCTAAACCCTTGTTCATCTTCTCATCTTTCACCTCGATTACTCTAACCTCCTTCTCATTGGCCTCCCCTGCTCTCATCTTTCTCCCATTATTTCTGTCCAAACCTCTGCTACCAGGGTCATCCACCTCTCTCTTCATTTTGACCATGTGCAGCCCCTCCTCTCCTCTCTTCACTGGCTCCCCCTTCCTGAATGAATCCTGCAGAAGCTCCTAGTCTTCACCTATAAAGCTCTTCACAACCTTGCTCCACCCTACCTCTCTGCGCTTATTTCCCTCCGTACTCCAGTTCATGAACTCCGCTCCTCCTCTATCCCCTCGCTCACCCTCCCATGCCTCCCTTGCTCCCCTAACTGACTCTAGCTGCTCTCCCACACCTGGAACTCCCTCCCTGCCCACATCTGCCTCGCCCCCTCCCGTAGTACCTTCAAATCCCTCCTCAAGACCCACCTCTTCCACTTTGCCCTCCGCGATGCCTCGCTACCCTCACCTAACTCCTGCTGATGCCTTCCATCCAGTACAATTTGTTACCTGAGGTCTGTGTACTCATATCCTCACTGCATGGACCAAGCAGCCATCATTTTTGATGTAATGTAACCAAGACAAGCACGTGCATCTGGGACCTTGCATCTTCATGAATGTTACACCCCTTGTCTCTTAGGGATGGGTGAATGCAGTTCGGAAGTTCGGAGTTCAGACAGAACTTTGTCTGTTCGTTTGACCGAACTGAATTTCCAAACTAAACTCGAATTTCAAACCAAACTGAACCGAATTTCTGAACTCTGTTCTGTTCGCCCATCCCTACTGGCAACACACACCAAAAAAACTGGTTTTGAATGACCGAACTTGATTTGAAAGTTCGGAATTCAACCGAACTCGGTCTGTTCAGTCGACCGAACTGAACTTCCAAACCGAACTCGAATTTCAAACTGAACTGAACTGAACCGAATTTCTGAACTCCGTTCTGTTTGCCCATCCCTATTGTCTCTCCTCCTGCTCCTCTTCCTTTGTCTCCACCCCCTCCCACTCCCCACCACCGTTTCTCAGATTGTAAGCCCTAGGGTAGGGACCATGTCTATTCTATTACTTTTTAAAGTGCCAGGTACATTGCTGGTGCTATATAAATGCTTGATAATAATAATAATAATAATAATAATAATAATAATAATAATAGCCAAATATCAAAATTTAATGTTGGTGGTCTTCTGAGTGTTCTCAGAAGGCCAAATAGTCAGACTGTCTGGATCATAGGCCCAGACTTTCCCTATGTATACTGCTTAATGGCAAGAAGCTGGGTTGGATCATTGGGGTTACTTAACCCTCTGAATCATTGGGGTTACTTAACCCTCTGATCATTGGGGTTACTTAACCCTCTGAATCATAGCAATAAAGAAAAAGAATATACCTTAGCATTTCATCAGGAATTAATGTAGAAGAGTCCCAATTCTCAAACAAATGGGATGTTCCCGTGGGGGATTTTGTGCAACACTGATTTGGTTTTTGAGACTTCCTTAAGAGATCTATAAATCCCCGGAGTTGAGTCGCTCAGGTGGCTTTGCTGAGAACAAAGAGAGAGAACTCTGTATATTCTTTGTATTCGTAGGGTGGTAGGAGATATGATAGCTGATGTGGCAGCAGCTGTTACCGTGCCACGATTCCATTCTGCCATTTCGGAATTGCCCGTGCCACACCGCGGCTTTTCTGCTGGCATTCCACTAATTTCGCTGGGATTCTGAAAATGTGGAAACTATCACAAAAATTGCAGAATTGTCGGAAACTGTCAGAAAACTGCTGTTCCACTATTTTGTGGGGCTGGTGGAATGAAGTAGTGGAAATGTCATGTTTCCGCTATTTTGCAAAGCCTGTGGAAGTAGTGGAATGAAATTAGCGGAACTGCGGAAGTAGCAGAATGAAACTAGCCAAATGAAAGTCTCTGCCATGCCATACCACTAATTGCAGAAAACCTGTTCCGGCAGAAATAGCTACCACTGCGACATTCCGCTACAGCCCTAGTTGGAGATATGGGGCAAAGCAAGGTGGTAGCCAGAGGGCGGGAGGCCATCAAAGGAGAGGTCAACTACAGAACAATTTTTGGAGAAGACTAGGCCAAAAGAGTGGAGGACACCATGATACATGGGGAAGTAAGTCCAGAGACAAAAGCCAAAAGAAGAGGTAAGAGAGAGGAAGGAGGAAGTAGCAGGGTCAGAGGGGGTGTCAACAAAAGAATGAATTGAGGACACTTTAAGAATTAGAATTTGCTGTCCTTAGTTAGCTGATAAAGAATTGGGCAGGGATGACACCATCTCTGCAGTGAAGGGCAAACTTCCAGAGACACTGAAAAGCCTTTTATCAATCTCTTTGACTTGGCACTAACAGTCTTGCAGATTATTATTTTTTGTCCTGATACCAGGTCCGGCAGTTTGCAAACAAAGAAAGATCCTCCCAAACAAGAGCATCTCAATTAATCTATCATATGGATCGATAGCTTGATCCTTAAGATAGAGAAGGAGCAAAATCAAATGGTTCCCCTCACCCACTGTTCTATTTGTTGGCTCACCTTTGAAGCTTCTTCTTTCCTTTTTTTAAATATAATTTACTCTGAGTTCCTTCTGAAGGTGTTCACGCCAGTGAAAGACTGAGCATTCAAGCCAGGCTAAATACTCTTGGGCCTAACAAAAGCAAGGCTGTGCTAATTTGGAGCTGGATTCCTTTAAATACAAAAGCACTGTTTGGGATATGCTCGGTTGTATGGTGCTTGTTAAGCATCAAATGGAAACAAGCTTTTTCTGTACTCCTTGGAAGTGCGCTTGGACTGCAAAATCACTGAGGCCTAAAATGCCATGCTAATCTCTCTTTCTCTTTCTCTGTCTCTTCCTCGTGCAAATATATGAATATATGAAACAAATATATAACTGTCTGTTAAAGGCGGATAGATATTAGGAGTAGGTCTGAAACGATTTATCGTGGTAAATTTTGTTTTCTAAAAAAATGGCTGTTTTGATGCTTTCCCGACAATGCAGAACGTCATCAGTTTTCACAACAACTCATTCACGATCCCATTTGGAAATGTTCTTTGGTTCTTTCGGTACATTGTTGGCATTTTCATCAACCCGGACTGGCAAATGTGATGAAAAGTGTTGGGAAATTGCCAGCAGAAATACTGAACACAGCAAATATGCAAAATGTGTACAAAACGTGAACAATAATGCAAAAAAATTGATGCACTCATCAGAGGATTCTTTGACATCTGAATTTGGCAATATGACAACAATAGACTTTTTGAGTACATAAGAACTACAATATGACATTAGGCCAATGGTCCATCAAACGCAGTATCGTATCTCTAACGGTGGATAGCACCAGATGCTTCGGAGGAACGGAATGATAACAGAACATCAATGGAGTGATCCATTTCCTGTCATTCACTCAGAGTTTCTAACATACAGACATTGTATCTCAAGCCAGCTTGGCTGATAGTCATTGACAGACCGATCTTCCATGAGTTTATCCAGTTCATTTCAGAACCCAGTTTTCTTTATTTACTTAGTTAGATTTATAATGTGGCCTATCCTGAAATCTCAGAGCAGGTCTCAACACAGAAAAATATCACAGAAAATCAATGTAAGATAACAAACAAACAAAACATACCAACTAGGTTTAAAAGTAATAAATATACAATATAGAAATAATAATGAAAGACCAAAGATCTTTAACTAACCCTTAACTAAATATTTACTGTCACCCATCAAATTCCTTGCCCCAAAGGACCCACGGGGTCCTAGATGTGATCATGTTTAGAACCATGCTGGGAGGGAATGGGGGTCCTGCACTCTTCCCTGGTGAAAACAGGGGCCACTGCAGGGGAGCCCAGAGTAATGAAGATAATAGAATCTTAGACCATTTTTACACATGAGAAAAATGGGTTCTTATAAGTGCTCAAGATAATACTAGTTGTTATAAATGCTGGAGTTTTGTAATGTGTGACTGCATTATTCCCCTTTTATGCAGTGAGATCTCGCAGCCTTGTGAGACCCACCAGATGTGACTCTGAAGCCGCTTTTAGACAAGCGGCCGGATGTATCGCGTTAAAGAAAGTGTTTCCTGAAAAGCCACGCGGGGTGCATTTAGACACACCGGAAGTAGCCGGTCGCCATATGAATCATGCCTCGTGCGCTCTTTTTGAAGCCACATTTGGAAAGCCTCAGGTTTGGAAAGCCATCACACTGCTGGCTCATGTTCAGCTTCTGATCAACTACAACAACCCCAAGATCCTTTTCACATGTATTGCTGCCAAGCCAGGTAACCTCCATCCTATATTTGTGCACTTGATTTTTCTTACCTAAATGAAGAACTTTATATTTATTTAAACAAATAGACTACCGCGCCCCTCCCACACAGCAGCTCGGAGCGACTTACTACCACAATAAAATATTAAAATATTAAAAACATAGAAACATCATAATGGAAGGAATAAAACAAATCCTAACCCTTAACCAAACTCTGCCCCCCACCCTACCCATATTTACCTCTGTTGTTCAGGTCTTGGATGGTTGCTCCAGGCCGCCCTGCAGTAAGACCAGTCCTTTTTTGCAACCTACCTTAAGAATCACAAAGGAGCACAGAAGAGAAGTCCGTCTTTCAGATACGTGAGTATATTCTTTGGGTATGCTATTAGGACCAATCCCAAGTCCTGCGCATGCTGCCACATGCATGCACATACACGCTCCGGGGGTTCACATGGTGTGTGCTCCACATGGCAGTCCACAGAGGAACGGATTGGCCCCATTGACTGTCACATCATCCCATGATAATAAATTCCACTGGGTAATTTGTGCTGTGTGTGTGTGTGGGGGGGGGGAACATATATTGTTCCCCGTTAATTTCATTGGGTTTCCTCTTATTCTGCTATTATGAAAGAGAAAATAGCATCCTCCTATTTGCGACTCCAAGCCATTCATGATTTTCTAAACCTTTATCACATCCCCCCTCAGTCGTCTCTCTTCGAAGATGAAGAGCCCTAATCTTTTAGTCTATCCTTATATGACAGCTGTTCTAAACATTTGATCCTCTCTGTTGCCCTTCTCTTTACATTTTTTAGCTCTACTGTGTCTTTTTTTTTGAAGTAGGGTGGTCAGAGCAGCACGCAGCATTCGCGATGGGGGCACACCAGGGATTGAGATAGCGACAGTGCAGTATTTTCCATTTTATTTTCTGTCTCTCTCCCAAGAATTCCAAACATTTAGCTGCATTTCTTATGATGGCTCCAAAGCACCCTAAAGACCAGAAGCTAAAAATACCAGGGAATCAAACTAAAGGCAGCTACTGATACTTTCCCCAATCGCAAGAAAAATATGTCCAAACTTTACTTGCTCCTCCATCAAAACTGTCCAAACATTATTTTTTCCTCCATCAAAACTAGCTCTCAGTCTCTCTGAATAGTCCTGTGATATGTCTTGAAGAGTGGGCTGAAAATGTATCAATTTGGAGATTTCAGACAAAGGAGAGAGGACATGGAAACATAGGGTGTCTTCAGACGTTACGAGATCACGGTGAACCACAGTGAATAACCACCTGTGGTCACCGTGTCTCGTACGTCTGTTCGCGGAGCGCCAGATGTTGGCCAAGGTCAATCCCCACATGGGGTTCGTTTGAACCACGCTTCCCGGGCTAGCCGGGGGAAGGTCCCAGGAAGCGTGGTCAAACGGACCCCGGGCCGTGACCAAGGAAAAGTCACGTCTGGCCGCACGCCACGGCCCGGGATCCCCGGCGGGATCCCGGGCTGTGGCACGTTGGGCCGGACGCGGCGGCCGCATTGGCCTCGCCGCCCGCCCATCTCCTCGGAGGGCGGGCGGCGGGGTGCGTGGAGGGGACGGGGCCGTGCAGCCACACGTTGCGCCGTGCGGCCCAGGCCCCTCCCACTTTCCCCACCGGGATCCCCCAGGCACGTCTGTTGTGCCGTTACGGGGTGACCCCAGCGGGAACGAAGCCGGTGGTGCCGGTACGGGGCCAAAGGGCCCCGTATCGTCTGAAAGTACCCATACAAGTTAGCCAATCCTTTTTTTGCCTAATACCTATTTATGGACTGGTCCTCTAACAAGTTAGCCAATCCTTTTTTTTGAACCTAACTAGGCTATTGGCCTTCTCATCACCCCCTGGCAATGGCTTCCACAGGTTAATTGTACAGTGAATTAAAAAAACAATTTATTTTATTTAAGTCTTCTGCCAACTCATTTCATAGGGTACATTTCATTTCTATTATTCTAAGAGGGGTAAATAATAACCACATGGTGGCAAGTCCCCAGAAGCAGCAAATAGTGGCAGCAGCAGCAGTGGCAGGACTTGGGGAGTAGTGAGTGGAAGTGACAAGAGCAGTGGTGGATCCTCGGGTGTAAATAGATGGACAGCAGTTCCAGGGGTGCCCTCACAACTCCTGGATTGACCGGTCCATCTAAAGGGTGCCCACTAGATGTTCAACTGGAGCACAATGTGGCTGTTCCGGGGAAGCCACACCAGTGATGCTCCAGAAGATCCAGGAGCATGACACACAGAGAGGGCTGGCCAAACCTGGAGCAACAGCCGAATGTGACCCTGCTGCCTGTCTGTTGGGCAGAACCATGGTGCAACTCCACGTCCCTCCATCTGGGACGTGGAACCATGGAATTGCGAACAACATCCTAGAGCATTGGGAGAGTGCCCGCAACACTATGGCCTTTTTCACACAGATGCCTCCTCCCCCCGCCCACTGGTGGTGCGGGTGCAGTGGGGGGGCGGCGTCTGTGTACACAACATGGTGGTGGGTGGGTGTATGGGTGTGCACCCATGGAAACACAATTGCTGGTGGGTGGGGTTCCATGTGTGCTCTTGGCGCATACCCATCTCCACCCACCTCTACCCATCACCCACCCACAGAGCCATCCAACAAAATGGAGGACACTCCATGGGTGGAGATGGGTGGAGGTGGGTGTGCACCCATGGGAAAGGGAGACATTCATCTCCACTCACCTCCCATGCACACCCATGCCCCTGACAAAGCAACACCATGTGAAAACGGCCCAAGGTTTGGGAGGGGGGGAAGGTGCATGGGTGGCTTGCAACCCGGGGACACTGTCGGTCTGTCGGATGTGGATTTGGTAACTGGCAGACTCAGGGGTGGATCCCCAGAAGCAGCATCCACTGAGGATCCCCAGGAGGTGAGACAGCAACACCCGGGGAGCAGGAGGATGTGGCAGCCAGTGGTGATCCCTGAGTGGGGTCCAGCAGCCCTCCTCCACCCCATGGACATGGACTTACCTGGTACTGTGTTCAGGGGAAGGGGGTCCCCATGTATTCCCGCTAGGGGCTGAAGAATCTTCTCTCCCCCCCCCCGGGGGGTGAGGCAGGGACACGTGGGCAGGAGGGGTGGGATATAAATTTTAAATAAATAAATTTAAAAAAACTTCCAGACCTCCCCCTAAGTCATCAGCGGCAGCCAAAGGGAGGATGGAGGCGAGACACCAAAGTCTGGGGGCAGGAGGATGGCACGGCCAGTGGTGATGCCTGAGTGGTGTCCAGCAGCCCCTCCTCCACCCCATGGACATGGACTTACCTGGTATTGTGTGCAGGGGAAGGGGCTCCCCATGTGTTCCAGCTAGGGCCGGGGGAATCCTCTCTCCTCCCCCCCTTATGGGAGCGGGCCCCACCCCCTACATCATTGGGGGAGGCACATGCCAAAGGGGCACATCCAAAAGGGCCTGCCCTTTGGCCGTGCCCTTCGGTGGGACCCGGAGGTGGAGGGGAAGGAGGTATTGTGTGGGTGGAATTCGCCTATGATACTGATAAAACTGAAAATGATATCTCCCCCCAGTGAGAGAGGGGTGGAGATGGAGACAGATTACTTTCCCTGGTGGCAGCAGGGATGATAAGGAAGGAGGACTGTCTCTCTGGTGGCAGCAGAGAGCAGCCTAAGTGAGTTGAGTTTTGTCAGTGGGGTTTATTGATATTTATTTAATGAGTGTATTTATTATTGTTATGATGCGGGGATGATGGGTTTCATTGACTGTGTATTGTATTGGATTGTGTTATTGTAAAGGGTCCCCTGTGTGGGATATTTACCTCATATTTTGGTTTATGAGCCGCCTCGAGCTAGTTTGGCTAGGAGAGTGTGGGGTACAAATAAATCGATTAATTGATTGATTGATCCAGGCTCTGGCAATATCTCTGTCTATCTAAAAACACCCACTATCACTCCCCGGCACCCACCCTTTTTCCTGCTGCTGCTACTCTCTGCTCTCCATGACCCAGGTAAGTATGGGCACAGAGAAAGGCCAGAATAACATGACAGCAGTGGTGGGTTTCTAGTTTCACTGTGCTCTCCACATTGCATCACCTACATGCTGGAAATCTATCCCATGACCCATAGGGATGGGAGAACATGGTTCAGAAGTTCAGAGTTCGGCCCGAAGTCAGCTTCTTCTGATGACCGAACGGAACTTCTGAACTGAACGCTCGAACTTCCGAACAGTTTTGAAAAGTTCGGATGTGTTTGGGGGCAGGAAAAACGTGACTTTGGTGGGGAAAGCATGAGTGGAAGGGGGAGGCAGCTGAGGAGCAGACTTCATGGTACCAGGGGTGGACACCAGGGGTGGTTTCAGGGCCAAAAATAAAGATACCGGAAAAGTTTCGGTTTTGGTACAGATAGCACTTTTTTGAATTTTCGGCTGAATTCGGCCGAACCGAACTCCTCCAAACCAAACAGCTGAACCCGAACTCGGGTTTCGAACCGAACGACTGAAGGTCCGAACATCTGAACGGCATTCTGTTCATCTGAACGGCGTAATGACCCATGTAATGCCGTGTGGTGTTTTTTTTCAAGACAGAAGGTGAGGGTTAAGAGACAATCTTTACAATTACTTCAGAAAACAGATGTCTAGTGGCTTACGGTATTAACTTGAGGTTCGGGCAGACAGAGTGGCCCAGTGGATTTCATTCCAATCCTGTTCTCACTCTCTGGATTACACATACCACCGAAAATGTGGTCAAATTTCTGGTACCTAAGTTGCCTCTTCTAGTTTGTGGCCCATTTTGCTTACCTGGGATTGCAGGACAGTGGCATTAGTGTCAAGGCATCAGTTATGGTAATTTGGGTGGGGTGGTGACAGTGGTAATCCTCGGGACTCCATCCACGTCCTGAGAATTCTCCCTTTTGCTTGATTGCAACCACCACTGCTACTTTGACACTGCCACCATGGCCTGTAATAGTCCCCAAGTAAGTGGGGAAAGAAGACATGTTAACTACCCAATGGTATCCACCCAGGTATTAGGGGGGGTGCATTTTGTTTTCCTTATTACAATAGCAAAAACAAAAATGTCATCTTCATTTTCATTATTGTAATAACAAAAATGAATTTAATAATAATGGAAATAACAAAAAATTAAGTTTTTGTTGCTGTCACGTTATTTCCCACAACTTTTTGGTAATTTCCATTCATTTCTGGTCATTTCTGGTAATTTGCAGTTTTACAGATAATATAGAAATTACAGAAAAATACTGATAACACCAGAAATTACTGCAAAGTAACGGGAAATAATGAAAATGAAAATGAATAACGAAAAGGAACAGAAATAATGATAAAATTAACACAAATGAATGTAATTTTTAATAATGAAAACAAAAACGAAGACAATTTTTTTTTTTCTCTGAACACCCCAACCAGGTCTGCAGGTTCACAGAAGAGTGCTCACATGCCTGGGCAGGTAACTCTTGGGGAGTAAACTCACCACACATTTCATTTCCAGAGTGGACATGATATCCCCACTTCTTTAGCATCCTAAACTTTCTAGCCACAAAAAAGTAGCATTGGTTACTGCCCAGTACAACAAGCTGGTATACAGTGGGTCTACTGGGAAAGGAGAAAAAACCTACCAGTCTCAAATCCTGCTTCCAATGGTCTTCAAAAAGATCATGGAGATGGTTTGATTGTGACTCAAAAAAGAGGTATATGATTCTTGGTGGCCAATGGGTATTCAATCACGACGTTGCCACCTTAAGAACCAGCCTCTGCAACTGTGCCAGGAAAGGAATGTCTTGTGGCTTCCTGTGTAACCTTGGGCAAATCCCTTAATCCCTTGTTTTGTCACCTCCACATTTGTAACATTTGTGGTTAATGATCCTTGCTTTGCTATTTATGGAGCAGGTTGGAAAAGGAGTCAGCATTGCTGCACTTGCCATGTCTGATCTGTCCGTATTGTGTCTGCCCCATTCAGCCCCCAATGTGCTGATGGGTACAAAATGCAAGGGTATTCCTCAATGAGAACAAATGAATATGGTGAAAACCTGGTACATTTTTGCATTGTAATGGGAGGAGACAAATCAGCTGTTCTCAACAAATACAGTATTCACTGCAAATCATCATTTTAGGTCTAGAAATCCTAGGGCAAAATCATCTCTGGTAGGTCCATGTGGGTCGACAATAAATTATGAATGATGGGATTGGTCCATTGTAGACCTGAAATTGGTACCTGATTTGGTAGCCGCAGGTAATACCAACATTTTTAGATATATTTAGGGTATGCAGACTTGTACCCCAAATGCCATTTGAGTACCCCGAAAACCAAAATGTCAGGTTCTGGTTTCAAGTACTCGAAATTACCTGAACCCCCTCAAAATATCTGAAACTATTTCCAGAATCTGGGACCAAAAGTAAAAAAATCAATACAAACACAATACTTCAGTATTGGGGGTACCTGATAAAAAAAAGAAAACCCTGTACATTTGGGGAGTTTTGAGATGAGAGAGCTGTCTCCCGCTGCTTTAAAATGTAACTCAGAGAAACCCCCATTGGGCGGGGAGAGAATCAAACGCTCCTCTCTGGACTGGAAGTCGCCAGGGCACCATTGGAAACAGCACCGCCAGCTAACTTCCCTTCTGGGAGTCGCCCAGCACGGCTGTTTCCAACGGCACCTGGGTGACTTCCAGTCCAGAGAGTAGCATCTGATTCCCACTCCTGCACCCCCATCGGAGTTTTCCCCAATCTGCTTTTAAAGCTGCAGGAGAAAGCTCTCCCATCTAAAAACGCCATTTGAGTCAATTTGAGTCCTGGAAATTTAATAGGTATACCTGGTCTTGCGTGTACTTGTTTCATCTATAGTCCAGGGGATGCAGTCACAAACAAGCTCCACCCCTGCATCTCTAGAATTGTGGGGGAAGAAGATTTTCAGAGGACTGTCCTCCATTATTGTTGCTCTGGTGCAGAAAGTTTGGGAACTTCTACTATGTAGAACTTCGCTCTGTTCCTTCCCTCCCAACTTCCAAATCCTTCCTGAAAACCCACCTCTTCTATCAGGCTTCCCTAGCTCATCATGTCCACTTTCACCTCACACAGAATCTAGTTCCCTGCAACTAATACCACATTCACACCTTACGGCGGTGCGGCAGTGGCACTACCGCAAGCAGAAGATGTGGCGGGGAAAGGAGGCAGAGACGTCAAAACTTCTGGTGTGAACAGTGTTTTGCCTCGACAATACTCGCAAATGACAGGGCTGGATTTTGAGCTGGAATCGCCGCCGTAAGGTGTGAATGCAATATCTGTGAAGCACATACGCCTGCAGCTTCTCAACCTCATGAATGGACTTTTGTCTGTCTCAATGTTCGCCTCTCCCTTGTCTCCCACTCCCTTGTATCTTAGATTGTAAGCCCCTTAGGGGTAGGAACCTGTCCATAATTACTCATGGTACAGTGCCAGGTACATCGTGGGTACTAAATTAACCATTAATCATTAATCATTAATAATAGATGTTCAACGGTATTTGCATGCTGAAGCCGATTCCAAGTGATCAATTGTTAAAGTCAAAACATGGCCATCGAGCATTCGGTTTCTGTCTGTGCCAAATCTAGAATATCACACATCCAATCTGTAAAAATGCTTTCATGAACTGAAACTCTGAACTTTCAGGTCATTCTTAGTCTGTAATAGGCTTGTAACATCATGCCAGAAAATAGCACTGCCAGAGAATTAGACAGCAGAGAAGTGTGTGTGTCCCTCGTTTTAGTGCAATCATGCCAGACACATCAAGGTGAGTTGAGGATGGAAGGAAGACACAGTTCGCGATCCCCAGACTTTGTTCAGCTTTCGACTCAACCTGACCATGATTTTAACATTTAATTATTAATACCTCCGTGGTGATGAATTGAAAACAGCGCATTTGACTGGCGCAGGATGGTAAGGGCTTTGAAAGTAATTATCCTAAACACAAAAAGATTTTGAATAATCCTTCAAAATGTCAAGGCACACGTCACATCAGCAATTGTTAAATATTTCTGAGGAGGGGAGAAGTTAATTTAAAGCACTTTGGATGTTTAGTGGTGTTCATGACTGCTACTGAAAATTAACCCTTGGAGTTTGCACCCCCCACCCCTCTTCCTGCATCCTAGTGGTATCTAGATCTCCTTCTGAGTTTGGGAGGGCGCAGGGGAGAGACATTTTTAGATCACATGCTATTCAAGAATTAATTCAGGGTGACGTTAGGAAAAGTGGAGGATTAAAAGGTGGCTCCAAACTTCTAAACAAGGGCTGAACCAAATAGTACTTCCTGGTATTCGGACCAATTTTTGAAGTTCTGAATAGTCAGCCCGAGTACTTTGAGGTAATTTGGTGTTCTTGCCAAAACTTTGGACTTCAGAGACTGAAGCACAGAACGTCGGAAAACTTCAGAAACTTTGGAAAACTTCTGTGCCACCTTAGCTCCTCAGCAGGTGTTGCATGTGCAGTAGCTGCAGCCATTTAACTACTTAGCCAATTACGGTTTGCAGTTGTGCACAATGTGCACAGCAACACATTCACCCCATCCTCCTTCCCCCTCCCCCTTAATTGCCTAGGCTGTCAGGATGCACATCGACACTCTGAAGCCCTTCCTCCCTCCCCTATCCCATGCAGTATATAAGGTACTGTAATGCAGCAGTCTCTTTGTGGTGTGGGAGGGAAAGCGAAGGAGTGGAGTAGTTGAGGAGGACCTGTTAAAAAATAGAAAATAATATATATATAGCACATGCACACACATCACACACACACTTGGGGAGGGAATACATAGAGTGGGAATTGAGAGGGTATAGGGTGGGTGTATGTATATAGATTTCTGGGAGCTTCTCCAGCCAGGTCCAGACATGAAAGTGCTTCCAAAGTTTTCAAAAGAATGGTTGTGCTTACCCAAACTTTGGAAACTGCCATTTCCAGGTCGATGACCCTCAAATTGGGTGATTTCTGAATAATTCCGAAGACTTTGTTTCAGCCCTATTCTAAACCAATTCGCAGGAGACCAGCAACTGGGAGAACAGCTTCTATTCAATCTTCAAACATGGGCAGTTCACAACGCCCCATTCCAAGGGGGATCATGGATGCAAGGGTGGGGGAAAAAATGTCCATGCCACAAACAGCAGGTTACACACAGGCAGCTCAACAAGTGATTGGGGGCGGGGTCAAAGCAAAGGCACTGGAGCATCAGGGCCCATGGGCACAGCAAGTAGGCAGGGTCACACACACACACACACACACAGCAATAGGGCAGATGGACGGGGGAAAACATCTCAAGGCAGGGTTCTGAAGCCAGCTCAAGGATGCTGAGGAGCCTGCACAGGAAACCGCATACAGTGGCATATTCTGCCCATGCAAACATACCACAGTAATGCCCCCAGGCATGCACATGCCCATCCACCATTTATTGAGGGAGAAAAGGGTTTCTGGTGGCCAAAGTGGTTCGGACACCCGCACAGTTCGGAACATTGAAGAGGACAGCCATCTCCGCTGCATCAGATGTCCCTGTCAGGTAGGGACCCCCATCCGGGGGCATGAGCAAGCCCAACCCATGAAGCCAATCCTCACACTCCCCACGGTCCCGCTAGTAACCATGGAAACCCATCTAGACATTGTCAAAGCATGCCGGCAGGGAAGGACCACCACCCAGGAGGTTCAAGTTAAATTCTGGCAGTCCAGCAACAACCACGCTTTCTCTGGTTTCCCACAGCAGCACCATTCCAGGGAGAGGTACAATCATAGTGGGATCCAGCAGACAGAAGCTCAACTCCCTTGCACTCTGCTGACAATCAAGACTCCCACTCCCTAAGGGGTGTCCTAGCAGCCACATGCGACACAAAAACAGGTCATAGTCAACACAAGAGGACAGTGGATCCATGCCAGCATCTGGACATCATCCCTCAGCCACAGATCTCTGAGTAACATACTGGCACAGACGGACCACAGCTCTCCACCACCCTGACAGCAAAAATAGGCACCCCGATGTCTGGATGGAGCCGACATCTCTTAGGCACAATGGACTGAAAGGAATCCATGGTAGAAATGTGAGGGCAGGGTCAAAAGTGAAGTCCCTTCAAGCTAGAAGCATTCCCTGACCCAAGGCCTCCAGAAAGCGTAGGTTAAGACAGACACCCCCACATGAATAGTGGGAGTCGACCCCTACATTCTTATCTAACAAACACGACCTTGGCCACATGGAGGAAGAGGTGTGTGTGTGTGTGGATGAAAATGGAAGGGAGGCCTTGTTTGACATGACTTCATCTGCTTCCATGCATATGTTGTGTGTGTGCGTACCCATGGCTGTATGGGCACACCTGCCTGACTCAAATCTTGTGACTGACATGAAATGGGTGTTGTTGTGTGCCTGGTGCTGTCGGTGGTGTTTTGTCCCTTGGGGGGCTTGTGAATGTGGTGTGTATCCTTGTCCTTTTCTTGAGGCTGCATGCATGGGTGTCGCAGCGCCAACCCTTGTTGTAGGTGGAGAGCACCCCCACATTGGAGTGCCTGTTGGCCCTTGCTCCCTACACCCTGCGTCAGCTACATCCCTGCATGTGCTGTTGTTCCTCTCCACCTCCACTGTGCTCTGCACCATCCCTCTCCCGTGCTATGGGTCTGCTTGCTACTTGACATGTGGCATTCCCTGACCTTGCCGAGGAGACATGAGCTTACCTGGCTGTCTGGGAGGTCTCCCATGATGTTGGCTCCCTTCATTAGGGTCTTTCAGGGTGCCATGGTTATATTTATTTATTTATTTATTTGTTCGGGGTTTTTTTTTACCCCGCACCCTCCTGCTCACAGAGCAGCTCGGGGTGGCTCACAAAACATCATCATCATCATCAAACAAGCAAATAATATACAGTTTAAAAAATTCATTAAAAAAATATTAAGATATACTAAAAGGGCAGAACCTCCCACCCTACCCATCTCTCTTTCCAAAGGCCCGGTGGAACAGCCATTTCTTACACTGTCTTTGGAAAGAGGGGTAGTCTGGGGACAGGCGGGCCTCCATTGGGAGGGAATTCCACAGCCTAGAAGCGGACATTGAGAATGCCCTCCCCATCATCGTCACCCGGGAAACCCGGGAGACTTCGAGTCAGGCGTCCCCGGTTGACCGGAAGGGCCACGATAAAACCCCAGGTCTGAGGCGGTCCTGCAGGTAGTCAGGGCCCAGGCCATTTAGGGCTTTATAGGTCATTACCAGGACCTTAAATTGGGCCTGGAAGATAATAGGCAGCCAGTGCAGAGAATGGAGCTCGCGCAACCCATCCCCGTTAAGACGGCCCGTTGGGGCCAGCGTGCCCGTCTCTTCATACACATGTCCTTTAAGGACCTCTGGACGGGCTGGGATGTATTGGGTGGTGGGGGTGGGGTGGGAGTCTTGTTGCCCGAGTGTTGTGATGCTTTGGTCCTCGCATAGCCTTTTCTCTATGATATTGGCAAACTGGACCCTCGGGTGGGTGTGATGCCCTGTTCCCATGGTCCAGTGGGTGTTGAACACCCATCTCCACTCACTTCCACTCATCTACATACATGGAGAAATCCGGCTTTTTATTGGTTGCTCTATTCAGGGGGATAGGTGGGAACACCTCCACACACCTCCATGGCCTTTTTTTACAATGACTGTGGCAGGCGAGGGGGTCTAATCTCCACCAACCTCCACCCATCTACACCCACAGAGCAACCACCATTTTCACCAGTTGCACCATGCATGGGTGATGGGTGGAGGTGGGTGTGCATGTGTGTTTGTTGTGAGCACACATGCATACACACCCACCCACCACATTTTTTACCAGAAACTCACCCACGCATCAACACCCAGATTTTGGGGTGTTCATGTGTGAGTGTGTCTCATGTAAAAAGGGCCCACAATTAGACAGGTGTTTGCATACGTGTTCCATGGGTGGACATGAGTGAAAGCGTCTTGTTTAAAAACGGCCTTTGACTACAGCAGCCTCGAACCACCTTCCCAATGTGCTACCAGCAGAGCTACCACTGGCTCCTTGTTGCTACTTTCATCATGATGAGGGGTGCAGCATAATGGTCATATAAGAGCTTACAGTTAGTAGCTTGAAAGGGAGGGCCCTTTGGGTGTGGCTCAGCTGCCGTGTTCAGCTGCTGGTTCCATTCCACCCTCTGCCTGCCTGAGTCCATTTCTCGCAACTATCTTATAAAATTAGTGAGCATTTACACACACATTTTTTTCTCATTTTTAAACCCAACATGAGTACTTGAGCTGAAACGAGCACCCACGGAAAACAGGTGTTATTATTATTGTTATTATTTTATTATATTCACTTGTATCCTGCCACCATCTTTCCTCCAGAAGCTGAGGGCAGCTCACAACAGGGAATACAAATTACAATTTTGTAGGCCTGTTGAATTCCCAGTACTTGAATCAGTACCCAATTAGTACGTGATTCAGGTACCTGAATTTTTAGTTTTCGTTCTGGGAATATCGATTTCTGGTCCCATTATGTTGTTTTTAGTTTGTGTCCAGATTTACTGATTTATAACCAGTAAATTGGTAATGCCAAATATGACTTTTCCAGGTAATTGGGTATCCTATTTGGTGCTCAGGTAGTCCATTGGGCACCCAACCTGGTATCCGAAATTTGGGGTATTACCACTGGGCACTAAATCAGGTTCCCGCTTTAGCTCTAAAGAATTCATCAGATACTATGTGAGTAGTGGCTCTACTTGAGTGAGTAGTAAATATTTGATATTTATACTCATTTCAGCTTTTGTAGAGGTCTGGGGTTGAGGCAATTTCTCCCTTTGCCCCTTAAAAATGGCCGTAAGAACATAAGAAATGCCGTAACAAGTACCCGATTTGGTGCCCACAGGAGGTAGGGGTGTGTGTGTGGTGGAGAAGGGTTGGGGGGATGGTCTAGGGTTGTGAGGTATTTATGGTTTTTTGGGGTTGTTTTATATGCGTTTTATATTAGTATTTTAATATTGTAAGCTGCCCTGAGCTGCCTTTGGTGGGAAGGGTGGAGTTATACATTTAAATAAATAGATTTTGGGGTACTGGTTTGGGTATCCAAATCCCATTCAAGTACTCAAAATATCGAAATACCGATAACTAGTATACCAAGGGCAAGGCGGTCCCCAAGGTATGAAGGGCCCAGACCGTGTAGGGCTTTATATATCAACACTAGCACCTTGAATTGGGCTCGGTACGCAAATTGGGCTCGGTACGCAAATATTTGGTTCAGTTTTGGTACTGGAAATTCGATGGTTATGGCCATTTTAGCAGGTACTCGTTTCAGCTTTAGGTCTGACCAATGGTCCGTGTAGCCCATCATCCTGTCTGTGGGTGCTTTTCGAGAAGCACCTCCCCACCCACTACCCACCCACCCACGTCCCACCCATTATACATGCTGCAGGGCACCCTTGCAGAGGGCACCACAGTATCTCTGCAACACATAGAGTGGGTGGGAAGGTGCTTCTCGAAAAGCACCCTCTGACAATGCTCTTGGTCGCTTGGGAGAAGTACCCAACAGGTCATAATGGGAGCAATGCATTCCATGGTGTTCTCTCCTGGTTCCCTAGAACCAAAGGTTACATTCCCAAATATACATGCCTAATAGCCATTAATGGTCCTACCCTCCAGCCGTGTGTGTGTGCGTGTGTGTATTGCATACACGTGTGTTTGCATGCACATACCCACATGCACATACACAAGTAAGACACGTCCCTAGTTACCCAATAAATTTCCCATTTAATCTGCCATTCACAGGAGAGTCAAATATACAGAGAAAGATTCTCTTGACTCTGTTCTCCCTCTGAAGCTATTAAGTGTCTTTCCATTTCTCTGTGAAACTCCATCAGCTTCCCAGATTTTTCTTTACAACCCTTTTCTTTTCCCCCCCCCCTCCCCCATTAGTCTGCTCATAATTGTTGCTTCCCTGGCATCCTTGTTCTGTCGGGTTATTATGCATTGTGAAGAGATGAAAAGTGTAGGGAAGAGGGGAAGGGCATCGTGTCCATTTCAGCTGACTGAACGCTGCGTAAGGCGCAGAAATCATTAAATGAACCTCTCGATTATAAATTAGGTGGAAATAATGGTGGAAAAGCAGCCTCAAGTCATAAAGGTTGATTATCGGGGCTACACACTGAAGGATTTGAATTCCACACTGGCGGTGGTAAATACAGTGATTAGAGGGAGAACATGAGCTTCTCATGGATTGTGGCTGAATGTCATCCCGTTAAGACAGCAAATTTCTCTTATAGTTCAAAATGAGATGTCATGACATGCTGCCTGTGCTATCTCTTGCCACCAGTGTTCCAAAAAGACCAAATTATTATTAATAATATACACAGAGCTTTCAGTGATTTACAGGACTTATCTAGGTCACTCTGTGGGCCAATGGATTGCCATTATTCCCATTTTACAAATGAGAAACTGAGGCTGAGAGAGAGTGACTAGCCCAAAGCCACCGACCAGTGAGTTCATGTCTGAGATAAATTTGAAACTCAAGTATCCAGTTCTGAGTCCTTATCCACTAGATTTATTTGAATCTAAACGATTTAGAGATTTAGGGTGCAGTCCTATGGCTCTCGTAAATTGTGCCTACGCAAAGTGCACGGCCAGAACATCCACACATGCACATGCACTGCATGCGCAGCAAATCACGTGGGACAAAGGCGCAACCCAGGCCAATGCAACCTCCTGAGCCCATACACCCGGCAGGCTGGGGGATGGGTCAGAAGGCATGCCTGCTCCATCCCCTGAGCAGCAGGGTGTTTGGGCTGGGGGGGTTGCATCGACAAAGCTTGTGCCTTTGCCCCGTGCACATGCGTGTTTTTCTGAGCACTGTGGCTAGCTGATCACTGAGCCTGCAGGCAGCTTACACCAGCTGCAGGATCCATCCCCTGGGTCTCAGGGTGTTTGGGCTCGGGGGGGGTGGGGTTACATCAACACAGGTTGTGCCTTTGCTCCGTGTGGCTGGTTGGATGTACGCCGCATGTGTGCCCATGAGCACCCACCATCGGGCTGACCACTGCGATTGCAGGAGGCTTATGCTAGCCACAGGATTGCACCCTTAATGAATATCCAACAATAAATAAATGAGCTAACCATTGAAAACCTGCTCCCATCAATGCCAGCCAGCTCAAGGTTGAACCTTTATAATGCTAAACTCCTGGGCAAGCTTAGCATTATAAAGCATCCCTCCTCCTCACTTACCTTGAGGAACCCTGAGGAATCTTATTTATTTATTTTTTATTTATTTTCCAGATTTGTACCCCGCCCCTCCTGCAACGCAGCTCGGGGCGGCTTCCAACAATAAAAACAATAAAATACACTAAAATTCATTTAAAAACAATCAAATATTAAATATAAAACAGGGCTTAGACAGGTAAAATAAATAAATGGGTGGGGGACTAAAATCCTCCCTCCCCACCCTCCCTCCCAAAGGCCTGGGCAAACAGCCAGGTCTTACAGTTCCGCCGAAATGTTAAAAGGCTTGGGG